>VWZP01007621.1:0-177237 GCA_013396995.1 Dicaeum eximium | reverse complement strand
ATATTATATTATATTTATTATTATTCATCCATGCTAATGTTGGAGATCCATCTATTTTAACATGATTCACTGTAACAAAGACCATAAGCAAATGAAAATGAATTGTATCCAGGAAAATCCCCAGGCCACGTTCAGGACAGAGTCTTTGACAGTCCTACATATAAAAACCAAACATTTTTTTCCAATAACAGTTTATTTTTGGTGTTGTTGTTAATATTAGTTTTTTATCATTGTCATTAGTTTTTCTTAGATATATGAACCCTAAGGGTCACTGTTTTTTTTATATGGAGTTTTTTCAATAGCAGACATCTAGTGTTCCCTATATGGAGAGAATTTAAACTGAAATCGAAAGTCATAGCCAGTGGCAATGAAACAGATATAACTTTGTTAAGTTTGCCATGACAGTTTCTGACTGTAAATAATGTATTTTGCTAAGTTAAATTTTCTGGAACCTGAAACCATGCATTCCTTTTTCAAATGAAAAGAATTGGCATGAATTTTCATCAACTAGTGATGATGAAGAAATTAATTGAATCAGTTCATTTCCAAAGCTGAACCACAACTTCCAAATTATTAAATTATTAAAATTGAGTAATTTCTTAGTTATTATAACTTTTCTTGATAAGCAGATTGACAGTCCCCCAGGCATATGATGTGAAAATCTTAATCAAACTGATAATCAATTCCCTCCATTCATGCTAAAAATTAGGTGACTGAGTGAGCAGTCTCACTGAAACAAAAAGGATGCTACAAGAGGGAACACTGGTAAATTTTTAATGGCACTTCTGCCTTATTTCAGTGTTTCCTTTAAAGACCACATAGAGTTCCACCAGGCACCTTGGAATCAAGAATCTTAGTTCTCATTGCCAATGCAAAAACAGCTGCAATAGGACTATAGCTGTGTTAGCCTTGTGTTTAATGAGCCAGGTTTGGATCAGATATGTCAGTTATTTAGATCACTTTTAGCAACTTATACTTCACTCATTTGCACCCTAAATGAAACTCTTGTGTGGGAATGGGGGAAAAGCCTAATTTTCATTCCAGCTGCAATGTATCTGCAAAATCTGTAAATTTAACATCATCAAATGAGCAGCTGCATTAAGAACGAAACATGTGTATATATATCAAGATAGTTGAGAAATATAGATTGAAAAGTGTCTAAAACTCAATTCTCAAGCATTTTAATTTACACAAATTCTGGTCATGTAGGGACTAATTCCAGATCTCATCAAACTCTGAGAAGCCAAAATAACTCCTGCTTTTATCCGTGGTAGGGAAATGTAAGTGGGAGTTGGAATTGGTCCATAGTCTTTGTTTTGGTTTACATTTGATTTTTTTTCACTCAGGATAGCAAGACTTTGTAGCAACAAGTTCACAAACCCAAACTGAAAACATACATTTTTTGTCCTTTGAAAGATGTCATTACATCAGTAAATTTTCTGCTATCTCTACATGTTTTAACAACTCACTAAAGAGATCTGAAGAATAAGACATTCTATGCAAAGATTTCTGGACAGTATGTCAGAATGAGATTCATCTTAATTTTAAATGAAATTAAAGATTAAGTAGATTATTTTCACCTGCTCTCATATAGTCTAAGAGGAGGCATTATCTGTGGAAGAATTCTGTCCCAATTTACTCAGGGTCATGTACACATCAGGTCATGAGAGCTGCATTCAGATGCCCTGCATTATTTCTTCTCTTACAATCTGAAAACAGTAGTGCAAATGACTAACAGACCAGAGATCTGACTTCAGGGAAATAAACTTACAGGAGATCAATCTGACCCTCCATATCCATTTTCACTCGATAGTCATAAGCAGCAACACATAAATTCTGCCTTACAGGAATACGGGCAATTACTGTGTTTAGCATTCCTACTATATCTTGTCTCAAAATAAAAGTTATTCTTGGTCTATCTAATTGATTCAGATTCAACTCTGTATACAAACCAATCACTCATTTTTCTCATTTGGAATTATATTTATTGTTTGTCAAGATAAGATCTTTGCCAATGTCTTAACTGTGATTCATTGTATTCGTTACATTTCTCTTCAGGAAAAAAAACAAACAGAATAGACTATTTTGGTTGTAAGGGGCCTAAAACAATCATCCAGTCCAACTGCCTGAGCACTTCAGGAATGACCAAAACTTAAAGCATGTTCTTAAGGGTATTGTCCAAATGCCTCCTGAACACCAACAGGCTGGTGGCATTGGCCATCTCTCTAGAAGCCTCCTGGTGTTTGATGCCCTCTCGGTAAAGAAAAGCTCCCTAAAGTCCTAAACCTTCCCTGGTACAGCTTAGAACCATCCCACATGTCCAGTCCCTGGATGCCAGGGAGAAGAGCTCAACTCCTCCCTCTCCACCTGCCCTCCTCAGGAAGTTCTACAGAGCAATGAAGTTGTCCCTCAGCCTCCTTTTCTCCAGACTGGACAAGTCCAGAGCCCTCAGCTGCTCCTCACAGGACATTCCTTCCAGCCCTTTCACGTGCTTGGTTACCCTCCTCTGGATCCATTCAGGGACCCTCAGGTTTTCTGTCCCAGAACTGCCCACAAGTGCTCAAGGGGAGGCTGCACCAACCCTGAAGAAGTCAAAAATGTATGAATATTGCTGTGTGAGTAATATCTACTTTTTGTTCTTCTCTTTTCATTATTCCATGAAGTCAGTATGAATTTGTGCCCAGCTCTGGATAGATACATATCTGTGGTTCATGGATAGACAAACATTTATGTGTCTGGTAACCCCAGTTCTCAGTGGCAAACCAAGAGTGAGGTTGTATCAATATTCAGTCTGCTATGGAGGAGATCTTTGAGTCAATGCTTGCCTGTCATCACATCCTTTGCAATTTGGAGTGTCCCAAGTGCTTTGGAGTAACCAAAATTGACATGATAGACTAAAACCTAATTCTTGAAAGAGGTGAATTCAGGAAATATTTGTTACAGTTAATATCTCTGTTAGCAAGATGTTTCCAAGCAGTTACACTGTGACTAAGTTGTAAAATATAATGTATGGGAGGAAAGCTAGATATCCAGCTATCTTGATAACTGAGGAGAAGCTTTACAAATTATCTGTCATGCTCAGATGTTACTCTACCACAACAATAAGCCATAGACCCCCTCTTGTCTCTTCCACCACCTCTTCTGACTCCATCCTCTCCCAGCTGAATTCCATAAATAGAACTATTGGAACACAAGAATAAAGCAGTTCTGTCATTCCTGGTCCCATCCTAGCCCCTGGGAACTATGCAATTTCCTTCCAAGCAGCCATGGGCTGGAGACTTCAAAGATTTCTTGCCATGTTCCAAATAAAAACTATACTCCTGAAAAGAAATCCATGACCATTCACTATGAATGGACAAAGCTGGACGTTTTCATTTTGACTATATATAACAGAATTTCTACATTTATTACTGCAATATTCTGAATGCCTTGAGGTATTTACAGCAATTAGTATAAATACCTTACTTATTATTGGATTTTAATTAGAACTCAATCTAAATTAATACATGAACCTTTACACAATACAAGAGACAACAATAAAATAAAATTCAAGCTACTGAATCTAAAGTCAAAACCAAATTTCCCATTGCCCTCCAACATCTGCAAGAGAGAGCTGATGTTGCCAATAATGTAAGAACTGAAAGACACAAAAAGTGATTCTGAAAAAATCATGGTATATTTTGAAGGTTTAAAAAAAAATAGTGAGGGAAATATATTTGAAGGGTGTGCTTTATCATGATGATGTGGGCTGGGAACATTTTTTATTTCACTGCAAATGGGGAAACAGAAACTTTTTCATTTCAGGTGGTGGTCTCCTTCAACAAATAAAAGGCACAAAAATCACAACTTAAATGTGCATGTACCAGAAAAGTGTGTACAGACAATAACTAGAATTCAAGCACTACAGGGCTGTAACACAGCATGTTGCAACAATAATTCATCACCCTGCTTGCCAGCAGATCGATGTGAGGGGACAGGTTACTTTTCATTTTAGTGTGTCACAACGGAGCAGACAAAGCAGACATCAGAGATTTCTGGAGCACTGCACTCAGCAGTCATGCACGTGTGCTGGAACAATTCTTTGTGCCACCTCAGCTTATAACTTAGTCATAATTAGTGGCATTGTCAAAAAAATATCTTATATATGTTTATCTTCCTCCCCCTGCAACAGATAACAAACTACCTGTCATTAGGAGATGAGGAGCCAAAGATTGGTTGCTCTACCAAATACAAAAAATAAAAATGCCTCTGTAAAAGTTTAATTTTTGCACATTTAGAGTTAATATGGAGTTGTGTAACCAGAAACTATTTACACAAAGATAGCTCAGTTGGTTAGAGCAGGGTGCTGATAACACCAAGGTTGTGTATTCATTCCCCATATGGACCATTCACTTCAGAGTTGCACTTGATGATTCTTGTAAGTCCCACCCAACTCAGAAAATTCTCTGCTCTTACACATACATGTGCATAGATGGATACACAGATGAAATAAAATGTTGCTTGACTGGGTTTTTCAAAAAAGCTTTTTCTATTCTGTTGGGTGGCTAAGGGAGGTTCCTGCTTCTTTGAGCTTGGCATTGGCAGAACTAGAAGGTCCATGGTGCTGGGTTTTTGGTGAACCTGGCAAGAGTGGGAACCCACCTCCCGGGCCCTTTGGAGGGGGGTTGCCCTGGGAGTTCTGAGCCAAGGATGAAAAATGAACAAGACTTTTGATTTCTCAGACTTCAGGCTGTTGTTTATTTTTCTCTTAAGTTCAGCACGCCGTCCACACATCAGACTTAGCATGTGAGTAGCAAGGCACAAAATGAAGAGTAAACACCCAAATCCAAGGTCTTTTTAAAGTTATCCAGTCCAATTACCTTTTAACACACACTTTGTTTCTACTTTTCTACCAATAACTTCTACTAATCTATTCACGTAACACCCATACCACTGCTTTCTCTAACCAATAACTTTTTGCCACCAGTGCTACAGAAAATGGAGTCAAAGAAGAACAAGAAGGAGATGAGACAACACCCAAAATCCTCCATCTTCTCTCCTATTCACTCTCATATTAAAATCCTAAAACCCTAAATTCTTCACCCTGTGATAAACTACCACTACTACATACTACTATCTAGTTCACACCTGTGTGCTCCAACTCATCCCAAAGCCTTGGCAACTTTTTCCAGGGACCAAGGTTAAAAGCAGTGTTCTGCTGAGGGTCAGGGCTTCCTAAAACAGGCAGAGAAACATTCTCTGTGCCCTGGATTCCAACACATGGCTTTGCCCTTTTTACTGACTCCCTAGCAATCATTCATTCGGTCCCCAGAGAAAGTATGGAATAGGGAATGGCAAGCCTAATGGGTTTTGCATGAGGACAGATCCCAAGGTAGAGCACTGCTGGGGCTGGTGCCAAGAGGGCACTTCCAACAGAGCCAGAGCTCAGCTGCAGGGCTGTGCCTCTCCTGCTGGAGCAGAGTGAACCCTGCATGGCTGGGCTCTTTCAGGAATCCCTCTGGAGAGAAACTAATGCTTTATTTTGAGAAAAGAACTATCTGAAGGCAACAGAGGTGAAATGTTCTCTTTTGTTTGAGTTTTAGTGCAGCAACAAATACTTTATCCTACTTGAAACATTTAGTGTATTGTTTCTTATAAAAAACTACATCATAACTCTTAGCAACCAAAGAGTGAGTGCTGTCTTAAAATTATTCACTAGGAGGTGTGTGCACAGAGCTGAGGGTACTAAGCTGTGTAGACAAAAGATAGCTTGATAAAAACTTCTTGGCAGAGAAGTGGTTCAGGTGTTTTACGTCGCCTCCAGCTTTAATCTTGACTAATGAACTGAATGAGGATATTTTTTTTTTCTAGCTAGAAAAGTGTTTTCATGTTCTTTTCATTAAATAAGACAAGAAAAATCCCACATCCTCATTTTGAGATTCTCCTTCTCATCTCTCACAAGGGAAGGAAAGACAAAAAAGGTCTTATAACAGCTTTGTGATATTCTGCACATCCTTAATTTATACTCTGTCCTAGCAGCTCCTGTACAGGATCTTACTAGGTACTACCATCTCATAAAAAAAAAAAAAAAAGAAAATTATTTTAAGAAGGAATAAAGGAAAGTAATTAGGTCCCTAAAAATGTGTGGTGCAATTTAAGGCACCATAGAATAACCAAGATGCTTGGAGAAGAGGTTCCAACAGAAATGCCAGAGACTCTTGGGGTGACTCCACCCCTCTGACAAAGTTTCCTGGAGGCCAGGAAGAATATTTTAGGGAAAAAAGTGCTTATCTTTGTAAGGTAAAATAGAGATTCAGGCTCTGCTATATAAATGAAGAAGATAATAAGTAATAAATAAAGTGAATCTATGCAGTGACATTGTTATGCAGCTTTAATATTTAGATGGAAATAAGTGCTGAATCTAATGGGTGTATGGAATTTCATGAGGGTTCATTATGTACCATGGTATGAATGCAAAAACCAACTCTGTTGTACAGAAAAGCAGGTGTCAACAAGAGATTGTTGACTCACACTCTTTTCTTGCACTTAGATTTTTAAGTTTTATCTTCCAAAAAAGATATCGTAGCTACTCTGCTTTGTCAAGGGAGAGTGAGGAGATTCTCCCTTGTATTCAGTGGATCACTGGCTAACCCATCCATTTGGGATTATTTTTTATTCTTTAGAGAGGGTTTCATACTTTCATGGGTTTCATGGTTCATCAGCCTGGGGAAGATAAAAATTTTTATTTTCTACCTACATGGAGAATATACCTGGCTGGTTTGCAATGTGACTACCATCTGCTTCAGCAATTCTGCTTTGCAAAAAGAAGTTGATATTTAATGGGCTGAGAGTGCAAGCATCTGGGGAAAACAAATGGTAATACCTGGATTCTAGCTTTTTTCATGAGGACTATTATATATTTTATACCATATAGGATGCATTATCAGTCTTTAAAATAGGTATCAGAACATATAATTCCCTATTCTGACCCTAAATTACCTCTTAGTGGATTGGCAGGGTTTCTGCACTGGGCACACACCATATCATAGAATATTTTTATTGGAGAAATTAATGGACTTGCCTAAAATTGACTTGAATATCTTGCAGAATTTCCCTCTAAAACTGTCAAGCATTTTTAATTTGAGCTTTTTGTCACATTAATAAATTCTAAAGATAGTCTTAATCTTATGTTTCACTCTGGCATTATATTTCTTTTATTATTGCTCTCAAGCTTAAAATAGCACAAAGGATAAGTGGACATAAACACATGGTGAATATTAGCCTATTAATTGACTCAAATAACTCCTAATAATACTGCAAAAAGCATTATCTCTTCATCAATTTCAAGAGAAGCTTAGTTTTAATTGGGTATGTTGGCTGCTACATATTTGCAAAAGGAGAAAAAGACAGATAGAGGTATACCACAGTCATAATGTACCACTTCTAAATGTAATTATTATATTTCAAGCAATCATATTTCTATTTGAATTTTATATAATACATATAATTGTAATGTATGCATCTGTAGAGTACACTAATATATTGTCATATATTTTACTTGAGTTTCTATTTCCTGCTAGAAGAGAGTCATCTTTAACCTATACCTCACACTTGCCAACAAGAACAGTGTAATGCAGTGTGTTGGGTCTGCATAGCCAAATTTTGGGAATGAGGACATTACAGGACCGGCTTCTGTGAGAAGATGCCAGAAGCTCCCCTTGTCTGACAGAGCTGATGCCACCTGGCTCAAAGATGGACATGCTGCTGGTCAAGGCTGAGCCCAACAGTGAGGGTGGGCACAGCTCTGTGAGAACATGTTTAAGAAAAGAACAAAAGTTGGTGGCACGAGTAACTGTGGCCAGGGAAGAGCGTAGTGAGGACAGGTGAGAGCAATAACCCTGCTGACACCAAGGTCAGGGCAGAAGGAGGTGCAGGAGGTGCTCCAGGAACTGGAACAGAGATTCCCCTGCAGCCTGTGCTGAGGCAGCTCTGCCCCTGCAGCCCATGAGGACCACAGGGATGCAGAGCTTCATCTGCATCCCAAGGAGGATCCCAGCAGGAGCAGATGGATGCTGGAGGGGGCTGTGATCCCATGGGAAACCCATGATGGAGCAGGTTCCTGGCACAGACCTGCAGACCCACAGAGAGAGGAGCCCACCCTGAAGCAGTTTCCTGGTAGGATTTGTAACCCTTTGGGCAATCCACACTGGAGCAGCCTGTTCCTGAAGGACTGTACCCTGTGGAAAAATGACCCACATTACAGCAGTTCATGGAGAACATTGCCTGGGAGATGGGCTCACATTGGAGAAGTTTGTGAAGAATGGTCTCCCATGGGAAGGACTCCCCTCCCTGACCAGTAGCAGAGACAAAGTGTGATGAACTGACCATAAACCCCATTCCCCACCTGCCCTCATGGAGGAGAAGAGGTAGAGCTTGGGCACGAGGGAGGGGGGTTGAAGGGTGTCTTTAAAATTTATTCTACTTCTCATTCTCCTGCTCTGATTTTGTTAATAATAAATTTGGTTAATATCCCCAAGCTGAGTCTGTTTGGCTCGTGATGGTACTTGGTGAGTGATCTCTCCCAGTCCTTATCTCAATTCATGAATCCCTGTGTTTTCTCTTCCCTTACAGTTGCAGAGGGGAGTGACAGTGAGGCTTTGGTGGGTGCTTGGAATTCAGCCAGGGTCAACCCGCTGCATACAGTTAACAATAAGATCTTTAGGCTAGGGTTATTTTTATGCCCACTTATAATTTTATAAGAGTTTTATTCTTTATTTTATGGGACATTCAAATACTTTGATTCTGTATGTGGTTCTTAAATCTACTACACAATTGTAATTCTTTGTAACCACCTACTAAAGTTAACTGCTCACTCAAGAACACTTGGGAGATTATCCTCAGGACAAAAGCAGAAGCAATCCATAGTGTCTTGGTGCCTTTGGGCATTCTTCTGAAGCTCTACCAAAGCTCCACCTTGGCTGCAGGTGAGGACTGTCCTATAGATGCCAATATGTGGCAGAATAAAGTCTACAGTGTTGAAGCTTTTGCTAAGAAAAACTTGCTTTGGTTGGAAAATCAAAACTTAACACACATATAGAAGACAGAAGAGTCTGTCATGGCAAATGGAAGAGGGGTTAAAAGTCAGCACCACTCTGAATACACTTGTTCCATCTCTAAATAAGACTCCAGTGTTGTTTAGTTGGCTAAAGGCATGCCAGGCCATTATTAGAAATCATGGCATTGCATAAAGGTCGATTTCTTACCCAGTCCTCTGTATTTCAGGAAAGAGAAATTCTATACTGCACAAACTCATCCAGTCATCCAATGCCTTTCTTCTCTTCCACATTAAATGGTGAATCAGATTATTCTAATCAACTGAGTATTGACTTCCATTTAGCATTGTCAATTAACTCTGACTGAGGATTTGACTTGGTTTTTAGACCACTGTAATTTTTGTTTCCTTCCTAATGAGGGCTGCACTCTTACTACTCCTGGTTTTGAAAGCTGTGCAGAAGTACTTGGACCAAGAGAATATTCTTTTTCCCTGTTGCTCTGTATCACCTGGGCTCAGCAAAAGCAGGACTACCTGTTGTATGCATGATCTGAGAACTGCAGACTATTTAATCATGAATCCTGAATAAGAAATTGCTAATAAAATATAGAAAATCTGTAAGAGTGCTTTCCCTTTAATTTTCAGACTCATACTTGCCTGGAAGAAGAGTAGGACCTTTTAAGGAAATTTAGGTGCTGAGCCTAAGAAATTATCTTGAGTAGAGGGCATTCTTTTACAATTAATGCAAAATCATGCTCTGAAATTCAATTCTCATATGTCTGTAGATAACACACCATACAGCAGATCAACACATCACCCAGCAGAGTCACTTGAGCACATATACATGCGTAGATATTTTCTTACTTAACTCCAACAAAAGTTGGGTGGAATAAGCATATTACAAATCTTTGATTCTTTTGCATGTATTTCTTCCTTTAGGTTAAATAGTACGTCTTTTTTCTGATTTTTTAAAATTTTATTTTCATTTACTCTTTTTCAAGGAAATTCATTCATATCCACAACCAATCTTGAAACAAGTCCCTGAATAAGGTAAGTAGATGATTGTAATCAAAGCATGCCATTTAACAGTCATAGGAGCTTAAGGAGAATAGAGATTAAATTTGGAACTTCTTGGCCTTTAATGAAATTTAAATAAAGTATTATTGTTCAAAAAAGAACTCTGCTTATGATGACAAATCATCCTCTTATTGATTTGGTAATGACCCATCAGAATTCAGGGTGACCCTGAATTCTCCCTGCCAGAGTTTCACACATTTCTCTCAGTTCTCAGCCCTGTGCTAAGATAGTGCCTGATCTCAGTCACACCAGCACCAAACAGAAATAACTCCACTGAACAGAGCTGGGTGTGACCAAGCAACTCTAAACATCAATTCAGCTGTTTGTTCTCTTGCTTCAGATATAAACATCCCCACTCCTAATAGTGTCACAGGCACAGACATTTCACACCATGTTCTCCTGCCTTTAGGGACATACCCACTGTGAAAGAAGATAAGTGGTCCTGGACTTGCTTTGTCTGAGCTCCACACTAGGCAAAAATGATCCAGGTCTGGAGAAAGGTGCCCACATCAGTACAGTGCTGCATCCAAGCTGCTGCAGGCAGTGTCACAGTGTCACCCTAACACAGCACCTGTGGGGGCTTTCAGACTCTAAAAAGAGATTTTGCATACAGCTGCCCATACAGACAGGTCCTATGGCTCTTCTAGTGCATCTCTGTTAATAATTTAAACAGAGAATGGGCAGGGGTGCAAGAGCAGTGATTTGGGCACTGCATTTTTACACTGACAGAGCAGTTCCTGCAACATTTTGATACGGGTAGCCTCTAAAATGACACTTAGGTACAATTTTGGAACTGTCACAGACTAAGACCATTCCTAACAACAATTTGCAAGCAGTCACCCAATCTTGGGACTCAGGACAGTCTTGTAATTATGGTCTGACCATGCCACCTCTGGTCACAGATCCAGGATACTCTACCACTACTCCAGTTTACAAGGCATTTAATTCTTGATAGCACTCCACCCATGAATCATGAGCCTTGAAGCAGCCACATTCATATTTCTTTATCCAGCCAAAGTTGTAACATGATCTGCGAGTGGCTATGCAATAATCTGCTGGCTTTATACATGCAGAATTCACTTTGAGGCTCAAAGCAGGCTATTGAGCTCTCTTTTCCCTGATTTAAGGAGCTGATTTAACTCTCACTAGTAAGAATGGAAATATTCTCATGAGTTTCTTAAGAGGCAAATCATGTCTCAGACAACACAGAAAGTTGCATGGCCCAAGGAGTTCTTCAGAGGAAATACCCTTGCAGCTGACCCCAGTAGAGTCAGCAAACCCTTGTTATATAGTTGTAATGGGTCAAGATCTAGATATGCACAAACTGAATTGGATGCTTCACTTCACAGGTCAGTATATTGGCAGAAGCATTTTCATCTCTGATCTAGTTCAAAACATAGGCATAATACACTTCTTTTCCTTTTATACTTTTCTGTCCTAACCACAAGTCTTTCCAGCAGAGTTAAGTGAACTAATAAGTGTTTGTGCTGTTATTATACTCAATTGATTAGTTCTGCTTCATCTCACAAGAGATGTACATGAAGGAGTTCCTTTTTGATAACTAGAAGTAATATATTTTATGTTGAAAACAATACCAGGTGAAAATATATTTTTTTATCAATTCATTTCAAAAGTAGAACAAATTATATTTTCCAAGTTCAGATTTAGTCATCACCATTAGGAAATGACTTCTCATCATTCAATATGTCTTTTGAATTTTCATACATTTTTTGAACTGTTAATGGTTGAAAATGCTTTTTTACAGAGGACATCAAAGCCAAATGACTCATAACCACATCCTAGGTGGGATGGTGATTAGAAGTCAGTGAGTAAGCTCAGAAAATAATGAATTCAGTGACAGGGCAATCCTTTATCTGTTATGTGGACAAAATTGTGCTTTCCCATGAACACTTCCTGCTGGATATTTGATAAATTGAGGCATATGAGAACTGTGTCAGTAAAAGTACTCGTGCAACAGCTCTGATGTGTATGGCAGAAGTTTCCTCATAGGAATTCCACTACCTTAGAATTTGCTTCTATCTATGGAATCAAGTACTGTGAATGAAATAATCATGGTGTGCTACAAAATCTATTTTTTCACCAGACTTTTCCGCTGAGGAAGGTTTTGAAGACACTAGAGAGAGCAGTAATAATAATAACAAAGAATTACTGTGGGGATGGGGAGAGGAAGAGAATGATATTTGTGATGAATTACCTGAAATTTCTTCACTTTCAGTATAACTATACTTTCTTTGGAAGCATTGAGGCATGGGCTCCTTTGGAGGCCTTTAAAAAATCCAAGAAAATACAGATTAATAAAGCCATGGATGAGTTAGAGAATGGTTTCTTTTGCTTGCAGTTTTGTAGATTTCCAGCAGCAAAACTTGCAAGTATTTTCACCTGAAAGCCAAACTCTTGTGCTGTGATGAAAACTGGCCCTACTTCACTCTCAGATTTCCAACAGCATATTCAAAGTCCCACTTTTTGAAGCTTCCCAAACACACAGCTGCAGAAGTAGCAGCTTTGAACAAAGTAAGAGTCATTAAAACCTCAACTGGAGTTTTAATCATAATATTATTTATTAAATACTTATTTATAGAGACCTTTAATATCCTTGAGTCCAAGCATTAACCTGATACTGCCAAGTCCACCACTAAGCCAAGTCTCTAAATGCCACATCTACACATCTTTTAAATACTTCCACAGATGGTGACAATGGACATTCCTTTGTTTCTGTTTCTTTCCTTTCTCTTCATACAAACCCACAAAGCTAGGAGGGACAACACCATCCATCACCCCTCAGTCATTCACAGAGCACCATTTCTTTTGCTGAAATCAGTCAAAGACCACATATGTACATTTTTAATTCAGAATAGATTTTGCCAAAAGATACATTTATTCTCA
Organism: Dicaeum eximium; assembly: GCA_013396995.1. NCBI lineage: Eukaryota > Metazoa > Chordata > Aves > Passeriformes > Dicaeidae > Dicaeum > Dicaeum eximium. The sequence goes on along the minus strand of VWZP01007621.1, from coordinate 164,225 downwards.
AAAAATGTTTCGAACAGTGTTTAAAAAAATTCTCAAAAATGTGTCGAACACAGATAAGTAGTTCATTTTAATTTCTAATATTTAGGCTAATGTATAAACACTCATTCTTTAAGAGTCCAGAAATTTTAATATTCTTTTAAAATTTAAGAAATTTGTCCATTTAAATTATATTAGTGATTCACTGACCTTCCAGCTACACATTATATATGTGAGCAAGGAAGCTATATTAAAAAATAGCACATTTTATATCTCTCAGAAAAAAGTCTGTGAAACTGATTCATGTGGTCAAGCTTAATGTAAGTGCTCACTTCCCAAGGTTTATTACTACTATTTCAACTTTGATGTTATGCCATATACAATACAGGGTTTGGCTTTACAAAAGAAAACAAAAATCCCCTCACTAGAAAGACATTTTGGAAAGCTGCAGACATTTACAATGCACTCATTTGTATTACATTCTTATTGATGTGAGTGTTCTGCAGAAACTTTGCCAAGGAGGAGGAACCTAACACAAGGCTCTTGGTTTCATCCAACCCAAATTCCCTTTGAGTTCTTCAAGTTCTTTGCATTGCCATCCAACCTTAGGTAATGTGTCCTGAATTTGTAATGGTCATTGGACATAAGCCTTAGCACTTATGAAGACATCCATATGACTGTGGAGATGTATGTTGTTCTAAGTTGATACATTCATAAACTCTGCAGGTTTTGACTGTATAGGAAACCAAGGGACTAAATTAATTACTATATTACTTTTTACTTTAAAGCACACTTAGTTGGCACAAAAGAAATTTATTACAAATCAAATAACAAGTTTTACAAGTCAGAGCTTGGATTTTTTTACAGTTATTCCCAAGTTTGGGATCAAGATGCTTCAGTAAATAATGAACAATTATTTATAAAATGTCTTTTCATTCTGAAAAATTATTTGTCAATTTAACAACTTTTCATCACTTTTCATTATGTTTTCATGTCTAATTTCAAAACACATAAACTCATGAACTCCTACTCATAACAAGCTATGTTATTTGTGTTGAGGTTGCATAATATTTCCAGTCTTCATATTCACAAAGCACAGAATTCTTTTCATCGAATTGTGTAAATTCGGATTATAGATTTCAAGAGTAAAGCAATATTGTCCTCAATATTAGGAAGCCAAATTTTTCTTATGGTAGAAAGGGTCCATCCCTTTTAGTGTTCTTGTTCATTCACAGACCACAGTGGGAAATAACAGTTCAGTTCTGTAATTTCCAGTTCTGTTCTGTTCTCTGTAATTCCCCTCCATCATTGCACTGATCTGAACTTTTCAATCACTCCATTGTTTATTCCACCAGATCTCCCCTTGCCATTTTCTCCTCATCTTTCTATTGTTTCTTTTGCTCATTCCTTCCTATTAGGTTTATTCCTTCCTAGGAATTGCATGTTTGCTTTTTTGCACTCTTCCATGTAGCCAGTAGCACCCAGTTCAGGGAGGGACAAATATAACTTTCCAAGGACTTTAGTTGCTTTTGAAATTGGTAGCTTTGCACAATCCACTTCAGCATTTAAGGAAAGGCACAAGGGTGTGACAAGAAAAAGAAGGAGGATAAAAAGACACTTCATGTGGTTTCTGCTAGCTTGGTTGTAGCTTTAGGATTTTGAAATTATATGTTTGTATTTGATTTGTTGGGTTTGATGTGTCAAGGTAATAGCAGATCAATATTTATGTACTGGTAATTAAGGTACTCTCCTTACCCCCTCTCCTCCAATCCCAATGGCACAGCTATAGTTTATAGTCTGTCAGTATTTCCATTACTAAGTCCATTTTTCAGAGGTCAATAACTCAGCAATTTAAGACTACATCACCTCAAAAGTAGATGTACAAGTTGTCAGAGACTCTTAATTCACTTTTTATTTCCATGATGGAAGGAAAACATTTGATGGTTTGGGCTATTTCCTTTTGTTAGGTTTTTTGGTAATGTATGAGATTTTGTTTCCTTTTTGAGCTAAAACTTGGCTTTTGCTCTGAAACTGAAATGTTGCAGCTAAATTGTAACTTACATGGGCTAAACATTTCAAGATTTTTTTGAAGTATAACTAAACATACAAAACTTCCAGATAAAGAGCACAGCTTGCAAGCAGTCAGTGCAAATAGTTTTTATCCCTTTTTAGACTGCAGAAAATGTCAGCCTTAGCTGTCATGGTAAACTGCATGCCATGAGTTTTCCAAGAAAAGCACCTTGTGTACATATAAGACAATGGCAAATAAAAGAGCTCCGATTCTCAGCTTAGACTGTTTGGTGCAATTCCATCCAAGTGCTGGACATGTGTCAATCTGTGCCACTGGAAATTGTATTCCATGCAATAAGCAGAAGTGAAAATGTTTCTGTCTAATTCTGATCCACATCAGCTCTTTCCAGTTGCATTAGGGAACCATGAAGTCGTAAGCTCAAGTGGAAGCACCAATGATTCCTAAGATATCTTACTATAATGAAGATGTACTTTGTGTTGTTTTGCTTATTTAAAAGGATTTATTTTTCCATATGTGAAAAGATGCCTTGAAACAGTAGTGTGCTTGCTTGGTTTTACTATGGGTTGATTAAGGACCCTCTGGAAGTTGTTTTCCCTTGATTAAGTGCATATTTTTGTGCCAAAATATTTTTGCGCACAATGTGGAAACAAGGGACTATAGCACAAAATCAGTGAAAGAGGTGGTTTCCCTCTGTTGACAAAGAAAAAAATTGAAAAAACCTTGTCTGTATTTTTATAATAAGTTTTCCAAGCAAGGAGAATGTCTTTGATCCATTTGAAGGACCCAGGTGAAGTACTTTTTCCCACTTGGGCACACCACAGTATGACAGTGAAAGACAAACAGGCACAGACAGCAAGAAATCTAACAGAAGAAATTAATGTGTCCTGTTACAAGCTTGTCATCAGCAGTTTCATGTGTATGTATGCTGTATTTGTGATTATAAAGATGATATCAGGCAATAATACACGACAGACTACATTGAAATCATTAAAGAGAAAGCGTTTATACTGCATTCACTATTGCTTCTGGAAAAACAAACCTGAAGAAAAAGCAACTCCTGGATAATTGAGAAACAAGTGTACCCAGAAGTGTAAATAATCAGCCACTACATTTGCTCCCACTAACTGCTAGGATCAAGTTCATGTATTTATATCAGAACCAGTGCATACTGAAGCCACAGCCATTCTTTCCAAAAATTATCTTAGTTGTACAAACAATGGATGATAGTCTGGAATTTTTTTTTCCAGCTAAGTTTAGCTATTTTACTCAGCCAGTTTGCACGTGCACAGTGATCCAGAGGAGAGGCAGTGAGCATCAGAGATTGTGTGCATCTGTTTCCTGAGCAACCTGAACACTTTCCACTCTGCTTCCTCAATGTGCTGCTGTTCAAGGGCCACAGGACTTCAGGCAGCTGGCTCCCTTCCCCAAAGCCCATCTGCACATTTTGGCATAGAACATGTTAATGCAGTATCAGCCAGCCTTGTCCTTGGGGATTTGCTGTAACTATAGAAGAAATGGAAATGCTGCAATGCCTGTGAGCTTTGTGCAGCACTGTGCAACACACAGGGATTCTGAAATTACAGTTTACCAAACCTCTGAGAGCCCTGTGGCAAAAGGAGATTGTCACTGCCAGATGTGATTTAGCCTTCATATGTTTTAATTTGAAAAGTGCCGTATGAATGTGTGTTCATGGTCCTCATAAGACTAAACTATAAACAATCAGGGATTAAAAAATATTCAAAAAAAGGCTTCAAATTTTTCAGCACTCTGTTGGAAAGACTAATGCTTTTAAAAATGCTTTCTTGTACTACAGAGTCACCAAAGAAAAATGCCAATAAAATCAATGAGTAATAATTTTTTGTAAATGTTGATGGGAAAATATCCTAATTAGCTCAAGTACTATTACTATTACTCAAGTAATATCTGTCATTGTATTACAGAATGCAAACTGTCAGGTAATAGCTCAGTTGCAAAATCCCAGTGAAGTGTCAGAACAAATTTTCAAACCAGAAAATATTCCTTTTGCATTTTGACAGAGTTAATTCATTGTGAGCAGGAAGTTCCATTCTGAATAGGATTTTATTAGTCTTTATAGTTCATATTCATATTTTACAAACGATATAGTTGTGGAAAGTATGAGCCTCCTCTGAAACTGCTAATAACTGTTTTCCACTTAGAATAAATTAATCTCAGTGACCATTAGTATCTAAAAATGAATGTATATAATTTAAGGAATTGTTTTGGCTTTTCCTCTATCCAATGGGCAGGAATGGAAATCCCAGTGTTCTTCATTTTGGCTGCATAATACCCTTCTTTATAAAAGAGTACATTTTTCTCCATCTGTAATGACTACTTAAGTAACCAGAGAGCTCAGATCAGGTTCTTAACTGTAAGGAAGGTAAAGTTGGATGAAATTAATCAAGAGCATCTAATTATCTTGGCTTGTATTAACTTCACTCTTCTGATCACTAAGGAATAAACTGGAATAAACTTGAAGAACAAAGATATTCCCCCTGTGCCTAGTTCCCTGACATAAACTAGTGGCCAACCTATAGCTGCTTCCTCACTTTCATGCCACCTTCATTATTCTTGCAGATTAATAACTGTATTGTTGCAGTCGAAAGCTTATTGCAGATGTCTAACAGCAACATCTCAGGTGTATCTCAGATTTTATACCAACTTTCCCACTCAAGTGATCACTTTGCCTGATAGGCCCAGGAAGCAGGATGTTACTCTAAATGTCTAAATCAACAAAACATTAAATATAGTAAATTAACACCCCAGATACACTGAATATGCATAATTTGCACGTGCACAGTCACAGAGAGTTTTCTGTGTAACCAGCCCAGACCACCAGAAACTAATAAGAGTTTCTACTACCAAGATTACAGAGCAGTTAAATTTATATCTTTAACATTAGGCTTAATCAGCAGAATGGACAGTCCTATTAATGTACAGATTCAATAGCTATGTGGCTTTCCTCAAAAAAAATTGACTGTTTTAAGGATATTGAATGATGTTGTTACCCAAACAAATGAAGCAAATTTTCAAATACATGCTTGAATAGTATTTATTTCAACACAAACTCTCCCTTAGGACACAAAATTTTCAAAATTCATTAAGAAACAAGGTTCATCAAACTGTCTCTGAGCATGGCCAAAGATGCTAAAAAAGTCACAGAAAACAGAGCAGTTAGATGGCAAAACTTCACCAATGTGCCTTCACACCTTTTCAGTTTTAGTTCAGTGATCCCATTGGTCAGAGGCAGCAACGTTAACTTTGAATGGAAATTTAAATTTATATTTCTGTGTCAAGTCATGACATAGAAGATTCACCAAAGCTGTGCCAGAAGGTTGCTTTCTGCACACAGAATTCCAATAGAGTATTTGTTTTGGCAGTACGAAATATGTAAGTAGCAGTAAATTAGATAGAGTTTGATTCTAAAACCTCTGCCTGGGGCAAAAAATGAAAAGAAGAGCTCCAGGGAGCATTTTCTGATTCATGACATCTAAAACATTGCCCCTGGGAGAACATCCATTTCTGTAAATTCACATAAAACTTACTGAGCCTGACCTAAACTATAATATAGAGTTATAATATAGCTTAAAATCTCCTCAGGCACGAAGAGGTTTGTACAAACACGGGTTCTGACCTTTGGGCTATTGGGAAAAAGAAAGAAAATGTTTATTCCAGATTTTTGAGGAAGAGAGATGAATTTAGCACATTTTAGTGCCTGAGCAATACCTAACAATAAGGTTAAAGCTTACAAAACAGTAAGAACTTCTGTATAAATCTGTCAGTACATTTTCAGCTTGAAATGTTTTGTCTCTTCAGTATCAGCAGCCAAGATCTGCTTTTTGCAGCAGCCAAGACAAAGCTTTGCAGTGTTTTTTGCAGTTAGATTGCAGGTACAAATTCTTGCTTTCATACTGACATGCAAAATCCTGGTCAAGATTTGGAGCCTTCTGTACTCAAATCTATAAATACACAGATCAAGGTCTTTCCTGTATCAAGGATGTTACAAAACTCTCTGTTCTTCAGACATAGGTTGTATTTTGAGGCTACTGTAAGCAACAACATCCTTCAATTTAACTGTTTTCTGTCTATTCTGTGATGTGCAGCAACTGCCCTCTTACCTTGGAGCTGGCTGCTCCTTTGAGAACACAGCAAATGCTACATGTAGCACAACTCCCTGTTTCAAAATGATCAATAATTGGAATCCATTGGTGCTTGGAATGCTAAGCCACTTGCCCCCAGTATGTAAATATGTGTTTCTAAGGACACCTGTAATACAAATGGAAGTGAGAGTGCAGGAAAATCCAAAAGAGAGCCATTGCCTTCCACATGACTGTTGCTGCTTCTTAAAATTTTGGTGAAATCTCCATTTTTATTCTCAGCCCCACTACATTGCTTGCAATGTGTATGGTGACCACCACTTCTCATGCTGCTCACTGTGTTCTTACTGGTGTCTTTTGTTATCAGATTTCTCCTTGAACAGCAGGGTCCTGAGTCCTGCCCTGGCTCTGCAGAGATACAGACACAATGTTGAAACTTTTCCTGTTGGTCCAGCTGTAACTGGAAGGCAGAGCCCAGCTGCAGAGAAAACCTGGTTAGACAGAACAACCAAGATCTGTACTTTCAGCCCCCACTTCTCTCCTGTGTGTGTCAGCTGCACATCAAATCCTGCAGCAAGGACTCCCCAAGGCTATGAGATGCTTTACTCCTTCTTCTGCACAGAACTGAGCAGAGGGCACTGAGAAAAGCTTGTCTACTTTTGCCCATCTACCTCATATATTGTCAGACTTATCCCAGAAGGAATTGATATTACACATATTTTTGTGGCAGTGCTCAGAGCTTCAAGCTTCATTTACATATGTGAAAATGTCCTGTGACTGCAATTCAGGTGTGAGGCTCTTCCAGTTGTGTTCATTTTGCAAGAGTATAAATGACAATGCAGTAAGCAGGATATTGGTGCTCTAAAGATGCAGAGTAGAACAAGGTTTACTGGAAAATCAGCATCACTGCCCCTAACTGTTTAGATTAATATATATAAAAAGTATGTAATTTATTTCTATACTTAGAATTTTTACTTACCTTTCAGTGTAACAGAATTCTTTCACAGATTTATCCAACAGTGACGATGACAATACTGGTTCCCATTCTACTGCAGGTCAGTTTTAAATGGTAAATGGTTGTTCTTCAAAAACAAAACAGAGCCAAAAAACCTAAACAAACAAAAAAGCCAGTAGTTTTCCTTGAACCATCTGGAGGAAAAAGGCTTTTATAGTAAAAAAAAATTAGAGCTCAAATTATGTATGTCTTCATATTTGCATAATGTTTTTTAGCAGTACAATACTTAGCACATCAAGAAAACAGCAATAAAGTAATAATAAAGAACCTGGAAAAATCAGAGTGAACCAAAGCTCAATTAAAGAAATAAACTTTCATTAAAAATGTGCCTGCTGAAAATGTACAGGGAGATGGGATCAAAGATGAAAATGTAGCCCCTTCAATTACATACTTTAAATTATTACTACATGTTGTGCAAGTTACTGTAAAAATCATCTAGTACAAGCATTTGTGTTTAATACTTGCATCATATTTTCCTAGAACAATCTCCTGGCTTTGTGGCTTACCACATATTTTGTTTTTGCCTTTCTGCCATTGAGACAAGGCTAGACTAGAATAAATATTTTTCAGATATCATTTCTTGTTTTCAAAATGTACAAATCTGTGTTTGTGAGTCATAAGAAGCTACAAAATGTGCATTTTTCAAATAAGCTATGAATAATAGAGTAGAAGATCTGGAACTCTGTGTTAGTTTTGTGCTCCTTCATTTGAAGTCATTAGTAATGATAGTAGTTCTTCTCTTAATGACTATGATTTTGTTTTATGAAAATCAATCTTCTGTTATTACCTTTGATCTCCCTAAAACAATGATTTCTTTTCCTTTTTCTTTTTTCTTTTTTTGTGACTCACCATGCTGATCATACTGTCCTTGTCTTCTTTCTAGACCTTTTCTTCTTCATTTAAAACTCTGGTATTTTTTATTCAAACTGAAAGCACTACAGCTGTTTTTTTCTCTGAACCTCCCTCCCCAGAGGACATATCCAGTCCTCACTGTCAAAAACCAATATCCACTGAAATCAATGAAGTCTGCAGATTTCCAAGAGCTTTTTTACCTCACAAAGCAAGCACACTTTTGATGTTGAACAATAAATGATAGTCACAGGGTGTGATCTCAGCCATGTGGGAATCGATGGCAACTTTCAGTAGTCTCCAGTTCATTTTGGATTTCAGAAACAGTGTTTGTCTCTCTTTGCTTAACACAGGTGCTGCATTTCAAACACCTAAGTACATTGAAAGGTCCTCATAATATAGATGAAATACCTGACTTTGCTCAAGGTCAGATCAGAATTGTATTGCCAAAAATACTTGACTGAAGATAAAGTCTGCAGGTTTGCTGCTCAATCAGTGAAGGAGATTTCTGGATGGAAAGAGGAGCTATGATCATAGCTTTCCACAGGCAATATGGTTCACAGGGAGAGGAGACAGTCAAGGAAGAAGAAGACTGGAGACAGTTATTAAAGGAGGTCACTAATTGTGACTTCAATGCCCATTTTTTACCGTAACAGACCAAACCACTTCATATGTAGCTCTGGTCAGTAAGATATTCTATGATAATTGGTAGCTGAGAACCTTATACCTTATACCTTATACCTTATACCATCTTTCAGGAGAAAGAATATATATTTATTTATATTGGTTAAATATGTAGCTGCAAAATATCCCAGTCTTGAGTTATGCCTGTGGTTATTCCTGCAGCAGAGATATCCCATTGTAATCATAATTACTGTGCCACTGGCAGTAGATGAATGCAAAACTACAAGGTTCAGTTCCTTGTTGATCACCAGGCTTTCAGCTCACTGCTTCCTCTTCTAGAAAACACTGAGATGCACAACCAGAATATTATTCTGCAGTGAATAGGCAGATTTATTATGCAGAGCATGAATGTTCTTTAGATTTTTGCTCAGCAAACATCCTTTAGGCCTATACAACTGGATACTAGGGAAATGTAAAGTCAGCTCTTAGGAAAAAGCCTAGGGAGTATTTGCAAACTTACAGTTACATTTTGCAAGTACTTTGCAGCTGTTAAAAACAAATACATTATGATGACCATTCAAAAATCACCAGCTGCATTAAAGTATTACCTTTGTGTACTTTGATTCAATGGTTAAACGTGCCAGTTTTGGCAATTTGTGTTCACACACACACAGAGAAATATTAAACTTTGAAAGAAATACTAATGCCTTAGATAACTTTATCTACAGAGGATCATGGTTACTGTGGTGGGTATACTCTAAAAAGACTGAGGATAACAGGGGGCCCTGAGTATCTACTCAGGTTTCTAAGCTATCTTAAAACACACATCACTTCATTTTTAGTTCAATTACTACCAGTACACACCAGAGTAAAACCAGTTCAGATATGCCTGTACATAGGTACCTCCACAGCTCTGGCTGCAGCACAGGCTCATGCTGAGCCCTGTATTAGAACATCTACATGTTCACTTTGAACCTGACAGGATAGCTGGTTCTGCTCATGGCAGTGGGGAATGACTCTGGACTGCAGTGTTGTCAGGGTCTGCCAACAAATTCTATTTAATCACACCTGAAGGGTAAGTACAGAATCCTGCTGATGCAAAGAAAACCTTTTCTAGTAAATAAGAAATAGCCACAGTCTGTTCCTCCTTATATTCTAGCCATACTTTCGAATAATTGATCCTTTCTCACCAGACTGACCAGCCTAGAGGGGAAAACACAGTTGGTCAAATTAGTCAAAAAAAAGCTCACATCTCAAATGAGATCTTTGTTAAAGCTGTGTCCCTCAGAACCTGCTGTCACAACAAAGATTGTCCTTTGATGTAAGTGAATCGAGTGTTTGGTCCAAGAGTAAATCCAGATTGTAGAGAATCTTTTTTTTTTTTTTTTTGCTACCTTCCCTATTCCCAAGTTGGATATTTATTGGACCTGCTTTATAATTTCTTTTAGTACAGTTTATTGTCAGTCACTATAGATCCTGCAGTCCTGTTGGGGGCATGATCTTAAATGTTACATACAGTGTTGCATTTTGAATACCGTTCAACTTTGGTCAATCATGTACATTAGGAAGGGTATTTGTCTTGTCTTTAAAGTTCCAGGAATCTTGACAAAACTTGACCTTTTGAATCTTTGCAATATAACTTCCTAAGGTACCTGCATTGGAAAAATGTGATGATATATTCCTGAGCCTGAGCCAGCCACCATCATGTGCATGCTTTAATGTCAATCATCCTCTGCTTCCCGTGACCTTTAGGGACAGCTTCCATGTGAACTGGAGTTCTCTATCCTTCCCTTCATGGGGCTGCCTAGCAGTAAATCTGCCCACCCACAGCTGCATTGCCAATGCACAAAGATGAACCATCACAGTTCCCCTGCCCCTTTGCTGGCATTCTCCCTTGCAGGTAAGATACAAACCAGAAGCAATAAACTGCTTGTTAAATTATGAAAAAAAAAAGTTGTTAAATGCATAAAAGCACATGTAGTTAAATAAATTATAGCTTGTAATCAATTTGTCTGAGAGCAAAATGGCAAATCAAGGATTGAAGATTATTTGGAGCCACTCACAGAACAATTACTCTGCACTAGTAGCACTGAACAAAGGAAATTATTGAGATGTTTCCTGTAAGAATTCTCAGCCACTGCATTGCAGGAACTTGGAGTATCACTAACACATAACAGCCTCTAATGCTTCCACAAATGAAATCTTGTAAAAGGCTACTATCATTAATCATTAGTTCCAAAATGCTATCAAGCAATTTAACCTACAGAATCAGCCCACTGTAGCAACCACAGTGTAGTTCAATCTCTGTAACAATGCATATTCAATTATCTAGCTCATCTTCTTCTGTCTTCATTATAATTGATAGTCACAAACTGCTTAACTGCAGCTCTCCATTAAAAAATAAAACAAAAAAAAAGCTTGGCATGTGATCATTGCTACGTGTAGGGCATATGAAAAGGTCAATGCAAGCTGTATTTTTCAAATCAGCTTTGGTCTTGTAACTGTTCTTAGTGCACTGCCTGAGGACAAGTCTGTGTTCTCCACTCCCTACCAAAAGTGGCAGATGTGCAGATGTCTACAAAGATGTCTGGAGCCCTACACTAACTGGTCCCAGAGTGGGGGTGCAGTCACTGGAGCTGGCAAAAAGCACCACCACATTTTTGGACCAGCCTCAGTGTCTCTCTGGCCAGGACTGCCCATTTTTCCTCAAGCCAAGCTTGGAACAGATCAGAGATAGTACAGACCAGGAACAATTTCCACAGGCAGTTTGCATTCAATAGCCTCATTTTGTAGCCTTGCCATGCCCAGACCATGCTTCCAAAGCAATTATTTGCTGAACTGGTTCATAGAGATGAAGCTGCAATGCATCTGTACAAAGTCTATGGTTTCAGGAGCAAGGTCAGTTCTTTAAAAAGCAGGTATGTTACTGTGGGCCTGACTTCCCCATATGATTCAGACTTTATGGCAGTGATCAGACTATCTGAAGGTAAACCTGGGATTTCCACTTCTGGGCAACATTACTTCTAGATAACTCTTGAAGTACCAACCCATTACTGATGCACATGGATTTGACTACTCTGGTGTCATGGATCTTCTAAATTTCCAACAACACAGATGGAAAGAACCTTGCCTGGACATAAAGATATGACAACATAAAATATAGAATCATAGAATCATTAAAGCTGGAGAAGTCCTCCAAGGTCACCGAGTGCAGGGGGAAATTCACTTCCCTGGTCCTGATGGCCACACTATTCCTGACCCAGGCCAGGGTGCCATTGGCTTTCCTGGCCACCTGGGCACAACCCTGGCTCATTCTGAGGTGACTATTGACCAACATCCCCAGGTCCTTTTCTGCTGGAGAGCTTCCCAGCCACTCTGCCCCAGACTGTAGCACTGCAAGGGGTTGCTGTGACCCAGAGGCAGGCCTCAACACTTCCTCTTGCTGAATCAAATAATAGAGGGCATCTATTATTCTGTTATCACTGAAGATAAAATCCTACTGAGGACCCATGAACATCAATAACTTAGGGATGGCTAAAGAGAGGGTATAGAATAAGAGTGTGGAGCATTTTCTTCCCCTAGATATTTACTTTTAAGCTTCTAGCAAACAAAAATTTAGGAATTTTTTGACCTGAAAATCACACTCAGACTCTTTTTTTTTCTGAATTTCTGCTCTGAGTTTATTCAAAGTCTTTCTACAATTTATTATACTTTCAATTTCAAAAAAATCCCACGGCAATCCTACACAATTCAATCCTCCATTGTATAAAAAGTGTGTAAGGGATGAATGACTAGGTTACACAGAAGGACTGGGAAATAAATAATGCATTCAATTTTGGTATTTCAGAAATAATTTTGAGTGCTGTGATATTTTAAAAAAATAAATGGATGAGCAGAACTTTTGAACTCTGCACCTTGATTGTTAGAGCATTCAAACCCCTTTATGCTCTGAATACTTAGAATTAAGGCAAAATTTGTCTTTCTTTTTTTTCACCTTTATAAACTTATAACAACATCAGTATCTTCAACGTGTCAGGAAAATACACTGTTCATACCAACAGTGTTAATGGTAACATGCTGTTCCATCTGTTGATTCCAACTTTTGATGATATTCTCATGAAGAATTTCTCTTTGGGGAATGTGCTGTATGCATTTAATTTGGTTTTTATGGTGTGTTTTTGAATATTGAAAAACATGTGGTTTCTTTTTTATAATCCAATAAGAACAAAACTATGTATTCATGACATGTTTGTTAATCAGTTATACAAAGAGAGGATTTTATCTTTGGATAATTTGCTGATTTGTAAACCTTTTTCCTCCCTTATCCTGTTTATGTAGTGACATTTTGCAGAAAGAAATAGACTGTAAAGAAATAAATCAAAGTGTAGTTGAAATAGGTAGCAAGATTATTTTTCTTTTTGTCTACTGCAATGAAAAAGGTTACATTGGGAAAATCAACTCTCAGAACAATCTTTAAATCACAATAATGTAATTGGACACTAAAGGTTGCAAGATATGCTTTCTGATGTGTTGAAAGGAACATTGCAGGATTTGGGTTGGTGAATTTTCTTCTGGGTTAGATAGAGTTTTACAGAGACCTCTCCATAAACTGTGCATACTTATTTCCTGGACTGTTATAAAGTAATAATGATGTGGCACTGCTTGATGAAAACCTGATCATAGATATTAAGTGACCTGTTCTGAAGAGGTAGCTTCACTGGAGTTTATCCTTTCCTGGCACGCAAACCAAATTAGTTTGATATCTCAGGGGAAAGCAGGGCAAGCTGAGGCAGAAAGTGTTATCAGATATATTAGACAGGTGAGATGAGTTGTTTTCTGAACTAGTACAATTTTTTTAATTGAAGTAATGAGGTTTTAGCCGACTGGACAAACAGACTTTGTAAACAAAATCGTGCAGGGACTGCCTTTGGCAGTGAACCAAGCAGATGTGATAGGTTGGTATCCACATCACCAAACTCTCCTACCTTCTCAACGGGTTGGCTGCACTGACTGTGTCACCCCAGACCATCCCAAACCCTAGACCATGCCAGATCTTCAGGCATGGACAAGACCATTTTAACCAGTAAATTAGACTGGATAATCCCCAGAGGCACCTTCCAACCCAAATCACTGGACATGCCTAGGATATTTTGGAACACTGTTGTGTCTCAGGGACCACACACCTGCCAGTGTGCACAGTCACAGCCTTGTACAAGGGCTCACATGGCATCAGCCTCAGGTTCTTTGGCTGGTGTAGGTCAAACTGTGGGCTACATGTACAGCAGGGGAACAAGAATGTTGAAAAATAAAAACCTGATCTTTTCTTGGTTGTACTTCTGATTTAAGTAAATACCATTTTCTGATCAAATCTGCTGTCCTGAAATTTGTGAACATCCCTAGTAAAAGGAGCAATTTCCTTATTCCTCGGTTTTGTGACCAGTTCCTTGATAAATGGGGAAGATGTGACTAGAACTTCTAAGGTATAACTGGCAAAATATGTATTAATAATTAAAAAATCTATAGATGTACTCCTGTAAGTTCAGATTGCAATTTTAGCACTAATATTGCAGCACTGAGACTTATACTGGGTTATGTTGTTGTACAGCTTAGTCTGGCAGTATGTGGTCTTAAACAAAGTAAAAAAAAAATAGGTGAGAAAAAGTCATGAAAGTATCAAACATCCAATTTTGTGAGTCTGAAGATACAAACTTCATCCATATTGATCATATCCAAGACAGCTTGAAGTTCAAAGTTTAATCAAATATAGGGGGAGGAGTAATTGCCTTTACAATTGTAGAAGACTCAGAGAGGCAACCTATGACTTACAATCTGGTAGGAAATGCAGTGCAATAAAAATACATTGTGTTCTACAGAGTTTGGGTATGACAAAATTTATGTTGCCACTCAAGTTAAAATAATTTCCCTCTGAAGTTTTACGTGTAATTTCAACACAGGTGGCTGCATTCAGAACATCCAGCCTGGTCATGTTTGATAGCAGCACATCCATGTCAGGATGGATATGCAAAATCCACAGCAGCTCCTCAGGACTTCACACAGGGTTTTACTCACATGGAAGCTGTGGTTCTTCACAACTGAGCTGAGGGATGAGGGCTGCACACATGAGCACAGCCACACCGCTGGCACCACTCCAGACATCCCTTTTATTTTTGGTTGTACAGCAATGGGACTTAAAATGAAGCTTCTCAGCACACCCAGCCAGAAGTGGAACTCGCACATTCCTAGCAAATGGAAAGCAATGCAGTAGTGAGATGTATAGGGTTTATTTGAGCTTAATAGCAGTACAGGAAGGTATGAGGAAAAAGAGGGTGCTGAGACAGAGTTTCAGATGAGTATGGGATTTGTTCAGAGAAAAAGAATAAAGTGTAAAGATGATCACAGGCTATCTTGCTCATTTTAATTGTCTTTTAAATACTGCTTTCCTTGATATGCACTGCAATTTTTATCTGCTGGCTACTGCCACAGATAATGTGGATTTTTAAAGTAACTTATTAATATGTGCCTGAATAATTATTGTTCATAGACCATTCAGGATCTTTGGGTATAGTTAATATTTAATCAAACCTTTACTGAAAAACATAGAGCCACCAAGATAGTCAGTGGGCTGAGCAGTTGAGGGGAGGCTGAGGGAATTATCTTATTCAGTTTGGAGAAGAGATGTCTTTGGGAGACATAACAGCAAATTATCAGTAACTTGGAGATGGTTATGGAGCCAGACTGTTCACAGTGGTGTACAGCAAGAGGCTGAGGCAATATCTCAGCAGCTGAATCAGGAAAGGTTCAGGCTGAGTATAAGGAGAAAAAAAAAATCCCACAAGGATAGTCAAGCATTGGTACTAATAAGGTTATGGCATCTTTGGAGATTTTCAAGATGTGCATGGATAAATACCAGAATATAGTCTAACCTCATAGCTGACCATGCTTTCAGCAGAAGGTTGGAATAGAGACCTCCAGAAGGTCCCTCCCAAACTGAATTATCCCATGTTTTTATGATCTTGAATATCAATTTCCACAAAAGTGTATTATAAACAAGGAAAGTCTAAGAAATTATTTTAATATTCTTGGCATTGTGAGCTCAAAACCATATTTTTTAAATAAAATTCTAAGTGTTTTTCCACTTTCCACCAAAAATACCTTGCATTATTTTTTCCCAAGTAATATCTTAGCAGCTGAAATTATTTCCCTACTAAGAACATCCTGAAAAATCCATGGCACATCACTTTATTGGACAGTGTGGACCTGCTTTCCATTACTTAGCACTTTACTACACCACACCTTAAGAAAATCTTTGATTGTCTAAGGCAGATGGTAATTTTAAGGAGAAGACAATTATTAAAATGAGTTGATATCAATTTCACTAACTAGATCTGAAAATAATCTCAAAGAGAATGAAAAAATATCCTTAAAAACCCAATCTAGCAGCTGGAATCTATATGCATTTTGATTGGTGGATTTTTGTTTTAAATGAGTATTCTTTTATGAAGCATTAAAAGAGCAGCTTTGAACAGTTTTAGGACAAAATCATTCCTGTTGAATCACATAATCTTTAATTTATAAAACCTGGAGATAACTTTTAAGTTCTGCTGCACAAACAGAGCAAATGCGTCAGCAACTGCTTTATTTTCTCTCCATTAAAACACAGTTAGGAAAACATTCTTTGACATAAAGAAAGCTAAAAATACAGACTGGGGTGGAGGAAGGGATGATTGGAGTCCAAGCACAACAAAAGTCTCAAGTCAGGAGTATATCCTTACTAGAAAAAAAAAATGCAACAGCAACTCAGCTAAACGATGGAAAAATGCAACTTAAAAGAAATCTGAGGAGTGGGTGGAGGGGGACAGCAATCAATATTTTTTATTTCACTTTTCTGATATGGGAATAGAAAATCTGTGTGTAATAAATAACCACGTTGCTTGTACCTGGGGCAGGGGGGAAGCTGCAAATGCAATAATTGCAAAACTTGCATATAGGATACAACTATTGGGTTTTTGTCAATAGTGCCCAACAGCAGAGGAGTCCCAGGACACAGCAAGCCTGCAGCTTACCCAAAGCCTCTTCCCAGCCTCCAGCAATTTGTAACTCAGGGACTTCCTGAGCCAGAAAGTCTGCTTTCTCTACCAATACATCCAATACATTTCACAGGATTTTCAAGATGTTTAATGAACCCATGTAAAACTCAGCATCTGTGATACCCCATGAGAGGGAATTAGCACCTAAGCTATACACCATACAAAACAGTGTCTACTTGTGTTGGCTTTGAACCCATCACTTGCTGGAATCAGCTGAACCTATTAAGCCTTTCTTAATTTTCTGCATGACACTCAGGATCTATAAAACCTGAAGAGACTTTTATTATCTGCTGTCATTATCCCTGCCTCCCCCAGACAACCTCTTTCCAGTCTCAGTCTATGATCTTAGTCATCTTTATGATCCTCTCTGGGCTTTTTTATATAGACTTTCTGAGACAAGAAAACCAGATTATGTGTAGTATTTAAGATGTGATAATGCAATGTATTTCTACAGTGATAGAAGTTGCTGGTTTCTTCTCTATTCCTTTTCTAAAATACCTACTGATCAATTTGCTTGGCTGAATCTTGATGAGCATTAAGCTCATGTTCTCACAAAGTTGTTATAAAGTTGGATATTTTCTTAGTACCAATGTTCAACTTAAAGACTACCATTGTGAGTGCTTTAAAAAAATCCTTAATTTTTTACAGATGAAGAACTTTTCCATTGACCTTGCTTTCACTTTGCCTCTCTAATGATGGCTGCTCAACAGAGGGAAATATAAAGCAATGAAGGAATTTCTTTCTTCTGGGTTTAGTCTCAGGGTGCATTGGTGAGATATATTCTTCAAACCTGTACAAGTAATATACAGGCAAGGTTAACAGTGAAGTGCTAAACCAAATTGATTAACAGCTGCAAGGTTTGAAAGCTGGATGAAAGACCTCAGAAAGTTCCAAGGTAAGAAAAACAAAACCTTACTTTAATCTGCTATTATCAGGGAGTATTGAAGGATGGAAAATGCTGTGCTTGTCCTTAAGAACTGCTTTGGCAACAATCCAGAACTATAAACTAGTAACTTTTACTTCAGCATTGGGCAAATTGAAGGGGAAATGGAAACTAAGTTTGAGAGTACCTAGATGAACATATAATGCTGGCAACCTTCCATTGCTCTCTGTAAAGGAAACCCATACCTCTGTATTTTATTTTTTCATTATTTAATTTTTATTTTTTCAAGCAAATGAGAAAAATCTAAACAAATTGGCCTGATTATAGGAATTATAAGCCTTTAAAATTGTACAATATAGAATTTTACTATTCCTGGCATTAAGAAATTGTCTAGTATTTTACCAGAATTAATAAAAGGTTAAAATTGTAGAAACAGTTACATGAGAGGGAATAAAAACCTGGTTTGTGTTGGCTTTTACCTAACTTTTGCAAATAAAGCTTAGACGTTAATTTAGCAGTCCCTCTCCAGTCAACAAATATGTACATTTAGATAATGGTTTATCATATTCTAATCAAATTTCTGATAGGTCAGAGGAATTGCTCTTTGTAAATATATCTCTCACCTCAGTGGTAGATAGAGTTCAAAGGAGTTATTGAGATCAGTAAAGTAGATTTTATATAGTCAGATTCAGTGGGATGAATGCCTCTCTCTACAGAGACCCAGGGAAGCCACTGTGCAGCACCACTGGCATTGCACAAAACTCACATTGTGCTGGCCTCAAATTTTGGGTAGAGTTACTGATCTTCTGCTTGTATCAAACCTACACAAGCCCACAAAAGCTGTCTTGTCTGAGAGGTATGTTATGAAATGAAACAGATTTAGTTCCTCAGATGGAGATTTGACAACTGGATCCATCTGACTTTAGCATCTCTGACGAACAAGGCATCCTTTCTGAGACAGGCTGTCCTCAGGCTTGTGTGAGAAAAAAAAAAATCAAGAGACAAAAAATATCCATCCTGAGCTACGTGACCTTTGAGGGACTTCAGGGGTTTATGCCATCAGCATATTCTCTGCCTCAGTGAGTTATACACTCACCTGTGCTGCAATGCCAGGGGTATTTCTGTTCTGTTGCTAATTCAGTTTAGGAATTATATAACAAAATCAATGCTCCCATTACTTATAATGGGAGCTATTGACTTTTCCTTTACTTCAGATGATTCAAGTGAAAGAACTTCCCCATTGTAGAGAGGAAAAAAAAAAAAAGCAAACAAGATTAGAAAGGTGAAGAAGGAGCAACACTGCTGCAGTGCTGTGCTCTACTTGGAATGCAGTTTCTGATTCTGAGTAACCTGGTCAAGTGAAAAGTTTCCTGCCCATTGCAGGGAGGTTGAAACTAGATGATCTTTAAGGTCTCTTCCAACACAAACCATTCTATGATTCTATGAAAACCATCAGCAAAGCTTCTCACCAAGCTGTCTTTTGGGTTGCTTGCAAGATCTTGTAGATTTGGTCTCTTCATATAGTATAATTTTAAATAGCATGGTTATGTGGTGCCCATTTATTTAGTCTGATTTTATTAGTGTTCCTGTTTTTCTTATTTAAGAGTAACAACTAAAGATCCCCTATTATCAAAGATTTCTTGAATTTGGTCTAAGTAGAATACAGAAACAACACTAGTGTGAGACCAGGAGAGAGCCAAATGTCTGAGACATGGATAGATGACCACATATTTGCCTACAGGCACAAGTGTCCCCATCTGCAACCTAGCTGCTCTGCACAGAGCACCAAGTGACCACCCTTTGCAGGGTCACTTTCAAAGCCCTGCTTTGGGGAAGCTAAAGCAGGAAATTCAGCCCGCAATGTCTGCATTCACCTTTCCCAAGGCAGAATAAAGGCTGGGAATTTGTAGACTCTTTCTTGAAGAGCTGTTTAATGTCAAACACATAAGCATTCTTTGGAGTTTAGATACCATTCTCTTTTTTGCTAATGCACACCTTAAGATGAGCTGTGGGCATCTTTCCCCTTGCATTTTCTCCCTAGAGTCCTTTGAAATCTGTAGACTTGCAGATTTTGAAGAGGAGCAGGATATGCCTTCCCTATCCTGTCCCATTTTGAGGTCATTCCAAATTTCACAACGTACCTAACCCAAATTTGTGAATAGTACCAAAGTCTAGAAGACAATGAAAATTTCAGATTCAATCTTCATCTGTTTTCTACTGTGTGGTTTCATTGACCTTCTGGATATTTATGCACTTAAGCTGCCCTAAGCTCCCTGGTGAAGACACAGCAAATGGAAGTGAGTGAAAAAATTTAGAGAGCTGGCCACGTAAAACCTGGCTACTTAGGAAAATACAAGGTCCTTTCTGATTTGAGTATTCAGAAAAGAGGAGGCTATAAACCATCTTTAGATAGTTATTATATACATAGTCAATAGTTCATCCTGACAGGGTTGTTAATATCCCTAAAATAGTCTTTCACTATTATTGATGGGACAATAGAAGAGCCCCTCCAGGGCCTTTTGTCAGGAAGCCAGATGGCAATGACTTGCTTGGAGTTGTAAATTTCTTAAACAAAGGTTGAAAATAAAAATTGTTATCAGTAAATAAGGTTTTCTTACCACACAGTATTTAGAGTTCCAAAATAAAAATAGAAAAAAAACTAACTATATTGTTAGTTAGCAGTGCTTTTTGCTGTTATTCAATTTTAAATGGAATTATCCATAAGTAAATGCTTGCCTAGTACTTGCCAATGAGAATCATATGATGTGAAGAGGTTGGAATGATCATCTAGTCCCAGCCTGCCATGCCATGGGCATGGACATCTCCTGTTAGACCAGACTGCTCAAGGCTTCATCCACCCTGGCTCTGAACACTGCCAGGGCTGGGCACCCCCAATGTCCTAGGGAACCTGTTCTAGTGTCTTACACCCTCACAGTAAAAATTCTTCCTAATATCTAACTCAGATTTCTCCTCTTGCAATTTGTACCTATTACTCCTTCTCCTGTCACTGCAGTTCCTGCTGCAGAGTCCCTCCCTGGTTTCCTTGTAGGCACCTGCAGACACTGGAAAGTGCTGTGAGGTATCCTCATAACCTTCTCTTCTCCAGGCAGAACAATGAGGACTGAATCTTCCCTAAGATGATGATTTATTTTTACCATTAGCCCAGAAAGAATGAAAAAATCATTACTGAAAATCATTACTGATAAGGTCTGTGAGATAGAGATGTAAATAACAGGCAGAATTAGCCTGTCATGGTCCATTTTCAAAGAGCCAAATATAAAGTCACACATGATGACACAATTTAGACTTTGTCTAGAAGGTGTGTTTCTCTTGTTAAGGGCTGGGTGAGCCTTAACCATTTGCCAACAATAGGAGCAAAAAAGCTTATACAGGCTTGCAAGTATATGCAGGAAAATATGAAGTGGAACTAGCAAATCTAACTCTAAAGTTTGGAGACTGACACATCTCTGATTGAAGTACTTGTTCTACATCTTGTATCTGCAATTCAAGCAGGAAGTTGTGAAATTTGAGAAGGTTCAGGAACGAGTCATTCATATACATGACTAATGAGAAATTTAGCATCATTGACATGTAAAAGTTCCAAGAAAAGAAACAGAAATATGATTACTGAGAAGGCTCCCATCCAGAAAATACCTGCAAAATCTGGTGAAGGTGTTCAGCTGAAGCTGTGTAAATTCAGGCATGATGCTTTAGAAGTGAGGCAATTTAACAAAGTTAACAGGACACATGGAGGACTTATTTTACTGGAAATTAAGTTAAATCTGGATGTGGTTTTCTCAATATATTCAATTTCAATCACAGTTATTTGGGGATTTTTTTTTCTGAAAGTGTTATGGAGGAGGTGAGAGATGATAATTAATATATTTCCCTTAGTGTCTTAAATCTGTGAACAATCCTACTCCCCTGGAGCAGGGATGAGAATGTGTTCAAAGAGAATTAAAAAAAAAAGAAAAGAGCTAATGGCACAGAAACAAATTAGGTTTTTAAAATATCTCTCTGTTCTCTTCACATGGCTTAAGTAAGCAAGCTATATCCTTGTAGAAATCATCAGCCAGGTTGTTTTAAAGGCTCACTTAATTTCAAATGGAATTGAGCTCTGCATATTGGATCCCACATCCATAGAGTGCACCTCAGCTGCTGAACTGCTGTCAGTGTGACCTTCCCTTCCAAGTAGAACAGACAGTGCTGGGATGGGAAAGAAGGATTGCAGAGCTCCAGGGCTAATTGGTTATATAGCCTCTGATAGCCTTCATAATAAAAGCAGAAAACCAGAGACTGCTGGAGTAAAGTCCCAAAAGAGGACACTTCCCTGTACTGACATTTCACATCAATAAGGAAATGGGAAAACTTGGCTGAACCTCTGCTTCAACTGTCCACAGCAATGATTTCAAGACTTCCAGCTATCAGGAGAGCACTGGCAAGCACCAGCAGGCTGGACATGCTGTCTTGGGTGAGTTGCATTTGCTCTCAGGATAGAAAGGTATCAGCCCAAGAGAGTTCTGGATCTGCTGCTGTGGCGCTTTCACTCGAGCAGAGGTTCCCAAGAACTTAATGTCTTTAAGGAAATGTGGAGTTTTCTAGCACTCATCTGGTACAAGAGGCATTGGCTACCTCCTCTATGCTCTGGCAAGTCCTATGCCTAATTGCTAGATGTAGGTGTTTTTGTTAATATCCTTCAAAAGCAAAAATACTGATTTGAACATGAGAGCTGTTGGTTTCCACATTCAAGGATGTGGATATATTATACCAATAAGCATGACACACTGCCTTGGTGGAATTCTTTTCCATAGGAAATCTCTTGCCTTCTTTGAAATGTAGGAAGTTATGATATGACCTCTTTAGTTTTGGATTTAACTCCCCTTCAAGATGGACCTCAGCCTTGATAATTTGCCTGAGTAAAATTTATTTTCATTGTGAACTTTCTTAACTGAAATCAGTAGCTTGCTTTCAGAAAGTCACCTGCCTCTTTGCACTAATCACAAAAGTAACTGAGTAAAAGAAATCTTACATTCCTCTGGGTTTGAACAGTGCATGCCACACAGTCTCACTCCAATTGAAATTTCTGAGTCATACAGCCTTAAAGCTCAAACAAGATTCACTAATATTAATAATAATCAGAATCTGTGCATATAAAGGGTTCATTTTACTGCCATTCCTCATAATTTGTAACAAGCAGAATATCAGAAAAATCAGGGGTAAAAAGGATTCACTTCTGTTTTGCATGATCATAGCCAACAACTGACAGCTTCACCCGAATTAGTTTACTGCTTCTTCTTTTTAACACTGGAGCTTCTTTTCTCTCTGCCCTTCATGTTCATTTTGATTGCTGCCTGGAAAATTTGCAGCATTCAGGATTGGTTTCTGATTATGGCAATTTGATTTTCCCTATGCTTGGCTAATTGCATCTTTCATTTCGCACAGATCATTATGAGAACAGATGACAACAGAAATCAGTTTCTTCAGAAAAAATATGCTTTCAGTTCCAGAACTTCAAACACATGAAAGCCTTCAGCATATTGTTGCATCTTTTTTTTCAGAAGAATTTTAATGTGAATTTATTTGTAAATTCTATCAAAAAGGAGAATTTGCAAGAATTTAGCTGACTTACTGTCTTAGCAACACACATCCCATTAGAAGCATATGTGCTTGTGTAGAGACCTATGAATATCCTAAAATTTAAGCAATTGTTGTACTGAAAATGAAAGCTCTTGTGCATCCAATATTTTCATGGAGTGCTCCTTTCTATAGCTCCCTAAATCCAAGGCTGTAATTGTGGTCCCTTCAAACTAACACGAGCTAACAGTGTCGAGAGAAGCTGCCTGGACACATCACTGGCCTCTCCCTGTGCCAGTACAAGTATTTTCATTTTTGCCTGATTTAGTCTGGGTCAGACTTTGCTGGTTTCTCCTTCTCTGTTGGAATCCAGGGCACAGAGAATGTCTCTCTGCCTGTTTTAAGAAACTCTGACCCTCAGCAGAACACTGCTTTTAACCTCTGTCCCTGGGAAAAATTGCCAAAACTTCGGGATGAGTTAGAGCACACAGGTAGTAGTAATACGTAGTAGTAGCAGTTTTTCACAGAGTGTATCACAGAGTGAAGAATTTAGAGTTTTAGGATTTTAATATGAGAGTGAATAGGACACAAGATGGAGGATTTTGGGTGTTGCCCCTTCTTCTTTCTTGCCTCTTTTCAGCTCCATCTTCTGTATTACTTGAGGTAGAAAGTTATTGGCTAGTGTGAGTAGTAATGTGGAAGTTACGTGTATAGATTAGCAGGACTTATGGTAGAAAAGTAGAAGCAAAGTACGTGTTAGAACATAATTGGGTAAAACAGCTTTAAAAGGCCCTGGTTTGGGGACATTTTGTGTATTTTGTGCCTTGCTTCCATCATGCTAAGTCTGGTGTGCAGATGGTGCCAAACTTAAGATAAGAATAAACAAAACCTTGAAGACCAAAAGAGAAAAGAGAGTCTGGCTCATTCTTCACCCTTGGAAGAGAACTCAGCAGTGGGAACCACCTCCAAAGGGCCCAGGGGGTTGGGTTCCCACACTTGTCAGGCTCAGAAAAAGAAAAAGAACCGACACTCAGGAACCACACTAAGTGGGTGTGCACTGGCTCCAGACACCATCTCCACTTAAATGGAGACTGCATCATTTTGTCATCTGCCATGAGCCCAATCATATACAGGTCTTAGCTGTGGTTATACCATGAAATAAGTCATACTTTCTGTGTGATTGTGAGCTCATGGCAACTGGAGGTATCCACTCAACACTTCTTGAAGGAAATATTCAGAAGATGGCTCTTCCATATCTTTCCTCATAATTGCAATGCTTCTTCTTTTCTGTCCTTTCCTGAGAGTATCTACATACTCTTGAATTAGCTATTTCTGAATAGATTTAAAAGAAAGGTAGGAAGTTATGTAGAAAAATGGCTAGCATGAGAAAATTTTCCAGAGGGTGGGGATAAAATGGGTCTTGTATATCTGTGGTATCCCAAAACCATTAACCTCTCATTTAGGACTCCCCTCCAGTCAATTTATTGAAGACAGTTTGTGTCTCACTATGCAGAAATCCCCAAGAAACAGATTCAAACTGATGAATCCAGAGAGGCCAGAACAAAACAAACAAGTTACAGAAACAGCATAAATACGTGCAGAAGTGTTCCTGAGTTGGTGGGTAGAAACTTACATTTAATTTCCAGTTTCATACCAGTTTTCACATCTCCAGGACACAGCTACACATAGCTGAACTGACCTTAATGTATAAGCTAAGAGAACTTCTGGCAAGTCACCCTCTAGGTCCATGATTTTAGCAAATTGAGGGATGTTGGCAAAGTGTTTCCATTCAACTGCAACACTTAGTGAATCTTATTGTTTTAAAGGTGCATCCTTTTGTTGCAGATCTGCAGGGTTTCAGACTAAAAATGATAGTTTGAGCAAGTTGTTGTTTCTCTTTTTCTTCCAGTAGCTTGAGATAGAATTCGATTTCCCTGTCTTTTAGCATGTGAAAAGTGTAAAAGGATAAAGTCTACAATAAAAAACATGTCTGATCAGCCCAGGCATAGATTTGTATCATCTCAAGTTCAATAATGTGTCCTGGTTTTAAGGTGAACTGAATCAGCTATCAGTCTTGGTCTGACTTGCCTTCTTCAGAAATCAACCAAAGCCACATCATTTAATCCTGTGGAAGAAGCAATAATCCAGAAATTAAATTTACAGAAAAATTAATCCTTGTTAGAGAGATCCAATTGAAATTTGGTAACCAGCAACTTGCATTCTATTGAATATTCCACTTTGCCATGACCAAGACATGGAGGATGCAATAGTCTCTGCCTGTCTATAGTGACATATACATGTGAAGGGCCTAGATCCATCAAAAGAATAAAAGATGCAATTGCATAAAAAATTTCCTAATTTCTAAACCCACATTTATCCACAGAAAATATCTTCCAGAGGATAATGCTCTATGATAAAAATCTCAAAGAAACTGTACAGTCCACAGAAAATTGCCCCTTTCATCCAATTGCAAGGAGAGCAGTGTTTTATATACATTTCTGACCGTATTCTTAGCTTTTTACTGAGCTACTGAATATTTGCTTTTTTCTATGCTGACTAATGTCCATGCTGCAGGATATTGGAGTCTAGTAGACCATGCAATTAGAATGCCAGGGCAATGGTAATATGCAATTTAGACATGAACTTTTGCATGAAATAGCAAAATAATGTGCACTGCTTATTTTCCGGTGCAAAATCTATCACTAGCAGAAGCATAATTCCATGAGGCTGGATAAAAAATAGTAAAAAAATAGGAAGTGTAACACAACAAAGTGCTAGGCTAACAATATTATATTGTTATCTAACAGTATCTGCTAATGAGAATGTAAAAATATAATTCCCTCCTGAAAATGATTCAGCCACCTCTAACATTAACTAATGACACAACCACAGACACCTATGCTGTGCTTACTTCTTTTCAAAAATTACCAGCTGAGAGAAGTGCATCATGCTGGAACCATACACTATTTTTTCATGTTCAGATATGTCCTCCTCTTGAATTCATACTTGTTATTGCCTCCAGCAAACTTTCCTAAATCCACCAGACCAGGGTGAAGCCCTTCCGTATTGTCCCAGTATCCAGAAACCAAGCATGAGACTGTGGATGTGATGCTCCAGAGAACCAGATTTTTCTTCAGTGGATATTGAATTGAGAGGCCAAGATTGCATTGAAGAAAGGTTAAATATTAAATCAAGTTCCCTCATTAAATTTCGGGTAGGGAAAACAGGATATCCTCTGAGGCATTCAAAGGCATGTATCTTTTGTTCTTTTACTATGGTGGGAATTTTGGCTCATCTTAAATGCTTAAATTAGACCCCATATTACATAATTGTTTAGAAATGTTAGTTCCACAATTTACAGAAGTTCAGGATGGCTGGTACAGACTTTTTTTTGCACATTAAAATTTAACTATATCATTTTGCATATATGACTTCTAATAATATGACTTTGCTGACAGTTATCAGGACAGTCTATCTGTCCCTTTCCTTTATAATTAGTAAAAGAAAGTTTAGGCTGTAAAATCAAGACAACTGGCGTGGAAATTTATACAGATTTTTCCAAAACCTGCTCTTTAACACTGAAGGTTTTGGTGGATGTAATAGCAATAAAATGCAGCCCTTGTTTTGTTTTGTTTTGTTTTTAAGATATGATAAATATCCTTGGGGCATATACCTTAAAAAAAGCATTTGTCAGTAGCTGCAGAATTTAAATTCAGTTTCTCTGGTCATTAGAGATAGATTTGAAAAGCCAGATGTCAAGGCAGGTGCTCCACTCTATTTGATAGTAAGTTAATGACCCTTGAAATGCAGAAGCAGTGTGTCAGCCCTAACAGCCCCCTTTGTAACAACTCCCCCTCTCTTTGCCTTCTAACGTTCTGTGTCTCCACTGCTTTTATTAAGATCATCAACTGAATGTGAGAGCAATATTGTTTTTCTGTTTAGATGAGATAGCAAATCATGCTATATCATTTTAATGTTCACCATCTCTGGGTCTTCATGTCTCTGAAAATTCAGTTCTATGAGTGGTTTTTCAAATCTGGAAAAATTATGTTGGTGCACTTCAAATAAACTTCATTTTCTATTAAATGTAGTTGTGCTGCTTCTGTCCTGGTTATTAAAATTTTTCTCTTAAGGCATATTTGTGTGGTCTTCTATTTTTTCTGCCTTATGAGATGGAGAGGAATCTTTGGAAGGCTAAAGACAGAATGCTAAAATTTCATTGCAGAGTGCTGGACCAAATGTTGACTTTGACTCTCAATAGAGAGCTGCAGGTGCAATTTGCCTTCTTATCTTTTAAAACATCCGTTTGGGTAAGACAATCATTCTCTTTTCAGGCTCCCTCAAGTGCCTCATCAGATGGAAGCAGCGTTTTACAGCCAGCAGATGAAACATGGCACAGACACTGTAGGGAATGAAAAGGATTTTAAAAACTGAGGCAGAAGTTTCTGAATGCTGTGCAGAGTCATCAGTTGCAGTGACGTTCTTTGCATATTTGAACAGAGAATATCCCTGAATGTAGGATCATTGAATAAATCAGCCCTTAGTAGCAAAAGATAATCCTTAACAAGTAAAAATGTTTAACTGTTTGCTGGGTTTTTATCTACCTGAGCATTTCATTTTTGCACATAGGTGGTGATTACTGAAATTTGGCCAGCTTTAATATCAGCTAGATAAGTTTTCTTTAGTACATCTGTCACACTCATTATTGTTTAGAAATGACCATAACATGCATGTTTAACCAAATCTGTGGAACATTCAAAACCATCTGCCAAAACAAGCAATGTCTGCATCTCAGATGCAGGACCTGCTGACCCAAGTCTTCACTTTAAATCAGATTTTGTGCAGGTTGCTACTGAGATCAGTGTCTTCTCCAGCCATGGCCACCCATTCTTATTCATTTTATTGGATCAGGTTTAGGCATCTGAGCCTCTGATGACTCAGACCAGCTTTCATTTTAAGTGTCTTTGGCCCATGTAAGGATGATCTTTACAAGGTGCTTATGGCTCCTTCCACTGGCTCATTATTCCACTGCATGAAATTACCTGGTGTAAAGGGATGAAATAAGCCCAATCACCATAACATTCTTAGCCCCATCATTTCCATGCCATTGAACAGAAGACTCCTGCCACTTACTTACCAATACGAGGATAGAATTGCAATATACAAACTGAACTCCTAAGAGGGAGGATATAATAAAATGGTGGGGAAAAACTAAAAGGGAAAAAACCCACAGTATGTTGACTATAACCACGGTATCCTGGATATATTTTTAAGAACTGAGAATATTGAGAAGATAACAGTAAACTTCTTGACATTTGTTCCCATACCATCCTATATATTGTTATATACCTATACCTCTGAGAAACCTCGGTTGTATTTTAAAACAGAAGAAGTTGTAAAATACCCTGGTGCATTTAAAATCCCAGCAGCTGCCAGCCATGTGGCATTAGCCCACGATGCCTTCCTCCTGAGAGCATCCCCCTCCAGTGGCTGTGGGAGCACCCAGCTGGCTGGGAGGCACAGGGAGTGCCAGGCACACCCAGGAGCTGCCAGCACACATCTGATTTCCTCCTAATTGCATCCCAGCAGTCACCCACGTGGGAAAACAGTTTATGTAAACATGTCTCTTGAAATTCTGTCATGTGGTAAATATTCCAGAAGTTACTGTTTAATTCAATTGATTCCAAGTGGAGAGAACACAAAGGGCTGATGCTGGGCAATCCAGACCCATGCTGGGAACATTTGCTAAGTCAGTAATCCCAGTGGTACAGCCTCCAGGGGGAAGGGCTGATGTGCAGCCTGAACTCATCAGCAAGGGCACATTGAACTGTGCAACAGGGCTCAGACTTCAAAAAACTCACTCCACAGAAAATTCCTAAGTTGCCTTTTATTCCACATCACTGCAGAAGCATAGAAATTTTATATATATTGAAATTCAATTTTAAAATGTATTACACATTAACATATTTGTTACTAGATTAAAAAATGAATCATTGTTCAGACCCAGAAGAGAGAAAAATGGTCTCATTTAAGGGTCTTAAAATTTGAGTGGAAGCACTTTAAAAGTAGAAATAATCACCTTCTTATAGTTATAATCCTTTCTCCTTCAGCATAGAACAAAATGAGCATACTCCCATGATAAGTTTACACTTTGATAAGCTACTTTTTCTGACCAAAACAGTTCATTTGAATTTTACCATTAACAGCTCCCTTTTTATACTTTATAGCTACAGAATGAATCAAAATTACAATTTAGACTTCCTTTGCCATTGAAAGTTTATATAATTTTCTTAAATCCTATTCAAAAGTCAGATGACAAGAGGTTCATTAAGAAAATATTCCATGATAGTGCAAAATTTCTGCTCAGCAAGGCAGAAAGAAAAGAGGACCATGACAAAAGGTTTTCCCCTACCATAACACCTCCTCCTGAGATTGTTTCCTATATGAAAGTACATTTGTACAGTTGTTTGTTTCCTAGTGAAGGTTTTTTTAGATTAATAACCTTCTGCTCCCAAAATGTGGCAAACAGCTCAGGTTCCTGTCCAGTCCACGTGTGACAGAAGGTTCTGGACAATTCTCTTATCTGGCAATTTTCAGAATTCAGTACTTGTCTTCCTGGCTGGTGGCAGAAAGAGGCAGAAGAGCCCACTCTGGTTCAGAGAGCTCATTTTGGAAACATTGGTTTCAGTTCTATTGCAAGTTCAATAACACATTATGTTTCAGTCCTGTATCTTTTCAGCAGTAATAATACCAACCTCACTTTATAACACTGATCATAATAATGAAACCAGGCCTGGAGGCTGCTGCTGTGGAGAAGCCCAGTGGCTGTCTGATCTCCATGAAACAGAATTTCCCAGGCCATATCTATTTTGGTAGGTACTTTAGGTTATAATTTATTGGTATGTGACAGATAAGAGGGGAAATTCTGGAGATTTATTCTCACTTACATACAGACAGGATTATAAGTGCTTCCTCCTTTGCCTGCCCTCCTCTGTTTCCTAATTCCTCTCCAAAGCCATACATCATGTACTGAAAAAAAATAAAGAAAAAAATTGCTTCAGTTACCACTATCCTTTAAAGAGTGTGTGATCAAGCCACAGTGTGTTTTCCCAGAATTTCTGCACTTCTCAAACTGACCCTTGCTAAAAAACAGCAGCTGGGGGGAAAAAAAAAAAGCTATAAAAAAAGAGCAACATAATTTTGATAATTGTGTAATCCTTCCAGGAGTATGCTAGAAAAAATAAAATTGGCATAAAGAGGCTAATCTTGGGTCCCACAGAGAATTTGTGTCGTGCCACAGCCACCTGTTGCCCCACATCTCAGGGGTCACCAATGGTTGCCTTTGTAGTCCTGTTTTTGACATTGAAGGTTTAGATTTAAGTGATATGCTGTATGGTATAAAGAAATGCACCAGGAAATTAATTATGGTGGGTAACAACCACAGAATCAAGACTCTTGACTCCAATATCAGAAGGCCTATATTAATTATTAAAATGACTCCACTGTTCAGAAGGATTTGGGCTATTTCTGCCCAGGTACAGAGCTAGCACCTTCCTTCTTCCAGCTCCATACCCCAACTTTGCTAGAATGCCAGAAAATGTTTACAAAGTCAGAGAGACAGCAATTCTTTATATCATAGGTTGAGAAAAGAAAACCACATCTCCCATATCGGGACACAGGCAAAGGAATGCATTTTGTCCTTGAAACACACACACAAGGATTTGAAATCTGCAGAGTAAAAGAGCTTTCCCATGGAAGAAGAAACTCAGCAAGTTTGCATCCAAGAGACTTATAAAATGTTCAGTGTCAGCTACCCATGAGGCTTGTTCCTGTCACTAATGGGTCTATAATAAAGTGTCAGCTTTCAGAAAGGAGGTGTATTTTTATAACTTTTACTGAAGCAAGGATGGCCATCCAGGATAATATTACTGTTAGTTGTATTGCTTTTGCAAATCCTGACTTCCACTTACATTTCCAGGTAAAGGGACACAAAAAGGTTATTGTCTGTTTGTATTTATAGTGCTGTGTTTCCTTTCAAATTTGGTTGGGAGGTTTTGGACCTTGAAGGTTTGGATTTAAGTGATATGCTGTATGGTATAAAGACATGCACCAAGAAATTAATTATGGAGGGTAACAACCACAGGTGTTGGAACTTGAGCATCCCTTTTCTGAAGTGTCTGGAGCAGCCTTTTCACACGTTTGGCTCATGTCATGAAGCGCCATCCCAAGGAGCTCTTAGACATAATTTGGAAATTAGCACTTGTTAGGAAATATCCCCAAGAGATAGTCTGGATGGAGCCATACACCTCTGAAACTGGAAGAGCTAAATGATGTACATGTGGTCAAAATGTGCCAGCTGGGCTCTGTGCCAGGAACAGGTCCTGACACTGTCATTTTGGTCCTATAGATGCAGCCAAAGAGGAGCACTAATACAATCAGCAACAGGTGATAGACAAAGCCAATCCAAATACTCTCATCTGAAAATGAGCACAATGATCTGAGTCACAAAACTCTTGGAAAAGTTTTGGATATGGGAAAACACCTGCATACACCAAACATTTCTCAGAATCTTTTAGGTTGAAAAACATGTCTAAGGTTATTGAGTCCAATTTTAGACATATCACCACAACCATTTTACTGTAGATGAAGCAGGGCTTTAAGTACCCTACATTTCCACTTGAGTAATTGACAATCCAAACTTAGTTTGGATTTGGCAATCCAAACTTAGTCGTGCCTGATTAAATAAATTGTGATTAATAATATGAGAGTCAACATTTCTCTGACAGGAATTAAAAACACCTATCCAAAATTAAAATACCTTCCCCAGGCTTCAGCTACCCCTTAAAGAGACCCTCATATGTGTTGGATATTCAGTCTGGTTCAGCAGTATTCTGTATTTATCCAAGACAGGATGGCTATTGCTGCAAAATTTATGATTAAGCTACCTTGTCGTTTAAAAAGCTATCCTATATTTACATGCCTTGAAAATGTGTTACAATGATTTAAAAGAGAATTGTGGGTTGTCATTTTAAAAGTATTTTAAAAAATCAATATAAGAGGTTGTAATTCTTTCTCTAATAAAGAGTAAATTTGTGAAACTGAAATAATGCATTCTGCAATACACTCTAAACTTCCGATATTAAGAGAATGAAATACAGACTTTTCACTTAGAATCCAGTCTAGAAAACAGGTCTGGTTAAATATTTTTAAGTGGAATCTTTAATCCAAATATCTACTGTACATCTTTTTTATACTTTATACATATTTTAAGCCAAATTTATTCTTTTAAATGATCCAAAGTTTAATTAAAAGAGGTTCCCAGCTCTGAATCCCCTAAACCTAATGGTTTGCTGTCATAAGGGGAAGGGCATGACTCTCTTGATCACTGAATGCCACTAGCAGCTTTTTCTGACAGTGTTTCAGAAGCTGTAGGAGATTTTGAAACAGCAAAATGAAGGAGAACATGCTCAGTTGGTGTCTCTCAAAGTATCCCATGACCATAATGGGACTCCAAAACCTCACCACCTAATATCTTGGCTCGCCAATAACTCTTCCCCAGCTCCTAGGTATCCTGAAGTCTTCCCAGCTCTGTCCCTCCCAAACATGCCACATATAATGTAGTGTCTGTCCATCTCCCCTTCTAACCTTGCAGCTCAAACCCTTTCCCCCTACAGAGGAATGCAATGCCACTGTAATTACTCTCTGGTCATGTCATGGCTGGATTCAGTAGCAGATGTGAAAGGCAAAGGTCAGCCCACACCTCAGACACGCAGCAGTGACTGGAGCAGCCTGTCCAGAGCCACTCAGGGTGACAAAATGCAGCAGGCTCAGGACCCACATGATAATCTCAGCAGTTTCTTTAGCAATAGTCAGGCAATAAAAAAAAATCTCTGAATGATAAAAGTGTTCAGTCTTCATATAATAGGAAAAATTAATATTCATGCAGGGTTTCAGTTTGAGTGCTATCCCTGCAGCAGCTCTCAGCAGCATGTCTCATTAGTCTCAGTGAGTATATTATATTTCTTAATTAGAAACTCTTAAACTTTTTAGTCTTGGGAATTCAAGGGTTGAAAAATAAGAAGGAATTTTGTGTGAATAATTTTAATTACAGATTTACACATTGGAATAGGAAATTGGAAGTAATAATCTTAGTCTAGCATTAGGTAGGTAGTCATTTCTCAGATATACAGTGCACCACTCAGGAAACATAACTAGCATAGGATAAAGGTGAAATAAAAAATTCAGAGGGCAAGGGAATGGGTATTTAATCACCAGTGGGAGTGTAAGTTAAGAGTTTTCTGAAACATTTTTAAATCTTCCCCTTCATGTGCAAAGTTTTGTCAAGGAACTGAATACCTTACCTGTGAAATCAAGAGGAGAAATGCTCCAAATACAGGGGGTTCTGGTGAAATCTTGGAGCTCTTTAGTCAACAGCAAAACTCACATTGACATCAGGCTGTTCAGGGCAGCAGTAGAAATTTGTCTCCTTCTAAGGGAAAGAGGTTTCCTTTTACCTTCCTTTCCTTTACCCACCAGCTCCTACCCCCTGTAGCCTCCTAGCAAAAATGATGGATTTGGATATTTCAACAACTGTAGGCGTCAATTTACATTTTGTAATTGTCTAATGTTGTGGCTTTTCTGTCGTGTTGTTGATGTTAATATTAAACCTATTGTTCACTGGTTGCTGATTAAATGAAGTTAATAAATCAATAAACCATTTTGAGCATGAATTGGTTTAACCAAATGAACTGAGCAGTTTTCCCCAGCACTGTTATTGCCAAGTGTCATTAAGTTGCCACCAGTTTGAGGCCACTCATGTGTCTGTTTGCAGCTCAGGTCCCCAGCAAAGAGGAGCTTCCCTCTCTTCACAGCATGCAGGATTGTGGCCTCATTTTCTAATTCAGATGCTTGGGCTTGTCAATATAACAAACTCCTTGTTGTCTGATGTTGAGAAATTCTCCCTAAATACAGGAAGGCTATTTTTTTTTTCCTAGTGACACTTAAAATTTAATATTAATATCAGTATGATATACAGCAATGATGATTTTATTAAGACAGACAGAAATAATCACTCTTTTTGACACAGGTTGTACAAGCAAAGAACTTCTATCCATCACAGAATACAGAGGGAAAAACTATTCTGTGCTAAATTTACCTTAAATTTTGGTCCACTTAATGTCTTTCATCAATTTCTATTGTCTTAGTTTAACAAATGGAATCATAAATAATGCAATCTACATCAACTACACTTATTTGCAATTAGAATTTTTTTTTGTTCTCTGTTTTATGAATATTTAATAAACTGTGTAACCTTGATGGAAGGAGTGCAATTTAGGAGGCCATAATGAAAATGTAGAAAGTCTTGTTTTGTGAGCTCAACTTCTGGTTTAAATTAACATCCAGTAAACCTTTCTGCACAATGCTCATTTCACCAAGTCTAAGATTTTCCTTATCTAGAAGTGCATGGACAATTTCAAGATACATTTTCTACTTCAAAGGGACTGGGTCATTTTTTTTAAGCTTCTATTGATTATGACCTAAAATTTTAAAGTACATATTTTAGGGTATATGTTTTTAAAAATAAAATTTTAAAAAATTAAAAAGTTACTGCTAAAATATGTATATTTAGGATGTGTGCTGCCCAAATTAAACATTATATATACAAGTAGCTATGAAAACAGTGATTCACTTGAAAAGTTCTTGTTTCTTGATAGACAGGAACACCAATTGTTTTGTTTGGTTGGATATTCAGTCTGGTTCAGCAGTATTCTGTATTTATCCAAGACAGGATGGCTATTGCTGCAAAATTTATGATTAAGCTACCTTGTCGTTTAAAAAGCTATCCTATATTTACATGCCTTGAAAATGTGTTACAATGATTTAAAAGAGAATTGTGGGTTGTCATGAGAAAAAGTATTTAAAAAATCAGTATAAGAGGTTGTAATTGAACAACAATCAATTTTGTTTGTTTTTCTTGTTTGCCACAGTAGGTTTATTTTAAAATACAGCATCACAGGGGAATGCAAACACACTGATAAACATTTACATTTACCAGTCATTTAAAATACAGTAAAGAGGAACTGCAAGACTATTGTCAAAAAAGAGAAGTACTTATGAGAGATATTCTTCTGGTAATAAGAAAAAATTTGTGACTGAGCACTATTCAATTAAACGAAGACATAACTCTGAAATATGTGTGAGATACAAGTGAACAGATGCTCAAAATTAGGTTGTAAAATTTGTAGCAAAGGGCCTAGATTGTGGTGTGGGCAACAAAAGAAAGCAAGCATTTGTTTTTTGACAGCCTTTCTTTTATGTACCACACAAATACCATTACAGCTGAAACACTGGGGTGTAATAGTTGCTTCAGACATAGCTGCTTCATTTGGAATTGGATTATTAAATTACTTGTTTGGTATTTGATCATAAAATAGTTTTGAGCTTCCTGACTTTTTTTTTGTATTCTTATCAATGTTGGCACAGGAAAATATTTATCTTTGCTAAGAAAGTGGAAATTATCTTGTGGAATATGAACATTACTGCTTAATATATGGGTTTCAATGTCTTCATAAGCAAGCTATTACTTTGTATTTCATTTCAGAGTCAAGACAAAATATAAACAGAAATAAGCTTGTTTCCCTGAAGCTGGAGCTGTTTTTAAGAGTGTTCTGACTGCAAAGGTGGAAACAATACTTCAAGTATTTGCACTGTAATTGTCTTCAATTAGTGTTTAATCAAAAAAAAAAAAGGGTGGGAGGGAGGAAAACCGATTGACTTGGCTGAGTGCTATCATATATTTTTCCTCCAAATACAAAATTATTCATAAGGAAAGAAATGATTATTCAAAGGGCAAAGAGAAATAGTACCTCTCACAAAGCAATCACACACAGAAGGTGCTTTAAGAGAGGAAGAACAAGTTGTTAAAGCTCAAGATTAAGAAGTCAAGAGCTGTGATTCACAGGTCCAGGGCTGCCTCTCCCTTTGACTTGTACTCTGCACACAGAGCTGCTGACTTACACTGCTGTTTCTGAAGGATGATGACACGGAGGAAGTCTCTGTTGCTGTGCATTTGAAAAAGGAATTTTTACTTCTTTGTCCTTATTTGAAAAGGTAAAACACTTCAACAAGATAACAAAACCAGACCATGAGGGGTGCCATAAGCAGATACTTCATCCATTTCCAGCCTTTCTGTAGTCAAATGTGACAGTGGCACCACATGCACAGAATTTACCTTTCCAGTGTAATTTGGTATTCCATGAAAAAAGTCTGAAGGGTTTATTAACCGATTCATTTTTTTCAATGAAAAAATGGTTTCAAAAGAAACTGTCTTGAAAGGACAGGTTTTCTAATCTGCAAGCTGTATAAACAAGCCCCATGTTTTTCTGGGTTCAGTAAACCAATACATATCAGATATATAGCAGTCTATAAAAGACTAGTGCCTGAAAAATTTGTTTTTCATAAAACAGCATTTTAGCTGACTGATTACAGCTCAGTGGATTTTTCTTTTTTCAAAAACACCACTGAACAATTTATACTCTTATAAGCTGTAAATTGCCATTTAAAAATTTTTCTCTCCTGTGGCTGAGATTACAATAGTTTTCAAATAATCAGGTTTTTAGGTTAGCTTCTTCTTCTACAAAAAACAAATAAATACTTGCAACTTACTTCCTTAGAAATTCTAGCCACATTCCAGTAACACATTACAAATGATTGACAAAATTCAAAGAGTACCAGTAAAATCAGTACATGAGAAATAAATTCTGTAGACAATTTAACTTAATGCTTCAAACAGGCAGTCTTTCTTAGCTTTTGTTTCTGTTGCAATAATAATAATAATAATAATAATAATAATAATAATAATAATAATAATACCATTTTATCTGGTATTCCCACTGAGCACAGCAATGTGATTCTCATTTGTTTCAATCAGTACATTTGCACCACTGGACAGGCACACTTTATGAGATGGCCATGGACCTATTAGACTTATTAGACAAGTCCATGGCTTTTTCCCAGCCCTTATATTTAGATTTCCTTTCAAAACAAACTAGGACACACTGGTCTATGGTTACACTCAGGTCCATCCTCACAGACAGTTGGAATGGTCCAGATTGCAAAGCTGAGCACCAGAGCCCATTACAAAACTATGAGGCATATCTGCCCAACTTATCTGACACAGCCAAAGGGCTTGTGGCATTGTTTACAGTGAAAACTATAATTTCTGCACAAAGGCTTGCAACCTGGAGGTGAATGTCACTCTTGTTATTACATATTTCATGAACCATGGTCAATCTCTGCTATTTTTGGTCACCTCAGCACTAAGAGTGGATAGGATGCTGGATAGGCCAAGTGGACATTAATTAGCTAAGTTAAGAAAATTAGAAGTCTAATATTTACTTAGAAATAGCAAGCTTCTAAAACAAGTGCACTAAAGCAAGTGACTAGAACCTTAGGATGGCATAAAATCACCACAAGATTTACTTTGTAAGTTTTAGTAGGGCACGAACTGGAAACTGCCATAAAAGCAGCACAGAGAGGACCAGCCAACAAAGTAAGTCATGCTGACAGGGCTAATGCAGTTACACTTTTCAAACTGTACAAACATTTGGAATAAAAACAGCCTATTCCATTCCTTTGCACACAGCATATTTTGCTCTACAAGTATCTTGAGCTTTGATTTAGCAAAGCATTCAGCCATGTTCATGCCTCTAAGCACACAGTTAAACTCTGCTTGCCACATGCTAGATTTATTATGCTGCAGGTCTGGAAATTCATTGCATTTGACACTGAAATAGCAGCTTCCCTTTGCTCTTGAGAAGTCTATCATCGATCCATCAGTCAAGAAATTTTAACTTTTTGTTGCTGTTGTTTTGTT
The DNA here is from genome assembly GCA_013396995.1 of Dicaeum eximium. NCBI lineage: Eukaryota > Metazoa > Chordata > Aves > Passeriformes > Dicaeidae > Dicaeum > Dicaeum eximium. The sequence continues at coordinate 126,195 of VWZP01007621.1, read as the reverse complement.
TTGCTTTGGTTTTGGTTTTGTTTTTGAATTGATTGAGAAAGATGTACTCCTAGGGGTAAAAAACCTAGGTGGTAGAAATGAGCAACTCCAACAAAATAAATTTGATTGTATACCAAGGTTATGGCTTGGCAAAAACTATTTCAAATTGGTGAATGCAATACTCCTCTGTTTTGGTCTGTGCAGATGGTATTGCAGGTTGCAAATGTGGTTCAGCCAAAGCCAGCAAATGTTTTTATGCATAAACCTGGAGACCAAAGGAGAGGAGAAACCAGACATTTTCCAGGAGGCAAAATGTTTCCTGATCCTATACTGCAAGGAGCAAGAAAGAATAGGAATAAAGAAAAATTAACACCATAACCTGAACAAGCCCTAGAAACTTACTCCAGGAAAAGAAGGGGGGATTTGGGGGTTTGTCCTGACTAAAAAGAGCCTGTAGTAGTGTAGTCTGCTAAGATACTCTATTGACTCATTCACAGTGAGTTCAGATGAAAAGGGACTTAGCATTTCTTTCCCAATTAACATCAAAGAATCATCCAGAGCAATTGGCACAACCCTTAAGTTCCTGCATTTTTGGTTTAGTGTTTAGATCAAAAGCAATCATTTTAAAGACCTCTGACTATGTTCCTGTTCTTTATCCTGCTCTGTCTCTGAACAGACTGCACAAAACCTCTGCATTTAGGTTTATAATCAATAGATTTATATTTAAATCACTTTTGCCCTCCCTAGTCTCATTGCATTTTAATACTTTAAAACCATTAAATTGATCATGGTGGAATCTCTCATCATAAAATACTCATTACTTTAAATATATGTGTTTCATTTAGCATTTTAGAGCAATCTCCATCTGCCGATTTTTCAGTGGTATCTTTTTCATTAGCTCCATGCCTTTCCCTGCAGCCTATTTTATAACCTTCCAGTGTAGTTGAAGAACAAAAAATGCCCTAGGTTTTTATTTCACTCCCTTTATTGAAAATAGTGCCATTAGCTGTCCAGATTGTCCTTCACTAAGCCTTTTTACTACAAATTATGAAGCACTTCACTAATAAAATTAACATTATGAATAAATGCTACATTCTATGCCATACCATTACTCTGTTCATAAATCTGGTCTTCTTTTGAACATCCACAAATCTCTTACTAAACCTCACTGAAAATAATGGCAGGTCAAATTCCATACTGTTTATTTTCCTTCTAAGATTTGCACTTTATATAATTTCTTGAATCAAATATGATAAATAACACAGTTTGGTATCCCAACTAATGCAAGATTAAAAAGTAGTAGTTGCTCTAGAACAAGCTGTCTTGTCTATTGAGACTGTCAATACCTGAAAACTGTTGATCAGGGTTTTGAGAAGTGAGACAGGTCAGTAAGCAAGACATATTTAGCATGAGAAATTACAGCCAGAAGTGGGTTTAATACTGTCTGTGTTACCAAAGCAGATTAAATTTGAAGATAGACTGCAGTTGCACATGATTCTTTTCTTTACCTGCAGCTCTTCTCATTTTGAAGCACTAATCAAATGGCAAACCCTTGCAAGCCCTTTTGCACTAGGAGGAGGAATGTTTCATGGACCATAAACAGTATGCCTATCCCCAATTAAATCTGGCCTGTTCCTTTGCCATTTTAAAGAGATATCATAACTGCAGGCATACCTTTTACTTTTCAAAGGCTTTGACTTGAGTATGAGATTAATAGTTTCGTGAGCTTTAATCAATGAAAAACAGAGTTGGGGGAATTAAATCATGTTCATAAATACTGACAGAGAAAGCATAGATTATTACACTAGAACTTGACCTTAGAATTAAAAATAAATCTGTGCCAAATGTCAGTGTGAAGACTGAGTATAATCTAATTCAACCTTAATGTGGTCGACTGACCTGGCATTACCCCACAGGTACAGCAATTGTGTATTACAGACCAGGCCAGGAAACTCACTTGTTTTTTGCTTTCAAAAGAAAATTGTCCGTTCATCACACTGAAAATTCTTTATGGTTTAAACTTTCCAGCTAACTGAGGTTTTATCATGTAGAATCTGTCTAGACTACCCTAAGTGCTATTGCCAGCACAATCAACATGATTATTTTTCCTATGTATCCTGAAGTTATTTTTAAAATGTTTTCAGTAAGACGGGACAATTATTTCTGGAACAACATCAGGGACTGCACTGTCTTTGTGGTTCTCCCAGGCTCTCTGCAGTCCTGGAACTGAAGCAGAAGTTTGAATGATGGCCCACTCATATTTTTGACAGATGCAGTTCATTTCTTACATTAACGAATATTTTGGGGTTGGTAGTCTATTTAAGGCAGTTGCTAGTAAATTGTCATAATTTATCTTTGATTGTCACACAATGTTATCTACGGTCTGGAAACATGTCCTGGCTTTGGAATTAAAGCCAAGATAACCACTGACCCTTTGATTCTGTCTTTAGCCTAAGATTTCAAGACATTTTCACCATTAAATTGCCAGTTTATCTCCACTGTTGCAGTGAGATGGGCAATGTTGGACTGAGATTTCTTCTGCCTAACATAGCAACTTGAATTTACTCATCTAGTAAAATCCAAAACTATCTCTACAGCTCCCTCTAAAGCTACCACATAGAGGTCAGAAGCTCCAGGGAACGATCAACTGCTTCCCAATGTGCCTGTGCTCACTGGTATGCCAAGTTATCTTGTGGAGGTACATGCCTAGCTTAGGCTGAACATCTGATTTTGCAGCACTGTATTACGTGAGATGAATCATTTCCCTAATGGAGAATGTCCTCCTGAACTTCAAATGCTGCAACTAAAAAATTTAGAGACTTAATAGACAGTCCTATAAAGATACTTGCATTTGCTGTGCTGCAGTGCCTCACTTTCCCTTGTCTTTCCCTCAGAGTGCACAGGTTTGATGGACACTTCTGTTTTTTCTTCTGTGTGTTTGTTTTAGTAGCTAACTGAAGGTCAATCTCATCACCTACAAGATGGAACTTACACAAAGCAGAGTGCTGAAGCTCACAAGAAGATAGAATACTGGCCTGACCATGAGATCTGATGAGCCCATGGAAATCCAAGCCTTTCGTCCTATAAGACAGCAAAGGGTGGCAACACAGCATCATACACACCTGGGAGTTTGGTTTTTCTGTTAATATTAGTTAAATAAACATTTTTAAATTATATTACCTCTCTTTATTTTCTCCTCTTAGAAACAAACTTCTGATCATTTGACATGAGTTTATTCCAACCTGACCTCTCCTAAACAAACAGGATTAGTGTTCACATTTGTACACACTAGATGCCTTTGAATGTACTGCACAAACAACAGGCTGACATAGCCCACTTGGATACTTGAGAAAAGTGACTGCACGTGTTAAAGGACACATTTATCAGCCACTAGTCCTGTTGTTTAGATGATCTTTGCTCTTACATATCAAGCAGATTCAAGAGGTTAGCACAATAGAAAAATTAGACATCTCTTTTAAGCCCTGCAGAACACAGGATGAAAATGTCCCTATAATTGCAGTGCTGAAATCAGAGGCTCAGCAAATCAAATACAAGAAAAGATGTAGATGAGTAAGAATTCACACAAATTGGGTGCAACATAATTTTATTGAGTGGTAATCTCTATAGAGGCCTTTAGAGGAGACTGTGATGTTACCTATTCCACAGGAACATTAAATATCCAACAATACTTCCAGTCCTAAATTCATATTTTCTCTGAAATACCTGAACATTCCCTTTCTTCTCTCCATCATCTCAAAATATGGAATATTAGTTATGTGCTGGTGACTCTGCTCTGCCTCTGACCCAAATGCTTGTGTCAGTGAATGTGAACAAAGAGAAGCTGTCCTAAAAGTAAAGTATTACTTAATATGTAGCTAAGTTTTTATGAAAGACTGCTCATTGCAGTGCTAACAGGTATTTGACACAAATTAAAATATCTCCCAACTTCTACTCCTTGAACCTCCTCTTCTCTGCATCTTCAGCCAAAAGTTTTGGCCAGCTCTTTGGGGCTTTTGGAGGGTATTTGTGTGGAGCAAGTCACTACAGGACAGCCCAGCTTCACATAGTCAAGCTTTGACAAGAGCAAGCTTCTTTCCTGTGCCAGGTGGCACATGGACAAACACCTTCAGAGCTCTCCATGTGTTTGACCCCAAGTATGCAAGCTGTGCCTGCCTCCAGCCCTCGGTCTGTCTCTCTTGCTGGAATTCCCAGTGTGTTTGGCACAGTGTGCCTGCCCTTGTCCATCACCCTCATCTTCACCCCTGGACTCTAAGAATGGAGCTGCCCCTGGGGCACCTTCCCTTCCTTGCTCGTTGCAGTGAGGATATGAGTCTGTAAGGGTCCCTATAAGATTTTCTGCAAGTCGTTTTCTTGCTATTCCCTCCTTTTTTTCCTTTCCTTTCTTTGGAAAAACCCAGATGCAGAAGTTCAGCATAAATAAAATAAGCTTGTTCTACAGCAAACAAATCAATCAAGCAGTTACTGTCCCCAAACACATCAGTGTGGCACATAGAGCTTTTGTTAATGGTAGGGACAAATACAGCTCTTTGAGAATGGTTTGCATCAGGCCTGGAGAAATGCTAAGCAAAATAGCCACAGAGATAGAGGAAAGAAGAAACATCTGTGCTCTCTGGATGACCAGAAAACTACCCCAGATTACAGCATTCAAAGCACTACAGATGAAGAGCCCAAGGGTCAAACAAAAAGGAGTCTTCCCAAGCTTCTTTCTGGGAAGGGCCTTTAATAGTTGCACATGTATCCCAGGCTGGCTGCCTGCTGCTTCTGCCACCCAAGAGGAATGTTTATGGAAACTAAAAGAGGCCAAAGTACAAGGAATAAGGGATGTGCAGAGTCAGGCTGTTAAGCACTAAAATGTTCCCCTGCAGTTCTGCAGAAATGGACCAAAAATGGCACTGATTGCCTTTGACATATGCCTAGGCAGAGTGCTAAAAAAGAACACATAGCAGAGATTTCAGATACTTCTGTCAGGAAGGAAAAAATTAAGAATACAAAACCTGTGCTCTGCTACCCACTAACCAGTGCTCTGTGATTGTTATTTCAGTTAAAGTCTCTGTCGTTTCCTGCCCCTGGCAATCAGATTGTATCAGCAAAGAAAACAGTGAAAAGGAAAAGGAATGTATAAATAATTTCCATAAATTATATATTGCTTTTTTTCTATACAGAAGCATCTGACATTTTAACTACTTCTGTGAGGAGCACAAGACTCAATAAAAGTCCCAGGTTTGCACAATCTTAAAAAATCAGTAAATGCATTAAATTTTTCGAATTTAAACTTGGACTCTACTCTCAGGCTAGAGATCGACTGATAATGTAGAGAGAATGGAAAAGAAGCACCTTTATTAACCAGAGCTTTCCTCTGAGAAGGAATGGTGGGGGTTTATCCATTGCTATTCAGAGCTGTAGATCAGTTTAAGTGTTGTAATTGAAACCATCATGGAATTATCTATCCAAAATATAAGTATGCAAGACAGTCATTTTCTGGGTGGGGGTTTCCACGTGTGGAGAGAGGTTCAGGCTCCCAGCAGGGCCCCTTTAGTTTGTAGAAGTATCCATCTGACCCAAGATAACATAGCCTAAACACAGCTGAGCAGTGCCTCTGTGAGGGTACCCAGGGCAGGCTATCTGCCCTAGGTCTCATGCATTTCTGCCAGCCTTTAGGGGACATTTTGGAAGATGAACACATCTCAAACAGCAGCTGGTACCTAAATTTAGGCACCTTTCTTATTTAGGATGAGCAGGACAGATTCCCAGGCTCCATTGACAGTATTGGCTGGGTGTCCTCTGTCCACTCAACACCACCTCATGTGCTACACTCACACATAAATACCTGGAGTCAGATACATTATTCCAAAGCTAAATCCCACCCCAAATTTAGATCACATCAAAACCCCAATGTTCATAGCAGGAACCGCTTCTTAGATTCAGGTCAAGAGCAGCTGTGGCTCTTGAGTATTCTTGCTGTAATGCCCTTTTCATTTTGATGGAGTTAATCTGCCTTTATGGCCTGCCAGGAAGAGAGCTGAGCTTTAGGGCCCCAGCTTTAGGACCCACACTTCAGCATGAACACCACCAAGGAGAGTGATATTTTTGCTGCTTTTCTAGCTTTCATAACACAGTACTCGAGAATCACAGAATCCTTTTTTACCAAAGTTTTTTTTAGAGGCTGCCTGCAAGGGAGCAGCTACTGATTTTATTCCATTTTGGAGAAAAGTGTACGGCTCAGGGGTCATATTTTGAAGGTAACACCATCATTGGGGATGCACATAGCCCAAGTGAAATTTTTAAAGCACCTCAGACTCTAATTTCAGATGAAAAATTTGGCTCTTTGTGTCTAAGTGCTTTTGAAAATCCCACTAGGGTCCTGTTTGCTGATTCATTGCCTAACATTCTTGTAAATTCTGCTATGGCTTGTTCAAGGTGACATACAACCTTTGAATTCTACTTTTCATCTTGTTCTCTCCTCAGCTCACTTTGGTTTTGGTCGCCAATCTTTCTCATCCCTGACCCCAAACCCAAACTCATTCCATGTGGCATGAATGCATCATGGTGTGATGGGGTCTGGATGATTTGCTGACCATTTGCTGTTTTCCTCTGTGTACAGCAACACCCAAGAGGCTCTTCCTCACAGCCCTGAACTCACTTTGCATTTTTGCTATTAAAAATCTCCTCACAGCCTTAGCACTGCGCTATGGGTTATTTATATTTGAGTTAACCACTTAAACACACCCAGTGAAACAGGTACCACAACCTTTCCAGGCAACTGCTGAACCAAAATTTCACCAGAAAGCTAAGAAAAAAAAGTTTATTAATATCCAGCATAAATATTTGCTGCAAACACAAACAATTCCTGTTTTCTTCAAGCAGTAGGATGCTTGGAAAATAATCTAGCATTGTTTCCTTTCTAACCACTTTTTACAGACATGAAAACAACAAAGAGCATTTTTTTTCTCTTAAGAAAATAAATCCATTTCCTGAAATTTTTAAGCTGATTTGTCTGTAACAAGAAAAGTTGCTGTTATTTGACATATCCCTGATTTAAAATGAGGGTGGGGGAGGGGGGATAAATGAACATATAATAGAAGATGGCATTAATAAATGAGAAATAGTTTAATTCACCAATTAGATACCAGTTTCTGCCAGGTTATCTCAGGAGAGGTTGGCCTGCTGCCTGTAAGCTACTTCTCAAACACCTTGTATGCCTTCAACAATACACACAGAATGATGGAGCTTTCAAAAAGAAAATCTCTTCTGAATGTCAGAAGGGACTAATTTCCCCAGTATCCTGAACAACTTTCCAAAGCTGGAAAGTAGTATACAGGAGAATTAGCTGTGCTGTGATTTCCCTAGCCAATAAATTCAAGCTCTATCTCTGCATTTTAAAATGTTTTATAATAGGAAGTGAACTCCATAATTCATCATCCCTTTCTCTCCTTATGAGTTTAAAATTCAGCTCCTCATCTTTTGTGAGGCAGATAAGCAACAGTGAAATTAAAATAAACTTTTTCATTATTTGTAAGAATTTTTGTATCCTTAGAAGGGTTATCTGAAAAACAAACAAAAGAGCTTGTGGGTTACAAATTATTTAGAAAATATAATGCAATCCTCATATTCAAAAGAAAAGTGATAAACCATATAAATGAAAAATGTCTGTTGAGAAACTACTTAAGCTGGTGCAGCCAGCTCTAGACACCAACAAGACAATTGCTGATGAAAAAAAACATATCAAAAAAACTTGCTGGCTTCAAGGACTTGGAAGATGTAGTAGAGATATCCTTCAAATAGTATTTGCCACTGTAGCAGTAATGTTGACTTTCTCTCTTTCTGTGGAACTACATGTGAGACAAGGGTCAGAAAAGAATCTGTGGCTTCTGTGATGGAAGTGATTATTCATTTCATATTAACAGAGTGGCAACTGAGTTTGTGGAAAAATAAAAAAGCAAAAGAGTCATAAGACAAAACATTACTTTTTTTAAATGAAAACAACTTTCAGAGCAAAACATCTGATCAAATGGGAAAATGAAACAAAATTTCTGCCTTTTCGGAAAATATAAAGAAAAATGTATTTCCTGACCAGCTGTGATCAATTCAGGCACACAGATATTGGTGAATACAGCAATATATGGCATTACTTTGTGAAATGCATTCAGGAATTATAGAAAGACCATGTTAGGCCTTTTTACAGATCTTGAAAAAAATATACATTATTATAACATTTAATACTAGATATCATTTTCTCTTTGTTGTATATTTTTCAGAGAAGCTATTTTGAAATGTACATTTTACCTAGTTTTCTTTAGGCTTAAGAAAAGATTTACCAACAATTATACTGAAGAAAGCTGAAAGGAACAGTTAATCTTCTGTAACACATGAGATCTCCCCAGTGGGTCTGCTACTGGGAAAATCCAATGCTACCAAAATAAAACAAATAATAATGGCATATAATAATGGCAAATTTGTGCAACCACACTCCTTATTTTTTCTGCATAAATTTCTTGGTTTTCCTCCACAATTACATGAAATGACATTTTAGACTTTTAGGGTATTTAAAGGGGAAAGCAGAAAGCAGGAGTACGCAGTTTCCTCTGGAAACAAACTTTATGCAAACCCTGTCTTCCAACACTTCACCTTATCTCCCCAACAAGAATTCAAACCTAGTTCCTTATCAATAATTAAATGCTACAAGGTGGAATGGCAAGACCCATTAAAGCCTGACATCATGCTGCTGCCATGTAGTAGGCATATAAACAATTCCCTTCTGTCATGGCCCCAAATGACATGAGATTTTTGCAAGTAAAATGTTCATGGTGTTACTATTAGTACAGAGTAGATCCAAATGGGCAGTGCAGTCAGCATATGGAACCTATAGAATATGGCCAAAACAAAGTTGAACCTGAAAAATGCTTTTCAGTTTATGTAGATTATATAGCTCCAACAACTCTAAAGAGTTTATAAACTTATGTTAAATCCCACTTGTCAGCCAACTGATCCATAATGCTCAGCCATAATCTGTACACTTCCCCTAGAGAGTAAAACGTGGTGGTTGATGTGCAGAAAAAATGCACCAAGCAGTAAATAACATCTATTGCTTGACAGATGTTTCCTTCTTACACGTAATATCTAAATAAATAGTAACATAAGAGTCTTATTTCCTCCAGGATTCTCCATGCAAATGAGAGAAAGATATATATTACTTGTATATATTACTTGGGTTGTTTGGAACATCCAACAGTTCCGCAGTATGCCAGCAAAACCCAGCTCATATAGCAGTGAGCATTAATATTCGTTAAAAGCAATAATGAAGTGATATAGACCTGATTTAGAAGTCTGGCAGGAAGATGGTGGCAAGAGTCACAGCTGGCCCCAAATGTCCTGTCTTAATCCTGACCCAAGCAGGTACGAGCACCAGCCCACAGCTCACTAGGTCCTGGTGTCAAACTCTGCTCCCCATGAGGAGCAATGAGGTCAGGGTGACATCCAGTTCCATCTTCATGACCATATTTGCACCATAACATAAAGAAGTGGCTTGCCATGGACTTGATAAACTGCTTCCCTGGCACACTGGGGCCAAAGTTTTAAAGACTGGGCAAGGAAAGGCTGGAGAGCAGTGCCATGGAAAGGGACCTGGGGGTCCTGGTGGACACAAAGTTGAACACAAGCCTGCAATGCCCTGGGCACCAGGAGGGCTTTTTTCTTTGCTGCACAAAAGGGGAGGTGTCTCACAATGCCAAGGTCATCTCTAGTTTGGATAGTTTCCTGATGAATGGTTTTGAACTTCTTCAGCATTAAGAGCTTTGCATGAGGATGTTGACTGTCCCCAGGGTGAGTTACCCCGGACACCTGATCCAGGGGAACCACAAATTAAGTGATTTCTCTTTCCTGTTAATTAATAAGGTAATCTTATAAAAGTAGGGGATGTTTTTTTGCTCATTTCCACAGATATACCATAGGTATATTTTGAATACATTTGATTGAGTTTTTCAAGAAACTAGATAGCAAAGCAAAACAAAATATCTCTGATCTTGGACTCAGGTAAGACACAGAGATGAAGGAAGGAGAATTTGGTGGGATGAACTTCAGTTACCTTTGCAACTTCATCAGCATTTGCAGACCTGAGCATTTCTGATTTTTTCTCCTCAGGTGGCATCCTAAATTCTAACTACATGCATTTTAAAAATTCAGTTGAGAAGTCTTGAGCGATCCCATGTTCCTCTGTCTCAGTTTTCTTGTTGCATACAGCTAGCACCATTTCCCTGCTTCTGGGTGGGGGTTTAAGAACATCTACTTTAAATTTGGAAGCTTTTTTTTGTGTTAAACATTTCCTTGGATGCAATTTTCTTTAAGCTTGCTGGAATTTGACTAGTGCTGCTGTTAAGATCAGTATCAGCATAGACATCCAATGGAAAACTGGGTATGATGTTTTCACTCAAACAGGAGACAAGAAGGATTGAAAATGAAGCAAAGAGCAATGAATGAGAGATAAAAGTGAAGGAAGAAGAAGGACAGTTTTGTTCTTATGAGTCCTAGAAGCTCATATCCACAGCAATAACTTATCATTGCAATGCTTGACTTCATTAGATGGTAAAAAATAGTTTCCTGCAAAATTTAACTTTTCGTGGTACTGCTTCAAGTGGGGTCCTTAATTTCAGTTGGAAGTACAAACACTTATTCCAGTGATTGCATTGAAATGACAAATTGAAAGAAACATGAGATAGGAAAACAGAAAGTGTGTGTTAAGAATGCTCAATTGAACTGAGAAAACAAGGTAGCACCCTCTAGAAGAGATCACCTGATCAGTATCTCAGTCCTTACTGCTGGCAAGATGCTGAAAGGCTCTGAAAGCAAATTTCTCCAATTTGTTCCATCTGGGTGATAAAAGTACAACCTGCATAGAAAGTGTATTTTCCTAGTGCTCATTAAAGTTATTGAAATTAAGAATAAGGCTTTGGTCCTGCATTTAAAAAACAAACATCAGAAAATTTTCCCATATGAAAAGCAAACTGAGGGTTGGGCTTTGAAGAAAATAATCCCTCCTAAACTAAACCAGACCTGTCCAGTCCTGTTCTAACCTGAGGTTAGAGGAATATTTTATGTGCTTCTCTGAGATACATTACTTCTAGGATTCTTTCCCCATTTTAAGTAAGGAAGGCTGGAGGACAGTCCATCTGATTTAACCTATTTTACTGTGAATTTCTGCCATATTTTGGGCATGTTCCAAGCAGCAGTTGAGATATAAATAGCAGAATAAACAAACAGCTGCGCAAGCAAAGTTGAAAAGTCAGAGACCAGCAAGATTATCAGTTGTTTCTGCAGTACTTCCAGACTGCTAACATACAAATGTGATATCCCGTGACAAACAAATTCTTTATTGCCAACAACTACATTTGGCACTTCTTAATTCCCTACTTCTTCATTCCGAAGACTTTTTTCCATATTTTCATCCTGAAAATACAGAAAATTATATTAAAACCACTGACAATTAAAATCCCATGGTTTTGGTCAAAAATCCTAGCTTATACTTTGCTTTTCACTTGCTTTGTGGTATATTTACAAATATAAAGGCACTTATATGTTGAGAAATGAAAGTCCAGAGGTAAAATAAAATGTTCCCTCCCTTCCAAATCTACCTTTATTTAAGTAGTGGGAAGATGTTTTTTTCCAATATTTGTGTGCAAATACTGTTTATGATAAAACAATGAGCAGGCATAAGACTCCCTGTATCCCATATTTGATTATGAATACTACCTCATTTGGCATTTTTTCCTGACTATAAACACTAAGAAATAGACAATCCTGCATAATGAAAGAGCTAGAATAACGAGAATGCCAGTCTTTTAATGCTCTCTACAAATGCAAATAAGTTAAAATGTATTACTGATTGCTGAATAAATACCTGTCTTCAGTGGGTTTCAATCTGAGTTTATGTCCTCTAGTTCACAGGAATTTTTGTTTATTAAACTGAGTCAAAGCCTTTTGTTTTTTAATGAGCTATAGTGTATGTGACCAAAATGTTTAGATCTGTTAACATTTTCCAGAGCTCTGGTGTAGATGATGATTTATGATTCTTACTAACAAGGACCAAATTCTCTGCTGGAAGTACTGTAAAGAATCACATTCACTTTAATGTCTTGAAATTAAGCATAAAATTGAGCTTCTTTCATTTATTTTACTGCCAGTTTCAATAGTGTAGTAGCAGCATTCAAATGCATTGCATTGGTGTTCAGTCATTAATGTGCAAAGGAATTTAAAGTGTATTTTAAAGACTCAGTGCCCAAAAGTAATTTTTAAGTTACTGTTTAACTGTTTTGAAATTCTTCATGTTTTGACATTATTTATGTGTTTTGACTTATTTATTTCAGTGGGAATGGCCATTTACCCTTTAAATGTGCCAGTCCTTTTTAGAATTCTGGTAGTTCATTTGCTAACTTGTGTGTAAGTCTCCTCTGATTCAGGTTCTCACGTCAAGATTGAAGTGATTCTTTTTAAACAGTGCTCTTTCATTGTTGTTTTCCTGAGTGATGGTGGCATTTGTGAATCCTGTAAGTATGATTGCAGTTTGAAATTGGAGAGAGTTAATCTAGGAACACTTATTCTGCTACTATTAAACCACAGTCTAATGGGATGAGCTGAGAGGAAAGTACAGGATGCCCAAAACATTTACTATATTGGACAAGAAATTGGAGCCCTTTGAACTCTTTCCAAGTACTTGTGATGTTTGACCTATCCATTAGTCATATTTGGTCTGTGATCTCTGGAGTATCTTTTATAGGAGTGAGCTAATAGCCACAAAAGATGGATAGTCAGCTAAAACACTTAAAGGGATACAGCCTATCAAAACAAGATGGAGTTTCTCTATATTAATAGTTTAAGTAATACACTAATATGCCAATTCTCATTGGCAATAATCTCAACATACTGTAGAGAGGCAATGGGTATCATTATTCCCATCTGACAAAAATGATATCCAGCTTCCCAAGGTCACCCATGCCATATGTAGCAGAGTTAAGAATAAAATGAAGTCTAAGAAAACATTGCTGGTGATCAGCCAACAGCCTCTGTAAGAAACTACTTACTATCTAAAGAGTTAAGGCATGGGGGAAGGAGGGAAGCAGAGCAGTGCAGTGAAGGGACAGAGAAGCAGAATGAGGTGACTTCCCCAAGGAAATTCAGTGACCAAGCCAAACTCAGGATTTGCACACACCACTGGCAGTCGTGTTCATGCCGTCACTAGAACATCCATGGTACAGTGCAGGAGAATGTGTTTTCCTGAGCGTTGATGTTTATGGCACTGAATATCCTTACTGCTCTCCTTGGACACCATCAGGCCAGAGCTGGAAGATGTTTCCATTACTTTACTCGAGGTCCTGTAAATATTACTATTTATCCCAGTCTCTCTGTGCTAGTTGCCAGCCCCCTTCCATTGTTAAGAGCTTTCCTCTCTCCTCAAAAAATAATGTCAGTAAGTTCTCAGCTTAGTGTCCTGCACATTGCTCTTGAGACTTTTATTATGTAGAAATACCTTTATACAATTGCAAAACTCCCCTCAAAGCTTTTCCTTTTCTTTGCCAGAACACCTTACATGGTTACATGGTTAACAAACAACCTACCCTTTTTAAATCCTGCTACACAAGTAAGTGTTAAAATACTTATCTTCTGTCTGTCCTAGATGTGGTCCCCAGATTTATAAACACTTCATATAAGGCAATCCAGGTTAAGCAGAAGAGTATCTGTGCACTACTGAAACACAAATATTCCTTTGTTCACATTTCTCTCTCCATAAATCTGTTTAATCTACAACATGATCTTTGGATGCAGTCAGTCAAATATGAGAAGAGATTTATGTCAAAAGCACTGACTCAGAATCGTTCCTCAGCCCTTACTGGGCAGGATATGCCACTGAGAAATGAACAGAACTTCAAGAACAACCAGTTTCCTCAGGTAACAAAATCTTCACAGAAATAATCAGTATAGAGTCTGCTCAGATCTGTCAGAAGAACATTATTTTCTTGTAGAAATGGTAAGATTAACAGTAAATATAAATTATTGCTAGTATGTTACTCCTGATACTGGAACTATCAACTAGTAGAATTAAGAGGAAACTAAGTTTTCTTAAACATTTCTTTAATTATTTCAAATAGTTTATACTTTTTACATAGCCATGTGCACCATGTTGGTTTATCCTATTTACAGCAGCTAAGATAAGATATCTTCAAGATGATGATTGTTATCATAATGATACGTGTACCAGAGTTCTTGTTTTGTAGACAGAGATCAGGTTAAAATTTGTAAATGCAGAATTCTTTTGTTCTTCAGTGCCTCAGTTTGGTCATAAATATTGAAAATAAACACACACTTTGACCTCTTAGTATAAAAATAAAGTTATAAAACCAAAATTATCATGGACCTTTTTCTCTAGAGATATGATTGATATTATCAGGCAGAGAAACTTTCTAGTAGTGTGGATACATCCTGACTCTAGGATAGCTAAAATCCATTTAGAGAGTTTTTCTTTATTTTACAACAGGCACAGCAGTATGGAGAATCTGACACCTAGTGTAGACTTTAAATGCTCATATAGAAGTAGAGTAAAAATCTTGAGATTTGCTTACTGGAAGATTTTCTCATCTTCCATAATTTAAAATGTTTATTATTGTAATCTTTTATTTTGTCTATTCTACCTGAATGTCTGAAGCTCACATATCTGTATGAGAGACAAGATGATGTACTCATGAAAAAACAAAGCTTAATATTTTGTTCAAAGCAGAAACATGTCATACCTGGAAAGGGAGCCTGACACTTTTCCTTCTCAACCTTTAGTATCATAACATTCACAGTAATGAGCCACTTTACAGGAGGCTTTGATTACCTGGGCTGACAGGGGGATTTAATGGCTGATGTGGATACCACTATACTGAACTCTTCAGCTATCATCTCTTCCCAACAAATGCAAATCTCTAACCACATCAGCATTTTCTGTCTCTTTTTTTCTATACATTGCAGTAAATCGTCTGTGACAGTTAAAGGAACCAGAATTGTAGATTTTACTTCCTTTCACTAATTTTGTGACACACATTCAGCTCAGTTTAAATCAAGCACTCAAGTGAGCTGCTTGTTTTGCCTGCTGCTCTGCCAGTTGTCAGCAGCAAGCTGAATGGAAATCAAAACCAGTATCTCAATATTTGAGCAACTGTTATTGTAAATAATTGCAGGAATGTAGCCTCTTAGAGAATGACTACAGGTATATAGTATGAGGGTATGAATGCTCTGCCTCTAAAGTGCTTACATTGCTGCTTGTAGACAAATGAAAGACAGAACACATCAATGCAGCAAATGAGACAGAAACAAGAAATGAGACGTAAAACTATCACAGTTCACATAAATATTTAAATGTTACCTATAGTGAAAATTGTCAACAAAAAGGTTAATATCAGGAGCATTTCCAGGAAGAAGCTCTGATAAATTTTGGAGGAATATGTCAACCTGTGCCTTTTCACTTGCTCAAGTTATTCTGAAGTCCCAAGGTGAAACTCAACCTAAAGTATTCTGTCTTCTTGTTTCATACAATAATAGGACATTTTTTCTGACTATAATTTGGTCTCAGTTGAATTGAAAATTGCTCCAGGCCACCATAAAGCACTTAAAGTTGATAATACAAAATACAAAAAATTTGCAACATCTGTTTCTAAATTTGATTGTTTTGCATAGTTCATTTTTCTCCATTCCCAGGCACTAACATGAACTTTTCAGGTCTGACAACACAATGTACCTTTTGAGGTTATAGCATCTACTCCCCAACAGTTCAGTCAAAGTTCTTTTGAAAGAACTTCAGTTCTTTTATTATATTTCAAATAAGAAGGAATCTTTAGGGAAATAAGGAAGCATAAACAAAATGGGCTGTCTCCCCATCTGTCTGAATAAGTGCAATTCAAAAGTAAAGCAGTGCTAATAAAATAGGAGAATGAAACACTAAAAGGACCATTGGAAAGTGGAATAGAGGATAATAGCTTTGTTTTTTAAAGTCAGCAAGGGGCTTGCATGTTGAAAATGTATAATGTCAAATGAGCTAGATGAAATAAGTATTTATCATTGGCTAACACAGAGTGAATCCTGAATGGAAAGCAATTTTCAATTAACTGACCATGCTACATTTACCTGAGGTTATGGTGCATAACCAGTCATGAAGAAGTGTTATTTGCCTACTGTTTATGAGCCAATGGTCCCAACACTTATTTTAAAACAAAACTATTCTTTTTAAAAATGAGGAAACTCAATGACCAAACTTGACTCCCACTGCAAAAATTGAATAAAAGAAGTCTGTTGACTCTGTTAATGTAAAATTTCAAAATATTTTTAACATAAAAATTAGAGATGCTGGCATCTAACAGCAGAAAGAAACATGGGATTATCCTTCTGAACCAATTCCATGGTTACTTTTACAAAGAAAATTATTTCAGTCTTGTTAATTACTGCAGACCGTGAAAGTCAAAAGGGGCAATTGAAGTGGTATGTAGAGGGATGCACGTAGATGGTCTGTAATTCCTCTTTGTGTGCTGAAAGAAGGTCAACAGTCCCCTAAACTAGCATTAATATTACATCATTGGGTGTCTTTTAGCATGTGTCTTGCATTGGTTTCTCTTCTAGGCGAACCAAAATTTCACTCCTCTGTCATCTAGAACCCCTTTGCAATGTTGCTCCTCGGCCTTGTGTTGCTCAGCTCTCCATGAGCCTGAAATTTTATGGAAAAAAGGCAACAAACTTGATGAAGGGTCTGGAGTACAAGTGTGGTGAGGAGCAGTTGAGGGAGTTGGAGGTGCTTAGCCTGGAGGAAAAGAGGCTCAGGAATGACCTTGTCACTCTCCACAACTGCCTGAAAGGAGGCTGTAGGCAGGTGAGGGTCAATCTCTTCTCCCAAATAACAAATGATAAGACAGGAGAAAACACCATCAAGTTGTCCCAGGGCAGGTTTATAGGGCAGGTTTATATTGGATATTAAGAAAAATTTCTTCAATCAAAGGTTAGTCAAGTATTAGAACAAGCTGCCCAGGGAAGCAGAGTCACCACCCCTGGGGATATTTAAAAGATGTGTAGATGTGGCACTTAGGGACATGGCTCACTGGTGGACTTGGTTAACAGCTGGACTTGAGGGGCTCAGAGGTCTTCTCCACCCTGAAGGATTCTGTGACTCTGAGATGGAAAGGCCTCAGGGACAGCCACACATAACTCTGCTTTGGAGCACCTTAGACACAGTGCATGGCTGAGACCTGCAGTGGGGGCAGACACCACTGATGGGGAAGATGTCCTGGTACCACAGCCAATCACCCCACACCCCACAGGGTGTTCTCACACAGAGACAGATGTAGCTGCAGGCACAGCATCACACACTCCTGTGCAACCCAGATGTAGTAAATGTCCCATCCTGCATCTCCTTCCAGAAGGATATACTCAAGCATGATAGAATCAAGATTTTTCAGGAGGGATCCATGATTTGGGGTTCCTCTGGAACATAACTGTGCTAAGCTCACTCCTTCCCAAATTTGAAGTCTTTACAGTAGTAGGGTCAATGGCAATTTATCACTGCAGGTGTGTATCAGACCTGATTCCTTTTCAGTCTCTTGAGCTTCTTTATTAGCCACCTTCAGAATTTCTGCCTATTGCCTACTTTTCACTAGTTAAACAAACTTATTCTGCACTCAGGAGCACAGAATGCAGTTTGTGCTGACTTTACGATTGCTTAGGGCAAAGAGGTTTTGTCTCCAAAAAAAGAACTCCTGAAACTTTCATTTAGTTTTTAGTTTTTGTTAACTTTTTTGTTTCATTTCGATTGATAAGTATCAATAATGGTCATGTCTTGGAGCAGTCTACATTTCTCATGCCAAAGTATTCAGTTAAAAATTGATATATGCATGAGGCAATGAGAGATGATCTTCATAATAATTTAAAGCATTCTTAAAATTTTGCTTGCTTCAAGTAATAAATATAGTAGATAATTGTATTATTTTGATGTAATGAATACATATATAAATGTACAAGTGACTGTATTTGTAAAATATCAATGAGGAATTCTGTTTTTCACAAATACAAATATTCCAAATAACTTGAAAGGAACTGCCCATGTATTTACTAGTAAGCATGTGCACAAAGATCTGAGGAATGATTGCATAGTCAGAGGCATTATTTTCAGAAGGCAGCAAAGATTATTTTAAATACAAACACTGAATCACCCTAGAATTTCAAGCATTTTATAAAAGCTAGTTAATCATGCTTCTCGTTTACTGAACTCTTAATCAGAAGAGCTCAGCATCTTTTGCAGTAATTAATTAATTTTGTCTTCTGACACCACAGTGAGGTAGGAAAATATTATGGTTCCCTCTTATAATTTGAGGGAAGTCAAAAGCAGTGCCTGTTTTCGGTGGTGCTGCAGGTCTGTGCTGCCTCCAGCAGCTGTCTCAGCAGCACACTGAGCACTGCTCACTTGCTCTGTGCTTTTTGCTGGTGTTCGAATTTTTTGCAAGCAGTGATACCTAAGGAAATCAGAAATAGCACTCAACAGCGATGACTTTGAATCACTGAGCTAACCAGTAGAACATTTTTGCTAAAGAATGTTAACTAATTTGTAAGGCACTTCTACACTCTCTTTTGCAACATCTTTATTAAAGTCAGCTTCAGACACTTCGCAGCCGCTGTTAGCCGAGGGCATTGACACCGAGGTGAGCACAAGGGTGGTGCTGACAGCGACAAGATGTGTTACAAAGGGGACTGAACCCTGTGAAACAGAGAAAGCAATTCCCCAGGAAGCGCTAATGGGTGAGAGACATGCCTGCATCCCAGGATGTCCTGTGGCTGAAACCCTCCCGCTAACCAACGTCGTGCTAATTAAATAAGATGCAGTCAGTTTACTGCCGTGGTTATCTTGTGTCAGATACCACTTATCTCAAAACTTATGCAAGAATTTCAAAGTACTGGTGAAAGTGTAGCTGGCATTCAAGCAATGTATAGGACGCACACTGGAAATGCAGAGTGTGTTGTGTTGGGCTGGAACAGCTTTTGTGACAGAACAGGAATAGACATCTTCCTCTTAACCCTGCCTACACGTACCAAAGGCATGAGCTGCACACCTCAGTGGTTTTCAGGTGTTTTGTATTGTGTATTGTTGTTCAGGTCGTGGCAGCACATTGGAGATGTGTCTGATGTAACTCACAGGAAATGTGCCTGCTGCATCCACTCACACCTGCTGGAACATCTTCAGGCAGGACTTAGGGACTGCTTTACAAAAACCACCTCGATGACACTCCTAATATGTTTTATTCCCCATTTGTCCTTCTGTGCAGTTTTCTACAGCTACCACTAAGAAATGCCAGCAGAATTTTGGAGATGAAAGGAAAAGCAGTCTCTACATTCTTGATATTCCTGAAAACACTACTCAATCACTTACTTATCTTCTGCTGTTAGCTGTCACGACAGCTTCTATTAGGCAACTTTGCAGGGAAAGAGCAGAAAATCTGACTTTTCTCACCTCATAAAATAGCAGCTCCTTGTCTTCTAACTTCTGTCCAAGATCACAGACAGGGAATATTTGATAAGAGTTAGGCAGTAATCCTCTCAGAGATAAGGATTCCCTCCTGCAACTGGATACTTCAGGGGTTTCAGTGGCAGAAGAGGATCTCATCTGGTTTTCCTCCCCTATTTTTCCATCTTCCAAGAACAGAGCCATAAAAATAGCTTTGGATGGTTACAAAAATCCTTTGAACATTTCTGGGAGCCAGCGGCTGATATGACCCAAGACTCTGCGAAGAAGAGAGAAAGTGTTTCCTGGGGTGATGTCAATCAAATACCTTTAGAAATAGCAGCTTTGGCTCATGGCCAGCATGTGCACAAAGTCTGTGTGGATGGCCCACTTAGGTGGGGTGCATTGTTCAAGGTTGCCACACACCTTTCTCCGCTCTTTTTTTAATCAAACCAACTCTGAATAATTGATACACTTTTCTTGCAAATACAGAATGGCATCTATTGAGGCATCATTGATGGATGTAAGGGACTTCTTTCTATTCACATCCAAAGGTATATAAAGCCATGATAGAAAAGATTATGCTATATATATAAATTTTAAAAAGTAAAAAAAGCACTTGGGAAAAAATACCTATAAGACTGTTTTGGAGATTGACCCTCACCAAGTTCAGTCCTAGCTCTGCTGCAGAATTTCTTTTAGGTCATGAAGAATTCTACAGTTCATACTGAATGAAGAATTTTCTCTTCCTTCAAGCCATTTACATTAATTTCAGAGAAATCATTTAAAAGGTTCTTAAGAGTAGAAGCTTATTCTATGTGCATTTATTAAGTCAATTAAATACATTATACTCATACAAAAAAATATATAAATGTTGTGTATGTGTACATGTATGTGTATATATATAAGGATATGCAAACATAGATAAAATAAATAAAAATAATCCCTGTATTTTGTGATGGGTATTCCAGTCAGAACAGTCTAATACTCTGCCTTTCTTAAACTCCTCGTTTTCAATTCAAAGAGGAGAAATGGAATTGCATTTCTTTTCAATTGTAAAGCTTATTCAGCACCTTTGGTTCCAGAGATGGGACTGGTTCTTTGTCAGAGCAGTAATTTAATGCAGACCCACAGACAGAAATTCAGACTAAAAATGCTTCACCAACAATGCAGTATTCCCTCCTCCTGCAGTGTAACTACTCTTCAAGTTATTGAAACCTGAAACTGATTCACTGGGAAAAGACAAAAATAATCTTGTCTTGACAGTTATTCATAACCCTAAAGATATAGGGACAAATCCAAAGAGAACTTAAGGACCTAAAACAGTCATTTGAAGGACTGAACTACAAAGATACAAAAGTACTGCACTGTAGTCACTTAAATTGGAATTGTCTACATTCCCTCTGTGGCAACAAGGACATTTAAGTGTCTTGAAAGTCTGCAATAGGCCTAATTATGTTTTCTTTGAACTTGACTAATTATATTAAATATTCAGATCCTCCTTCTATAATTCACCTGGTAGTGTTGTAGAGAAAACCAGCTTGTGATTAAAAATAAAATAAATACTTAGTACACAAACTTAGTACTATTACTCTACTACTTGTATTTAACTTGACAAGCTGTACGGTTTATTTTTCAGCCAGTAAAATTCATTATTTAGAACAAAAACTCTTCACAGTATTTACTGTTTCTATATCATCTGAGCATCTTGCTCCACAATTCTTAGAGAAACAAGTGTACATGCATAGATCCAACCTGCAATTAATTAATACTTTTTTTTTTTTTGTAGGATGAATCAAAAAATGCAACCTAGGAGGAAGATATTTATGGCTATTTCAGGACCTTGATTAAGGAAAGGTTCTTTACTTTGTATATGCTCCACAACAGACTTGCATAGCAGAAGAGCTGCCCAAACAATTGTGAGAAACTCAGTTGTCAGAGACTTTTATTTCCCTCACACTCTCCTAATGTTCTCCCTGCCTGAACACATCTGTAGCTGGATATAAACTCTATTTTGTGACATGGCCTCTCAACAGGTTTTCCACAAGGAGACCTTGTTTCTGTGTTTAAATCCTCTCACTGGGTGTGCATGTTTAGGCTTAAGATTGTTAAATCCCTGGCTGAAGAGAGTTTGTTTCTGGTTCACATCACTGCTCTTCAGGAGGCTTTAACTCACACTCATCAGTCAACTCACCTTTCTTGCAGGCCTTTCCAAGGTCCTTCCAGCCTGAATCCCTTGCCTGACTCTTCTGCCCATCAAAGATGATGCCCTCCAAAACACCTTTTTTAGGAGATTCCTCAGCATCCATACTGAAACACCAGGGAAGCATGAAGCCAGCTTACTGGGTCACCACTCATTGTGTGAAGTGGCAGCACAGAGTTTGGACACTTCATCCACACACATTACTCAGGGGCCAGAATCACATGGCTTTGGGAAGGAAGGCAGTTCTTCAGCTCCTCCTGTGCCTGGATCACTGGGTTGGTGTTGTGTTGATAATCTCTGAATTTCTGCAAGCTTGCTCTTTTTCCTCTCTAGGGAACTGCAAGAAATTTCTATAAACAATCTCCGTATTCTCAAAATAACACCTGTTGTTTTTCTACCCTGCTCCACAATATGGAGATATGGGTCTCTATCTCTCTTTCAACCAATGCTATAGAGAGTTGTTATCACTGAGGTCTGGGCATTTTTGTACTAAGCACTGAGAAGAAAGCACTGTACTAAGATTGTGTTAAAGTCTGTACCAGGCTGAGTTGTACGAGGCATCGAGCCTCGCGCCTGAAACATGGAGCCAAGCATAATAAAACTATCTTAAAAACCTTCTGATACATGGAGTCAAAGTCCTTATGCACGAGGGAAACAACCACCACAGCTGGAAACCCCTTGTGCAAGAACAACCACAGGTTGGGAAGGCAGCCAGCCCAGCAGCAGGGCAATGCTGCTGGCTGTGTTCAAGCCTTCTCCTCCCTCCACAGTGCACTGAATGCCCCTGGGGGAAGACTTAGCACTTTATGGAATTACTGATCTTCTGGGACAAGAACTCAACAGGAAAAGGCCCAAACTCAGCACCCTGCTGGAAATGTGCTATCTATCAAGTACAACCTACTCACAAAAGTTAGTATTTTCCAAGGTTAGATGGCACAGCAGATGCTTGTCTGCACCTTCAGTTGACAGATTAAGGGGCTTATGAAAAGGAAAGTGACAGGACCATTGTGAGAGCACCCAAACATATAGAAGATACCTTCAAGATGCCTACATGGTCCTACTGCCCCACTGAAGTGTCCTTTTTATTGCGCTTTTTTGCTGCCTGTTGAAAACTTGTCAACAGAAAGACGGGTTTCGGGTGAGGGCTGGCCTGGGAGCTAATTTTTGAAACCACTGTGGCTGAAGGGAAAGTCAGACTTGGCTTTCCTGCTTCCTAGGGGAGCACTGGAAGCATCAGGCTATTAGTTACAGTTAAATATTGCAGAAAGACTGCAGCCAGCTTCCCCTATTTTCCTGTCTTACCCACAAAGCTGTGACTGAACTCTCAGAAAGACTGCAATACAGCTCACATAGGTTCATGGTATCCTGTTAACTGAACTTAAAATATTTGGGAAAGAGGCAGATCCATATTAGCTACAAGGTAGGCAAAATGTGGCTGGATATGAAATCACTTTAAACCCCCTCAAAACACACAACACTACACAGCTACTACAAAAAGAAAGTATCAGGTGAAGTTCAATATCCTAGGTACATACATGGGAAAATTTAATCACCATTAAGCCTATGACAGAAGACAGTTTTTATGGTTTAGTCACAGTTAGTACAGCAGCTTTATTGATAAGTCACACACAGTTCACAAAACAAATTAAAGAAAAATGCTCAGTGAGTCACTGGCCCTCCTGAAAATTCCATACTGTGATCCTTCATTTTTAGTACTGTCTTTATTGTCCCTGATATAGATTTGCTTTCATAAAGGTTCCAGCATTTGGCCCAGAATAACACTGTTATAGACCAAATAACAAGGTTGGGTTTTACCTGAAGCAGTGACTTTAAAGATAGACAATTCACCAAAAAACACAGGGAAAAATACACGAAGAAAGTAAAGTCAACATTTTATTTATGCTGAGGTAGCTTGCCTTATTGTGGAATAGTCAGCTGAGATATTTGAGTTTGTATAGTGGCATTTTTCAGTTTTATTGATATTTTTAAACATCAGGAAGAAGGAAATAGCAAGCAGCATCATTTACAAGTCAGAGCATATCCAGGTTACACAGAGGCAGCAGCAAATGGCAGCAGTCACAGTCTGAGCAGCTGCACAGAGCCCAGGAGCTCCCTCAGCCACAGGAGCACTGCGAACCGTGCAAGCACCAGGAAAGGGATGTGGAAAAGTGACAGGGAGGGGGCAGTTTGTGATTTCAGATGAGCCCCCTCCTGATAAAGGAGAAGAAAGTTTGCCAGTAGTGAAAGGTGGATTATTAGATGGAGAAGTGGGTACTGGCAACAGATTCTACTGGTGAATGGATCCTACCCATCCCTGCTGCCCTCCTCACACACAACATGGATTGTGATTTTGGCCATCAAAGATGGGCCACACAGCTCTGCTGGCCACCTGAATGGGAAGGTGCTGCTGGGTCTCTTCAGGTGCTAAGGAAGGTTTTCCTGAGTTCATGGTCATGACAGGTTCAGTCACAGATGGGCCCTAAAAGACACTAAAGATGCTCTGCGAGGAAACAAACTCAAAACAAACACACTTTTAAAATGGAGAGTTGACATTTAAAGAATTAAGAACCCAATTTGTCTTGCAGCTTCTATGACTTACTGGAGGAGGAGAAAACTGAAATTAAAAGAAAACAAACAAAAAGGCACCAAACTTTAACTCCTTGCTTAGTTTTATGCTTTGTGCAAAGGAAATTATACAGCTTATATTAATTTAGTAGAATTAGCATCCACAGTGTCTAAGCATAGGACAAGCATATGCAATTATATCTGACTGCAGAATAATAGCACACAATTGTTTTTTCATCTCTTCTTTATGTTAAAGAAACAGCTGCAATTTCAAGTTTTTTTGGTTTTTGTTTTTTTTTTTTTTTTTTTTAGTGCTAGTGAATTTTTGCTGTTTGGAAAACTAAACAAATGGTTACAAATGAGCCATAATATAACTTTTTTGTCAGACTAAGCTACAGAGAATAAATATTTAAGTGCTCTTTAGCTTTCTGCTAATAACTCTGGATAAGACAGATGGAGATGGTAACATTTACTTTCAAAATTTAGATGTAAACATTGTTATGTGTCTAAAACCTCCTCTTTTCCTTCTCTACTCTTTAAAAACATTTCTTCATTTAGGTGCATTACAAAAACAAACTCACTTATTCATGTAAATATGCATATCAAACTGCTCATAAAATGATTGCTGTCGAAAAACTACTGGTTTTTATTTGCAAATTACAGCTATAAATTAAGATGAATTCTTAAAAAGAGATATTACCACTCCCTACGGCTAACTCTAAAATAAATAACATAGTAAGAGCTGGATCCATTTTCAAAAGGTTAAACAGTCAAACAAGTTTGATCACATGTTTGAAAAGCCACACTTAGACCCCTGCTTAGGAAACTGAATTGGAAATTTCCTTAAACTTACAGCAATTACTGATTGCTTTTAGACTACTACTAATATAGAAGTAGTACTTTTTGAACCATATTTTTGAACATATGGTTTTGATCCATATCTGAATGAAGAAATTCTTTGATGAGAAGCAGTGGAGCAAAGATGTAACATGGACAGATTTTAAACCTCATAATTTATTCAACTTAATAGTAACTCTTATCCTACAACATCCATTTCTCTGAAAGCAATGACACTCTGAGAACTCAGAGTCATCTCTTAAAGCTCTGGACGTAGTCAGTGGGTTTTGCATGGGAATTATCTGAAGGATTCCAAATGAAAGGGGATCTTTGTCATGCTGGTGAGTTTAACAAAGTGCTGAGTAATTTATCAACCTACCCAAAAGCTTCCAGTCCATCACCATCCCTGCAGGACAGGCCTTTGGGAATTACTAGTACCTCCCTCCAGATTTCAGTATCAAAAGTATAATCAGTAACCACACACACACACTGTGGCTGATGTCATTACTTGTCTTGTTATTGCACTCAATACTGGGGGAAAAAATTAAAAACCAGCAAGAAATTACATAAATTGCCAACTTGGCAGAACACTACTCATAGGTGCAGTGCCATCTTCTGGGAGATTTTATGCAATTTTTACTCAGATGCATTTGTCACTTAGTCCATTCTCTATCCAGTGAGTGAAGATTTCCAGCTAGCCATCAGTACTGCTAAAAGCTTTGTATTTTGATTTTATGATCTCCTGCTTGAGTCAGCACCAAGAAATAATCATAAGCACAAACTAGAGTTATGAGCACTAATGCACCAGACTGCTTAGAAAAATCTCTCTCATGGCCACAGAAGTCAAGAGATAGCTGTAAAACATTATTTTCAAATAAAGTGTTTAGAATTTTTAACTAGTGAATCTCCTATCCAACAAACCAAAGGAAAACATAATAAAGTATTTGGGTTTCACATCCAGTCAGAGATTCATTATGACTTTGAGACATATTAGCCAATCTTAAAATAATTGAAGTTATTTTTCTTGATGATGCACAGTGACCCTCTGTGTCAATGTACATTCTTGGACATATCACTTGGAAATCAGCTTCATGAAGGGGTGTGTGCCTCTAAAAATATTTTAATACTGCTAATAAAAATTCTGCATGTCTCAGATGAAAAGCAGACACTCCAGTCTTTTGAAATATTTTCTTTCTAAAAATAACTCTGTTCTCTTTTTCAGAGAATGTAGAAAAACACTGCCCAAAATCTCTTGCAGAAATCACATTAATCTGTAAAATGTTTGAAGCTAATGTATATCAAGTCTCCACTGCCCATTACTAGGCAGGCTACAGAAGGTCAATCTGTCAGTCCTGCAGTGCAGATGAAAGGAAATAGAGAAAAAAAAATTCCCTCCATCCTATCAGGTAAGTAAATGTTACTAAGTGAAACAACCTGTTTAGCAAACTTAAAATATCCATTTTACTGAGCCTCAAAACCCATTAGTAACAATATATCTTGCTGCTTATACTGATAAGCAATGGACACACCAGTTACTATCAGTAATACCAAAGAAAAACAAAAAATGTATTATGGTCTGATTAGTTTCTAATCACCAAATCACCAGGTTTCTTAACTCATGCTCCTTCAGTCGTAGGCTGGGTGTGTGCCAGGTGAGGAGGTAGAAGGACTGTGCTGAATTTCCTATCTGCTCTTTGGGTTAACAAGCCATTCCCAAGGCAGTTCATCGGTTACTGCACTCAGGCCATGCCAACAGGAATGGCACTCATCAAAACAGTTTTTAAAGGAAATCCCTTGTCCTGAAGTGGAATGAAATGTAGCAGCTAGTACAGCTGATAAAGGCTGGCGAGCTCAGGACAGGGTGCAAAGATCCCAGAGGGGTCAGTGACTCCTCCTCTGCCACCACCCCGTCACAGCTCAGGCTCTGACCAGGAGCAAGGTTTCCTTTGTCAGGTGGCTGGCTGATACCAGCTGCCTCTTCCATGTCTCCACTAACTCTGACCTCAAGAGAACCTCAGCTGGGGTCTCTGCCCTGTGTTTTGAGGGCAAAAGTTAATTACAATCAATAAGGCTACAGCGATGGTTCCTAATGGTCAATGATGGTGTCAATGATGGTCCCAATCATGAACCTTCAGACTTTCTGTGACCAAGAATATCTGTGATGTTCAGAGATATCAACTAGAGTTATGTTCCAACCAATGCTTAGTCAGCAGCTTACTTTGACCATTTTGTTCCCAAAAATGGGAGTCTCTGGGAAGCTCACAAAGATGAGTGTTAACTAATGGAAAAGGCTGACAAGTAGCAAACTCTTGTAAAATACCTTCTTATTCTCTGCTATTATCTAAGGTCAAAAGAACCTTGCAAAGAATGGCAGTCACTGGGCATAAAGAGAAGTTCACTGATAATATCAGGAATTAAATCCAACATCAGTGTTTCCAAGGAAAGCTTATGCCCACAAATAGGAATTCACTGAAGGAGGCATCTTTCCCTGAACAGTTAATTCTGTGCCATAAATACCCTCCAGAAAACTTAGAACTGACAGCTACAGTTGAGAGGTACCAAAGTTTGTTTTGGGGATGGAAGAGTGGAAGAGGGGACTGTGATGCACAGAAATGAAATTATGATCTAAGTGTCCATGCTCACTCATGTCAAATAAAAATGAGACAATTCAATTTGAAACTGGGACCAGATGCATTTTCAAGATCCAAACAGGTTTCCGGGGCTGCAGATGCATGGAAATAATTTGCTGACCAGATAAAATCAATCCATTGTTTTGTGAAAGCCAGCTGGCACAAAGTAACAAAGTAAACAAAAATTGTATTTTTTTAATACTGATAAAGTGCTGTGATCCACACTCTCTCAGGAAAGAAAAAAACAACAAAAAAAACCCCCAAACAACAACAACAACAACAACAAAGGATTACAAGGATTTAGAGACAAATTTCATTAAAAGAGGGATATAGAAGTGTAGTAGATCTGGTTTGTTTTTCTGGACAGTATTACGCCAGTAAGCTGTAACTCCCTTCCCCTGGAAAGGCCAACAGGCCCTGTGGGACAGCTTTAATATTCTCCTCTGCTGAGAGATGTAGAAATCATGATGGCCTAGAACACAGGACCTTTCAAAAACCAAATTTACAAACACTTCCCATCCACAGGGATCAGAAACAGAAGGACTGGAGTGGTCTGTAGTATAGGGATTCTTAAAACGAGCAAAGCTGTAACTACTCGTGCTCCTCACCCCTCTTGGTTTCATCTGTAAATCTGTGATGGTCTTTGTACCAGCAGTGCAATTCAAGCACTTTTTCTACTGTAGATAGCAGCTAACAAGAAAAGTTCTGAAAAGACTGCAGTTTGTAAAATAATTGGAAATTGATTTCCTTGTTCATGGAGACAATTACCTCCTGACATCACTCTTTGGCTCCAGACTACACGTGCCACTCTGAAGAGTTTACAGAGGAAGAAGTGCTTGAAGAACTCTCTCCAGGACCTCTGCCCTTGCACCTTGCCCTCCTCTCAGCTTCAGCCTGGCAGAGGCTCTGTCCCGGGCTTCCCAAACCTACCCACCACCTTTCAGGTGAGACCTCCCCCGGCTGGGAGCCACACAGATGCCTTTGCTCGCCAGTGACCTCCAGAGAACAAACACACAGCTCATTCCCAGCCTGGGAGGAGAAGTCCTTCCCCCTCGTGCTGCCAGAGGGTTCAGACTGGGCTGGAGATTCTGTTTTTCTTTCAGGCCAAGTCCATTTGAAGTCCACAGACTTGTGCTGCTGAGAGCAGGTCATCTCTCTGACCTTCACAGCCACCACAGCTTCAGCTTTCTAGTGTGCTAGAATATTTTTATGGAAGGGTCAGGAAAAAATAAAGGTGTTTTGATACAAAGTATTCTGACTTATTCTAATGCCTACAGTACTTATTAAAGAGGCACATTCATTTGGCACACAATGAAAATTCTGGGGTTTAAGAATTATTTGAGCCCCACCTACCTGAATATGTCAAGTGATGAAAATGAAGTATCAAAAATCTTTAGATACTTAAGCAAAAGGAGCAGGATATTTTTTGCTGGCATCTGACATTATACTGTAAATGGCTTTCCAATATTCATTAAAGGAAAAGTTTTATGACTGAGTAGGAATAGATGCTGGAAAAAAAGAGTTGTTTATTCACACCTTCAGAAATTGGAAATGTTATTTTAAATGTTTACAAAGGCATGGACTGGAATACAGTTCCACAGTTTCTAGTGAACTAATCTAGAACAAAAATGATTGCTCACTTTCCCACAGGAAGAAATCCTTATGTTTCACCCATGCTCCCTTTCCTGAATGATTAACGGATACTTCTGAACCAACAACAGATGACCTCCAGTAACCATTCACAAGGGGCTGAAGTCACAAATAGATACAGTCTTAAAAATATTTATCTAAAAGAAAAACAGCTCTCAAATCAGCTGAGTGACATGATAGGTTTGCTTGGCACATATTAAGATATAAGGATTGACTCTTCCCACAACTTAGAGCCTATGCAGTTTTCTCAGATAATCCATGCAAGAAAAGCAATAAAAGATCTAACAACTAAGAAAAACAAATCAGATATAGTTATAAATATCTATGCTGGTAATGAATACAAGCTGGTTATATTTCACTGAGAGCAAAAAATTAAATTGCAGAGAAGCTTTATCATGACTTTCAAACAGTAGTGCAGAGTGCACTATTGAGCTCAGATCTCAACATTAACACAAAACTCATTCGTATCAGAATCAACAAAGTCTATATAACATAAATATCTATTAATAATAACCAACTGCACCAAAAGCATGGATAAATATAGCAAAATACTATAAATAAAAGAGACTGCATATAACTGCCCAAATAGGCTATGCTGGAAGTTAAATCTTATTAATGCTGTAATGAAATGAAAGTTACTTTCTATCAGCACAACATTCTCTAAGAGTTAGGAAGCACCTGAAAATGCCTATTGTGTGTACCAGCCATCCTCTGAACAGGCAGTCTATCCCCAGAAGCTCTATTCCAAGCAGATCCAGGGGTTTTTTTCAGTTTTTCCCTTAATTCTTTGATTGTTGTGGTGGCAAAGCAGAGTTCAAAGGTTTGCACTGCCCCATTAATTCCCTCTGGGCTTTATCCTGTTGCCAGTAACTCACATGTCAGGGTTGCTGGCTCTTTTCTCCTTTATCAAAGTGAGGCAGCATGTAGCACAGCCAGGTACTGTGAGTACTGCCTTAATCTGGTTTGACAGAGAAGGGGAAAAGAGTTGGGGGAGGTTTGGGGACCTATTAGAAATATCTTCCTCTCCAATTAAGGAGCCATGCATGTACTCCAGCTCAGCTGGAAACAAAGTGAGCAAGAAAACTGGCCAGACTCAGAGAGGTACAAGAGCATTTACAGTGTGATTCACAGATTAAATACTTGCTGGTGGAACACAGAGATGGAATTTATTTCACTGGTGCTTGTGGAAGGAGCTAAACTAGCTAGAAGGTAGGCAAAGAATAGAAGAGTTAGACTGTCATGTACCTTTCTTCTATTCATCTTTCACATTCAAACTTTAGAGGCTGCTTGAATTTAAACCATGGATCTTGAAGCTTTCTAGTACTTAAGCGAATTAGGTGGCACAGGTGATGTCAGATGTTAAATACAATGAGATTTCATCATTCATACAGTGAATGATGAAGCTCTGAAAACCACAGATGTCTGGCATCTATTCAGGAATTAATTGAAGTATTTTGTCCCAAATCACAGGAGACTCAGTGCAAAGTTTAATGATCGTGTAGCTGGCACTCTTCAAGCACACTCATGGACTGGCTGATGAACATGACAAACTATGTAAGATATGTGAATTTAAGCAAAACATAACAAAAAAAGTTAGGTCCTGACTTTAAAATTAAAGTGATTATAATCCACAGCCTTGAAACTAGATTTGAAGTAAGTTCAGTGCTTAGAAGTAATTTTAAAAGTAATAATTTCCTCTTAGGAAAGAACTGAACTCCTAAGTATAAAATGTGGCTTATATTTCTGCTATCAGCACACTGAATCAAATTGTATCTGAAAAAGAAAGAAAGCATGGAAAAAAATCTGTCTGTCCTGGCTAAGGAAAAAGAGATTTGACAGAACTAAATGGAGTCAAGGGGTTAAGGACAGGAGGAATTCAAAACAATTGAGGGGATAAAAATGTAAACTGATGTATTCAAAAGAGACCAGGGAAATTAGACTTTTGCATTCAAACACTGTCAGAAAACAAATTTTTCTGTTGCCATGGAAATTGAAACAATTTCAAAACCCATTCACAATCACAACGGAATGGCAGGATTTGGAAATTTCCTCTTGAAGAAAGCTTCCAGAAAAAAAAAAAAAAAAAAAAAAAAAAAAAAAAAAAAAAAAAAAAAAAAAAAAAAGAGAGAAAGATTAATTCAGAGCCATAAAAATACATTGCTTCTAGCAAATAAAACACATACAGGTAAGGATCAGGATTTCCTTTTAGTAGTCCAGCTCACCTCTCTTTACATAATTAAAATGTCAATAGCTATATGATAGCAAACTATAAAAAATTTCTCAGTACTACATGCAAATATGTGCATGAAAAATTGAACAGATAAAAAAGAAGGGGATTGAACTTTGACATTTAAAATCAGAGAGGAAATAGAATTATTAGCGATTCCTTACAACTGTGCTGAGGGGAAGACAAATATATGTGTAGTGCTCAAATATTAAAAATCATCTATACCAAGAAAAATTAGGCAAATACATTGAAGACTGGTAATAGCTGTAGAATTTGCCCTCATGGCATATTGTCCCTGTGTCTCCATCATGCTCCCAAGGACCCCAAGGACCGTTTTACTGAGTACAAAATTATTTCACTTTTTACTGACACACATTCCCAGTTTTATCCTCAAAAGTCCTTCTTCCTTTTCCATGGGAAAATACTGGCCCATACCACCAAGTACACAAATCCCTCCCTTTGAGTCCAAGACAGAGTCACAACAGCAATGCAATGTACAAGGCTGGGTCCCATCAAGCAGCTGTTTTATCCTTGGCACAACCCAAGTTCCGAGGCCAGGGACACCTCTGGACACAGGTAGGTAGCCCAGCAAAGCCCTTACTGAAGGCACTGAGTCAGAACCTCAGTGGAGCACATTTCCCTACCCCCAATAAACTGAAAAATTATGCAAGTCATAGGTCAGACTCAATGGTCCTGGTCAGAGGTCTTTTCCAACCTCACTGGTTTTGTGATTCTGTAATTTGGACTGCTGCCACAAGGATGGAGCCACTGAAAAAGGAGTTGGGTCTCCCTCAAGAAGACAGTGATCCTTTCAACAGAGCCTTTTCAACTTCTCAGGCTCACGTCTCCCTTCTCCCACTCAGCACAGAATTACTATTATTATCATTCTAAACCTGGGTCATTGAAGCAATCTGCTCCACCTTTACACAGATTTGGATCAGCATGACAGAGATAGTGAGCAGCTGGAGCTGGGGCTGAGCAAGGGGCCACAGGCAAGCAGGAGGAATTCTTGAGCCACTTCTACCACCAGCCCTTCATCTTCATTCTCCTTGGCTTGAGCTTTGTGCCCTACACAGTACAGGGAAAAAAAACCAAACTATACTTTTCTTGCAAAAGGCTTTCATATACAACAAGATTACTCTAACTGCCAAAGCCTTCTCTTCTCTAGACTAAATAGCATGAATATTAAGTAATAATATTATAACATTGAGCTGACACACCCATTTAAGATGGAAGTAAACACTACACTTTACCAGCCATTAAGCAGTTACTGGTTGGTGCAAGTTTATTTACTGAAGAGTACTCTATTCAAAACATACTTGCTAATTATTGCAGAAGAACACACATATCCGCTTGTAATTATTACTTAAAAGAAACAATTATTTTCTCTCTGATCAGCCTTCAGTTAGATTCCCATCACAGGAATCACACGAACAGATGGGGTCCAACAGGCTTTTCATGTGTTTTCTTTTTTTATGATTCGTAATGAAGCTCTCCCTCATAAACTTGTTAAAATGGATTCATTTCCTTTACCAGGATGTGATTTTCTGGTAACTGCTTTTCATTTTCTTGAACAAAGTAAATAATTCATTTCTCTTTACCAATAACCTGAGTGATTGGTAAAGTGTCACACACATCAATGGATCCAAGACAGCAATCATGGAAGTGACAATGATTTTACTTTTTTTTCCTCTGACTTCTCCAAGGAAAATAAGCATTTCCCAAAGAATTCAGCTAAAACCGGATGAGAACAATTTTTTTGTGAATAGAAAATTCATTGAAAAAAGCTGTGACAGAGAGAAACTTTATATCTGAATCCAGCCCACAGCTGGTGGGAATCTTCTACAAAACAAACAAACTGAACAAAAACAAAACAAAAAAGGCAGGAGGGATTTTGGAACAGTGCATATTTCATTGTGAAATTTTCTGAAAGCTTCTTGTTTCCAATGATGCTGAAATCTTGCATTTCAACATATTCTAAAAAAAAAATTTTTCATTGTGAAACTTTTTTTTAATGTCAAACCAGTCTAAGTTTAATTAGAAGCAAAATAATTAACTCCTCCAAATCAAATGAAACATTGAGTCAAAATAAAAAAGTTCAAGGGGTCTTAAATTACAGATTTTTCAAAAACAAGTTGGTTCAGCGACTAAGTGAAAAAATTATCTATTGTCTGGTGTAATCAATTATACTATTTTTTACATAACTATGACAGGACAGCACGGGGGACAATTACTTTTCTTCCCTCTCAAACTAGTATGTCTTCCTTTTTTTCCTGAGACATTTCATTAAAGACAGTTCATGTTAAATAACTTGGCAAAGCAAAAACCAGTTCTTCCAATAAATGCTCAACTTTTTCCACTTCTCTCCACTTAAGTCCCCATTTTCCCAGTGATGAGGACCTCAGTGCCCCACTTTGGAGCACCACACACCCTCCTGCCAAGAAAGGAGGGCACAGACTGAGAGGTCACTGCCACCCTGAGCAGCTCAAATGTCAGAGAGAGAGGCAAAAGACGTGACAGAGACCAGAAGTGCTGGATGACAGAATGGCTGGCACAGGATCACAGGGACCTCAGGCTGAGCTGTTTCAGCATGGGAAGCAATCCCTGATCCACCCTGGATCTGTCCCCGCGCTCCGAGCCCACTGCCCTGCAATGCCCACAGTGTCTCTTCCTGGTGGAAGCAGGGTTGGCTGCTGATCCCTGCAGTACTCTTGTTCCCAAATGACCACAACAAAATGCTTAGTGTCCACTTTCCCAGCAGCTGAGCTGCCTTCACATTGCCAAAGATAACTTTTAATTAAGGTCTGACAAGATTGATCCCAGAGGTGGTTACCTCCATGCTCAGCTGTCTCAGATTCCAAACTCCTTTTTCAACTATACCTTTCAAACACTTAATTAACAAGTGGTTCATCATCCAACTTGCCAAGAAAAAGGAATCTCAATCTCCACAAAAGGAGTCAGAGGGAGTAAAGAGTCAGCCATATTTTTTTTTAACTTTTCCTTATGCTTACGTTCAAATGTCTACATAGCTTCTTACAGCTTCTTTTTTGATGATATTTCCCAACAGTGATCATTTTGATAACTGTGGAATTATTTGGCCATGAGAGTTACTATTCAAATATTTTTGCTTGCCTTTTTTCACCACAAAGAACAAAGCATTTTTCTTCTCTTTTTCATCTTCATCTGAAAATAATCAATCAGCCGCCGTAAGGCCTATTCCAAAATTTTTTGTTGTTGTTGTTGTATGGTGGACTAGATTTGTGATGGGGAAGTCATCTGCATTTTAAAGGAACTGGATACTGAAATTATATGCAGAAGAACAGGATTTTAGCAATACAAAGCATTTCTTCTGGCCTTATTCCCTTCACCCTTTCTTTTAGTTTGCCGAATAGCTGGGAACATTGGATGGATTATAAAGCCTGGCACATGCTGCATCCATAGAAGGGGAGTGTTTGTTGCCAAAGCCCACTTGGATGCAAAGAAGTACAGAATCAAAAGGAAAACAAAGACCACAAAGTGAGCTAGACTGTTCCCTTCCCAAAACAAATTTATCTCCTAGGTTACATTCCACAGTGGTTTATCCATTCCATAATGACCACAAGAAGGAAGAAAGCACTTTGCAAAAGCTATGCTAAGACACACAGTCCTTTTACTTCCAAGCACAAGTGCAGGCTGGGCAGAGACTGGATTTAGAACCCCAAGGGGAAGGACTTGTGAGTGGTGATGGATGAGAAGCTCAGCGTGACTCTGCAATGTGCCTTTACAGCCCAAAAAGCATCTTGGGCTGCATCCAAAGCACTGCAGGCAGCAGAGGGAGGGGAGCTCTGCTCCACTCTCATGAGACCCCACCTGCAGTGCTGCATCCAGCTCTGGGGACCCCAGGAGAGGAAGGACATGGACCTGCTGGAGTCCAGAAAAGCCCCAGGATCGTCTGAGGGCTGGAGCACCTCTCCTATGAAGACAGACAGAGAGCTGGGGTTATTCAGCCTGCAGCAAAGAAGGCTCAAAGGTTACCTTAATTGTGGCCTTGAGTAGGCAAAGGGGAATTACAAGAGAGCTGGAGAGGAACATTTTACCTGGGCATGCAGTAACAGGACCAGAGAGAATGGCTTTAAAGTGACAGAGGGTGGATTTAGATTGGATATAAAGAAAAAATTCCTTACTATGAGGGTGGTGAATCACTAGCATAAGTTGCCCAGAGAACCTGTGGATGTGTAATCTCGGGAAATGTTCAAGGCCAGGTTGGATGGGGCTCTGAGCAATCTGGTCTAGTAGAAATTGTCTTTGCCGATGGCAGGAAGTGGGAACTGGATGATCTTTAAGGTCTCTTCCAACCCAAACCACTGTTTGATTCTCTATAGGAGTCGAAGAAAGGAAAAGCTTCAAGACATGGAAGACAAGATTTTCCAACAAAGTATCTTTGCAGCATGTTGTCTCTACAAACATGGCTCTTGCCATCAGCCCCTCCTTCCTACCTCATTACCTCCTTCCAGTTGCTCTCATTACATCTCTTGTCTGTTTTCAGGCCTGAGGAAGCACTTTAACACTTGGGGAAATGGGCACTGGACTGAGAGGGACATTCTGGAGGGGGCACAGAAGACTGCCCTCAGCCAGTGCCACCTGAGCAGCAGAAAGCCATGGGTGCAGAGATGTCTTCTTCCTACCCACCACCTGGAGCACAGAGCATACAACAGCTGTGGGGCACATCCAGCACGCAGACTCCCTACCCCAGTTCCCAGATTCCTTCAATGCTTATTTTCATAGGGACTCCAAGTGGTCCTAAAGGCT
Organism: Dicaeum eximium; assembly: GCA_013396995.1. Lineage (NCBI taxonomy): Eukaryota > Metazoa > Chordata > Aves > Passeriformes > Dicaeidae > Dicaeum > Dicaeum eximium. The sequence continues at coordinate 89,794 of VWZP01007621.1, read as the reverse complement.
CTCGGAACTCCAAAGTTTGTTATGTCATTCCCATTCCTGCCCAGTCATTACTCCTATGACAAGGCAGAAAAGCCAGGGAAAAAAAATTCTGATCCACCTCTCCAGCCTCATGTCAGTATTTGCTTCCAAGGAAGACTTATGTTTTATAAACCCTCTCCAGACACCATAAATCTTCTTGGGATTCACTGACCCATTAAATGGAGAGCACAGATGTTTCCAGCAGGTGACAATACAGGGAAACCAGGCCAACAAAACCCAGCAGTTCTGCTGGAGATGCCTTTGGCAAAGCCCCACAGTGCCACTTGCCCGCTCTCCCCGCACACCTCTGGAATGCAGCAGCTCCTGGGCAGCCTGGCAGAGGTTACCTTTGCTGACAGACAGCTAAAAGCCTGCACAGTAATGCTCTGACAGCTGTCCAGTCAGTCTGTATAAGGCTAGATCTATGAAATTCCAGAAGCACTAGACTCCCATTTATAGAGGCAGCCTAAGAGCCAAGAGTACATTACTGCACCAGAATACACAACTAGAACAGACCCAGATTAACACCTGAATTTTTATTAACCTTTCATTCACTGAACACTGCAAGAGCTTTGGTTTTGTGGCTTGAGATACATTAAATGTGCCATACTTATGTGTAAATTTATATGTTGCTTAGGAATGCTTCTGATGAATTTTTAAATTCACTGCCAAGGCTGAAATGCTGAAATCTAACTTTTCCTTCATATACAGTAGCCTAAAAGAAATCTACAGATAAAGTCGATTATTTATTTTGATTCTTCAGTCAATACAAAAAAACCAAAAAAGCCAATGCAAAAGTGTGTGATGCCAAAGGCAAAAGCATAGAATATAAAAATAAATTATAAAAACTACATACACACATACCCCCCATCCTACCCACCAGTTAGGTCTCTTTCTATATCTCTAACTGGAGCTAATTTAATCTTTAAAATACTCAGCAAGGAAAAACAGTGCTGTGGTTTTGGTAGCTGTGTTTTACCTTTAAAAAATAACTTGAGACAACATGAAAATAACTGTCCCAAGGGAAGTGAGGTGTTTACAAAAAAGTCATGTTCCATTTTAACCACCTTAAATTCACTGTGCCCTTCATTTCATTCAATGCTCTCCATCACCACAGAACAGCAAGACTGTTACTCCATCCCCCCTGAAATATTTAGAGAAATAAGAAAAAAAGTGTTTTGCTTTCCACAGAAGAGACTTAGAAAGCCATTCTGTCTGACACCAGGATCATTCTGGTTCATAAGGAATTCACTCAATGAGCACCCAACCAGCTTTTTGGCACCTGGAATTATTTATTCAGCACTTTTTTCCCAAAGATACACAATCCAAATATGTAAGATTGAAACTGTGTAAACTGAAGAAATGAATACTTAGTTGGGTACTTGAGGTTACACCTGGAATAAAATTGGGTCTCAGGACCTAAGCTGCTCTTCAAGTACTTTATTTTAAAAAATAGTTAAAGTCCTAAAGTTCACAATTCAGGAGCAGGGAAAATCTCTTTCCATGAAATGCATGCCATTTGATGCTGTCAAAAAATAACATTGAGCTAGAAAAACTACTTTGAACTCTTTCATGCTTATAGTTTCCAGGTTTCTAGGAAATGGGGTAGAAGCTGCAAGGATGATTTATGGCATGTGCAATGCTTCAGAAAGATCCAAAGTCCAGTCAGCCTGAAAGGCAGAGACAGCATCACATCTAGAAACTGGCTCAGAGAAAAGCACTTCTTGTAGCTGTAACTCAAAGCCTGTGGGAAGACAATACATTATTCCACCTCATGGAATGGGTTCAAGGCTAAATACAGAATTCTACCTGTGATTCAGTAAAAGCCCTTGGATTAACATAACACAAAGTAGCCTTCAAATGGCTGCTGTTAAATATCTGACCCTTCAACTTCTTCCTAATCTCTGCTTTCTCTCCCAGGTCTCGTAGAGGTATGGCAGGTATAGGCAACACCAAATTCAGTGATACTATTTTACCTCCCCGAAGGCTATTTCACACGGACCTCACTATTTTCCTGCACAACCACATCCCTCTCTAGGGGCAAGTGGCTCCACACTGGTCCCCAGGAAGGGTCTGCTGAGCAGCTCTCAAGGCTGCAGGGGTCCCTCAGCCTGCATGGTCAGTGTTAAATGGGCAAAGGAAGAAAGAGAAGCCTGCAAATCACTGCCTGTGCATGGTCCTTTGCTCCTTCTCACCACTGAGGCAGCTGCAACAATAAAACAGCAGTGGCAGCTGAACAGTATTTCTGCAATTTTCCTGAGCCAAGATTTTTTTTTTCCATCTTTAATGCTGCAATTCCAGGACTTGGCTCCATTATTCTATTTGCATTAATGCACAGCAGCAGATTTTACAACGCATGACAAAGTAAGAATATTTTATATGGCCTACAAGCCAAGAAATAATGCAAATTTGATTTATAAAAGTACTGTCAGCATGTTGCACCTGCCTCTTTACCAGCACCAGTTTGCTCCCTCTCATATTTTATTATGTGTTTTTTAAAATTACTACAGGAGGCTGAAATTCCACTTGCAGGTCATTACTGGCTCTCAACAGACAGCTAGCAAGGCTTCCTAGGGGATTCCAAATGAGATCACATGAAACCACAAGGTATTGGTTCTCCCTCACTTAATATTCTCCCACCACCACCAGCCCTCATCCTGGGAACCCACATCCTTGGCTAAAGGTTCATGGATGCTGCAAAGTATCTCCCTCCCACTGGCACATGTGATTTGGAGAAAACTGATGGGTGTGTGGATGAAAGAACCCTTGAGACACAGCCCTTGACCTGATAAAAACATGAGCAAAGGCTTCTCTCTCCAATATATTCATTAAAAAGATATGAGATGTGTTTTTTTCAGCAAAAGTGTCATACCTTATCTGATGATATTCTACACCTAAATGTGCTCTGTCCAGAGGGCAGAGATACAATTACATATAAATTATATCCATCCCCAAGGAGTTCTGCCTTTACTCCTTACTTGTAACAGCCATCAGCCCATTTTACAGTGAATTAGCACTCTGCACCACCTGAGCTGTGCCAGTGAGATTAAAGTCAGTGCCCTGAGTTAGAGCCAGTAAAATCTTGTAACTTGTCTAGAGACATACAGTGACCTTTCCTTCTGCCAGATTGTGCTTGGACCATTGGCTCAACAGAAAAAAATTAACTACAACTATGCACAAAATTAAAAGAGGTCTCAGCAAGCCATTACATTTTGCTGTGCTTGGAAGAGACGCTGCAATTCTTGTGCAGCTGGAAAGTGCTGAGATGGTTTTAATGGCATCTGATGTCTCTTGACTGACAGAGCATAAACATTTCAGAAACACAGGCAACAGCATTGCAGCCACACAGCACCAGGCAGCATTATTTATTGACTGCAACCAAGCTACTGCCATCAGTCACAAACTGCACATCCAGCTCAGGGTTATTGTGATGTCATTTGAGAAATGTCCTCTTCTGGATGAAGAAGTATTAGCAGCTTCACAAACACTGTCAGCTAATCAAAAAATATTAGAGAAGCTCTCCACAGCTTAGTGGTTCTTTGTCACTTGCTCTAGATGTTAGGAATATGTGGAAATGAATAAATGTATTAACACACAGCAGCCTGTCAGGAGCCCTTGGCATGCTGTGAGCCCATGGACTGCATTTGCCAGTCAAATCTGCCTGATACTCTCAGCAGTCCCTGACAGCAACCCATTCACATGGGAATCAACAAGAAGTCTGCTTTTAAATGGTAATATCTGGCATTATCAGAGAAGCACAGAATCAGCAGACTTGGAAGGGATGCACAAAGATAATGAAGTCCAACTCCCAGCCCTGCACAGGACACCCCAGGTATCACATCACCTGCCCAAGAGCACTGTCCAAATGCTTCCTGAGCTCTGCCAGGCTTAGCGCTGCAACCACTTCCCTGGGGAGCCTGGTCAGTGCCCAGACACCTTCTGGGTGAAAAAGCTTCTCCTAATATCCAGCCTAAACCTGCTCTGACACCACTTCAGGCCATTCCCTCAGGTCCTGTCACTGGTCACCAGAGTGAAGAGATCACTGTCTGCCCCTCCTCCTCCCTTCACAAGGAGGTTGTGGACTGTGAATTTCTACCTGCTTACATAGGTATTTAAGTGGTGTTTCATTTACAGGCCTGACAGAAATGTGATGTTTATTTACCAAACATTTACGTTCCACAATCTCAGCAATACCCTAACTCTTCTCACAAAAAACACTGCCTGTGCTCACTCATGACATCCCTGCTAAGCTCTGCTTGCTGCTATCCAGGTGGATGGATCACACCTTTCTGGACTCAGAAAGATCCTCATTTTTGGACATAAACAGACTGCTGGATTACAGGCTGGTTGGGAAGGGGGCAGGGTAGGAGCAGGAGGGGATGGAAGGGAGAAGGAAGGAAAGGGAGAAAAGCACTGTTGAAAAAAAAACAAAACAAAAAACAAACCAGGAAATAAGTGAAAAAATATGAGGACTTTTTCTGTCAACTTCTTCCTATTTTCCATTCTTCTGAGGTTCTCTCATGCTTCTCCACCACCCCTATTGACTGATTGCTTCCTGCCTTCTCCCATTTTTTTCTAATTCCTTTACACTGGACTTTTATCTTCTACTAACACAACCAAAAAACCAGTGCCAGTGCCAGAGCCAGAGCCTGCCCCTGGCAGGAGCTGTGGGCAGTGGGGTGTTTGATACCCCTGGAAGCCTCCAAAGAGAGCTGCAGTGCAGTGCAGTGCTGCCTTCCCATTATACACTAGGGAAAACCAGGCAAAGGTGGATGCTCCTGTGGAAATACTGGACATCAAAAGGGAAGAGTTTGGCATCAAAACAAAGAAAGCAACAACATGCCAGCGAATTGGTTTGTATAAAAAGGAACAAATCTCTGCCATACAAAATGGGATGCATGTCTAAATGGAAATCTTCTCTGTGCTTTGGTGGCTGAAACAGAGCAGCTGGCTGGTGAGAATTTAGAAAGCATTTTTGAAGCAGAAATATGTGGTTCAGGAAAAAGAAAAACCAAGTCTAATATGCTGATGTGGACATTGATATCACAAATCAACAATATGCCACTCTATACCAAGGAAGACAAATTCAGTAAGAAACACTCCCCTAGAACGTGCAGTATCTCAGTCTTTGCTCTCATCTGCTTCCTGCTGGCACTCAAGGCTTGTGACACTCTCTAGCACCAGTGCATGTCACAGCACTGCAGTTCTGCCTTGAGAGGAGTATTTTTTGGCACAAAGCACAGCTCACAGTCGTGCCTATGTGAAATCAAGGTGCTGGATTTATTCCAGCAAGGATAAGGATGCAAGAAAGCCATTTTTAAGATATACTTGATTCGAAAAAGGCCAAGATCTCATCACAGAAATCAAAATAATGTACACTAAATGATGTATGGATATGTACTTCACCTTCTGATGTGTTCCATAAGATATATCTCACTTCGCTGCAAGCTGTATCAATGCATAAAGAAAGTCAGAAGAACTTAAAAAGTGTAACAGCCTTAAGACTGATTCATGAGTTCAATCACAAGCTTATCAATGTTATGACAAATTACCAGTCAGTACAATTTAATCCAAAAAGTTGTATATTCTATGATCCTTGAGTAATGCCTGAAACACAAAATGAAATTTTTCAGTAGCACTTTTTCAACTATTTAATACAATTTTGTGCAGCTTTTGTTGCATTACAGTATTTTTCATTGCTTTTGATCTTCAGTGGCAATGTAATATATATATAAATATATCTTTACATGGACACCACCAAGCGATTTTCTTTGGACAGAGAGTAACTTTTTGCTGTTATTCTGCTGGTTTCTATTAGATTCATATGCACATACATATTTAGTATTTTGTATCATTGCATCTTTTTAATGTCAATTGTTCAGCAAGAACAAATCACATTTAGGCTAACTTTGCCTTTTGGTATTCCTACAAGAACTATGAGAAAAATTATCTTTAATTGTCTGTGAAGCATCACATACCCTTACAACAGTCAGTAAGTAAAAACCCGAATTCTGAGATTTCTCCAAAGCTCAAAATATTTTCATTAAGTTCCACATCACTATATTGATGCACAGCAGTCCCAAGAGACACATCTTTATAATGTATAGGTTGATCCTGCTCTTTTTTGTTTCTCCATCTCAGAAACAGGTTAGAGCTCTGTGCCTTAGTAAATTTATGTCCACTCAGTTGCAATTTCCATTTTGCAATAGAAAATCTGGCAGACACATGAAAAATCAAGTTTCTGCAGTGGCTAAAATCAATTGTCATTTTCTGGCATCTTACTCAGTTCTGAAGTCAATTCCTATGGAGTTTGATCTTGAAGAGAAGCTCAGTACAGGCTTCTGTATTTGACCCAATAATATTAAAAAAATAAAATAGTCAAACCTCTCTTCAAGGAAAATATTGACATCACAGTGTCTTCAATTCTCCATTGCCCAGCATCTGTTTTAGTCACTAGACAAATGAAAGAAAATGAGTGTTCAGAAACACTATGGACTATAAGGTCCACTTAACACTCTGAGGTCCTTGAGCTTCTCCAGCACTGCCTGAAACAGAGCAGAGTTAGCTGCTGCTTAAGAAATCCCTGGAGAGGAGGGGAGCACAGAGCTGCAGGATTGTGCCAAGCAATGAGCACTGCTCCAGCAGACAGCACACACCAGCAGAGCTGCCACCACCAGCAGATGAGCTTTAGAAAAACGAGCTGAAATAGCTCCAATACAGATGCCCACCTGCAATGCCCACCCTACATCTCTGAGCACATCCTCACATCTCCACTGCTCGGCACTTCAGCCCTGCACAGAGACCCAGCACAGCAGTGAGGTGCTGCTCCCTCTGCTCCAGCAACCCCCAGTAAGGAGCTGTGCCAGCACTGGGGAGCAGCAACTCCTAAAGACCACAGACCTTTGCTTCAGTGCCCACAAATCAAAGTCCCTGGGGAAGCCACCAGGGTGGCCTTAATCACAGCAGGATCCCTTCCAGGCACCAGGATTTCCCAGGGTCACAACAGCAGGAGAGGTGGCTAAATGGCACAAAAAGCTCCTATCCTGATTACACCAGACACTTCATCCTGGGACTTATGACTAAAAACCTTTAGGACCTGATAGAGCTCGGCCATGGCTGGATCCTAGGAAAAATACAGGCACAATGGGAATAATTTATTTTAACAAACTAAAAATGTATTGTGCTTTTGGAAAGAAATTAATAAATATTATGCTTCCATGGAGTAAAAACAATATGTACCAGTATATTTTCTGCGCCAACTTAGGAAACGGATTCCCAACTCTAAAACTACATAAATGTGTCAGCAAGCACAGCTTTACACAAACACAATTCCTTCATTTATCTAATGTATTTGCAGGTGAAAATTTCACTAACTTGTGCAATAGTTCTTGCATGTTGGTAATACATCTCTACCTGAAGAGAAGCAAATTACAAAAGCAAATTCTGTGTAAGATATGAGACTGCTGCAGGGGAAAAAACAATGAACAAATCAAACAACACCCCCAAAAACAGAAAAACACTTATCTCACATTTAAAACTCTTGTCGCAACTTTTTGTCCCCAAAAATGCATAACATTATTTGTGTAAAAACTAAACCACTATATGAGGCATATTTTAAAGCCTCATATAAACAATGAAGCTTTTATGGCATCCTCAGAGCAAAGAATGTCCAAATATGGCTGAGATTAAGTACCCTGAGAATCAACTGCTCTTAATGAATTCACTGAAGTTTGTCAGTCCACATTTACCAAGAATCAGAAGAGAAATAAAGAAAGCAAATGTGATTTAACTCATTTTCCTGTACCATTCTCTAAAGATACTGTGTTATAAACATCCTCCATGTCTTGGATACTGGAGGCATCTGTTGAATCTTGGTCGCTGACTACAATTCCTACTGAAGAAAGGCTAGAAATGAAAGAGTGCATCTTTTTTGCATAAATATCCCTAATATTAAAATAGGGTAGGTCGTTGCTTTTCTCTTTGCGATCATTGTTGCACTGGTCTCTATCAATAGCTTTTTGTTTTTGGTAGTACTTAGAAAACTTATTGAAAATAATGGTGATTGGAAGTGCTACCACCAGTATCCCACAGATAATGCAGAGGGTGCCAAGCAGCTTTCCAGTGAGTGTGACCGGGTAAGTGTCCCCATAACCCACAGTGGTCATGCTGATGGTCGCCCACCACCAGCAAATGGGGATGCTCTGCAGCTCTGATGAGTCATCATCTTTCTCCACTGAGTAGACAAGCACTGAAAAAATAGAAATCCCAACTGACAAAAACAAAAGCAGAAGTCCAACTTCTTGATAGCTGTGTCTCAGAGTGGCGCCCAAAGACCGCAGCCCTACGGAGTGCCTGGCCAGCTTCAGGATGCGAAATATCCTCATTAACCGCAGGATCTGAACCACTTTCCCCATGTTCTCAATATCTTCACTTTCTTCTTCCTTCGTGTCCACAGCCAGTGTGGCATAAAATGGGATAATAGAGACAAAATCAATGATGTTCAGTGGTTTCTTCCAGAACTTCTTTTGACTTGGAGCAGTGCAGAGCCTGATCACTAGCTCAGCGGTGAACCAGATGATGCACGTAATCTCCACAGCTTCCAGCACAGGGTCTCCAATCTCCCTGTCATTGGCATCCAGCCTTTGAAATTCTGGCATGCTGTGAATGCACATGGCCACAATTGATGCCAGAACAACACTCAGGGATGACACGGCAATTAACTTGGCAGACAAGCAGTATGCAGGATTTTCCATCCTGACCCAGATCTTCTTTCTTATTTCACCAAGACACAGATTATCAAACTTTTCTAGCTCTTTATCAAATATGGATGACTCTTCATTAGAGGAGTCCATACTGTCGTTGCTCTTCTGATCCCAGTCTTTATCAGGACCCTCTTCTTTCCGCTCTTGGTACCGATTGCTGCAGCAGGAATCAATGAACAGCTCATTTATCCCCCAGTACTCTATTTCCTGGCAGAAGGAAAAGACACAAAGTTCTTCCATAACATGAAGTTTGCCCGTATAGTAAAAATTCAGGACATATTGGAACAAGGAAGGATTCCTGTCAAAGTAATATTCCTTGTCTGCCACACTATAATCATCACACAGTTCTAGAATAGCCTCTTCTGAATGGCATTTGAGAAGTTTTCCGAGTCTGGTATGGGGAAATCGCAGCAAGGTGCTTTGATCCACTGATTGCTTAAAGCCACCCACATTCAAATTGATAAGCTCTGCATCTTTGCCAGGTCTGCGGAAAAATTCACCATAAACCATTTTGGACAGACGAGTTCCACTGCTGTTGCCCAATGAGATTACATAGAACCTGAAAAGAACATAAGATATTGTTAGAGCATTTAATTCAGTTTTGCTCTTGTGACACATTCTTTTCTCCATTTCTGGTTACTGTGAAATGCTGTAGCAAAACAAACAAAAAAATAAATTAAATTATGAATACCCTTACTCAGCATTTCACAGGTGTAGTTTTAAATTAGTTTGGTTTACAGCTTTAGCAAATTTGAAAGCAGTAGGTTCTGGTTTAGGTCTCCTTTTTACCAGGGTGAAGGAAGATGCAGAATTAATCTGCAAATCAGTCTCTGTTTTACTATGACACTGAAATGAATAGTCATGAAATCCATTTATTTAAATGATGCAAAAAATCTTTAAAGAGAAAACCTGTCAATCAATCAAAACATTTAGTATAAAACTTTTGAGCAGATTTCTCTCAATTACAGTTTCAGCTGAGTTGTATTAATTTCTATGATGTTGCAATTTATAATCAACTAATTCCAATGTTATTTGCTTGAATGTGGACTGCAATTACATTTGCTGACATATCAATTCATTTACTTTTAGAGTAATCCACACGAGAGAATTCTATGCTCTCAAAAACATATCACAACCACATTTGAAGCTTTCCAGTTCCTGACTTCAGAATGCTGTAGTACATATTTGCATATCTGCATCTCTCAGGTATTTTTCTATCTGCATTCCTGCTCACCTGAAGTGTCACGACCCTCTTACAACCTTGGTCAGTTCCAGAAGCAATTCCTATTCTGCCACAGCATAGCTAGAACCACTACAGCAATGCTGAGAAGTTGGTGTTGAAGTCTCATCTCTGGAAACAGAGCTTTCAGAGATGGAACTCCACAGTAATTCTTCCTCAACAACTAACTGTGGACACCTGCAGATGGACAGAAAGGCATTTAAATGTTTCCGTATTTTACCGTAAATTCAGCTGAAACTGAATTCAAAATGTAGTTATAATTACTAGAGAGTAAGTTAACTTTTACAGAACTTCTTTCTTGCTTTCCTTCCAAGGAGACGTCATTGTGAAGCCAAAATTGGCAGTTCTTACACTTACCATCAGATTATATGTAACTTATGATCATGAGGAGAGCAAATGTTTTTCATCCCTGACACTTAAACACTAACTGATGTACACTAAGCTAATTTATTTCAATTTAGTATGGAAATCAATTCATTTCAAATGTGACAAGATAGTACTAAAATCCTCCTGTCCTAAGAGATGACACCACATGGTGCCATGCTCAGCATGTAGAGCTGGGGGAAGAAGAGGGAAAGAGGGGTGACACTCAGAGTGATGGTGTTTGTCTCCCCAAATCAGCACTAAATGGGACGGAGCCCTGCCTTCCTGGGGATGGCTGAACACCTGCCTGACCATGGGAAAGGGTGAATTAATTCCTTGTTTTGCTTCACTTTTGCTTTACCTATTAAATGCTTTTTATCCCAACCCATTAGTTTTCTCATTTTACCTCTCTGGTTCCCTGCCCCATGCCACAGGGGGTGGGTGAGCATGAGGTTGAGCTGCCGGCTGAGATTAAATCACGACAACATAGAAATGATTTTGCACATTTAGATTTAGTTTGAAGGCAGGTATTTACTAGCAAATAGAATGGTTGTAAGACACATTTGCTCCAGGCATTTCCCAAGGCTTCAGTTTTTAGGAGTCATTAAGATATCAAGTAAGACCATTGATCTCTCCTCACAGAAGAAGGGCAGCAAGACTCATCAGATAAACATCACCACCCTTCACTCACGATCTAGAGCCAAGCTCTGTTTTATAGAACTATAAATAAAAAAAAAAGCCATAAATCTGGACTAGGGTGACTGGAAGTCAAAGTAAATTCTGACCCAAAAAACCTCTAGTTATTGATTCATTGTAGTCAATAAAATCTCCACTTCTAGCAATTCATTCACACGAGAATGCTGGCAGTGTAAGCGAGCACTATAAAAACCAGGCAAGATCTCAGGTCATAGAGTCACAGACCAATAGAATGGTTAGGGTCACGAGGGACCTTAAAGATACCTCATTCCCACCCTCTCTGACAGGGCTAGGGACACCTTCCACTAGACCAGGTTGCTCAAGAGGCCCATCCAATCCACCCTTGAACAATTCTGGACGAAGTGGGATGAGACATCCACAGCTTCCTTGGGTAACCTGTGCCAGTGTCCCACCAACCTCACAGTAAAGAACTCCTTCCTAATATCCAATCTAAATCTACCCTCCTTCAGCTTAAAGCCATTACCCTCCTGTCTGGGGCACTTCTGACCATGACAAATAATGACAAATACAAAGCAAGTTTTACTCAGAAATAACTAAAGCAAGAACTTAGTGCTCAGCAAATTCTTAGTACACCAGACTGACTTACTGTTGAGACAGCAATATAAAACCTATCGATTATGCAGATGATATTCATAATGGTGCCTCCGTGAAATTCCTCTGTATAATAAATTCAGTGAGCAATATTTTACTGCTTTATTTTGAGGGTACAGGAGTCATAATTTGAGCAAGATACAGAGAGAAAGTGGATCTTGCTTAGAGAGACCATGGTCCAGAACCTGCTTAATGTTTTACTACTATTAAGTGATTTTTAGACTACAGAAAGAACGTACAGGACAGATTCATGATAACTGTGTCAAGAGGAGCTTCATCATCTGAAGAATGTCTTGTTGGGCTTGCAGAGACTTTGATTCCTGAGCCACAGACAAGGACATTGTTGTGCCAGTTACATCACAACAATTTGTGCCATTTTAACAAGTGACTCAAGCCAGAGGGCAATGCCCACAGATGACAACTTCTGTCTCAGCACAACGTGCTCTCTATCAAGGAAACCCTTTACTCACTCAGGAAACTTTTTTCCTCAAGAGTAAAAGTGTGCTCAGCTGGAAATAATGTTTTCCTGCAGTGCCAAGGCCTGTGTCATGAACATCCTAAAAACACAGAACTACCACAAACTTTGCAAATCTCAACTTGAAGTGCAACATTAACCTCTTTGATCTTCTTCAGATATAGATAATGTAATAAACTGGTAGCCATTCCAAATCACACAATTCTTGCCCTGGAGAGAGTATAAGAGAGCAAATAAACACATACCAGATGTTAGTTACTTGTTTGCTTTAATTGCTTCAGCTGTTTCAAGGAGCTACTGGGTAAGAATTCATATAGAATAGAAAATGACACAAGACACAGAAGAAAGATTCTTACTGGAAGAATGAACATTATTTTCCAAGATAAGTTAAAAAACCCAACAAATAGAAGTTCCAAGTGTTAAGCTTCAGGGCTAAATAAAAGCCAGTCATAAGGAAAGCTGTGTAAAAAGGATACCAACTTTAGAATAAACAACAGAATGACAGGATCTAACTCTTCCCAGTCCAATTTGGAGATGGGCTCTAGCCAGTGCTTCTGCAGTCACACATTGTTGGTGAGGCCACAGGCCCATTGTCTGGCTTGGAAAGGGAGTTGCACATTTCTGGGCTTTTAGCACGCTGTGAAATCCCTAAAGCTCACAAAAGGGACAGAGACAGTTTGCAGACACAATCCCTTTGAGACAGCTATGCCACAGATGTGTAACACATCCCAAAGTGCTGTGGTTTCCAACCTCTTCTGAAACAAGCCACTAAGAGATTTTTAGTGACCATGTGGACCCCCATACTACACATTTATTTGTCAGCCAAGATCCTCCTTCTCAGTTATTTTCTGCACAGCATCTACACAAAGTCCCCATTCTCTGTGAGGTCCTACACCACAAGCTTCAGAACACCTTTTCTGACATGTTGAATCTTTGAGCATAGTACCACCTTGGCCACTGGTAACTCCAAATTGGGGCAGTTTCAACTTTTGTTAGCATTGATCTGTGATTATCCAGGCACAACAGAGAGGAACTTGAACTGGTTTACAATTGTGCTCTGCTACTTAAAATACTCAAAGAGAGCATATGCCTACAGATTCTCTACCAGTTTCCTTCATGGGTATGTTGTCTTAGCCTCACCTCCTGCTTCCTGCACAGTCACACTCCATAAACTTCTCAAGATTAAGTTCACATTTTAGCATGGTTTCCTCTAAGTTGAAGGAACATAAACAAAAGGGCCTAGTCCTGCTCACAGTGAAGTCATAAGGGATATAACACTGATGTGAACCTGAAAGGGCACACAAATCCCAGTAACTCTACAAAGTATTTCCAGATCTCAAAATTTTCCGGATCTCATTTTTTCCCAAAGAATCTGATGATCTTGGTAGATTTCCATTTTAGGGTTCCAAACTCAGGAAATTCAGCTGTGAGTAAATTCCATCGACAGAATCTTACTTTGGCACTCAGCCATGCCCAGGAACCAGATATTGTCTCCCAGTGATGCAGACAAACACCTGGGCTGTCACTTCTGTTAATTTCCTCACAGTTAAGAGCTTCTACAAATCATCCAAGCTACACACGTGCAGGTGTTGACATCTAAGTACTTCTAAAATGCTGTGGATAACAAGCCATAACAACCTTCAGCTCAGGATCAACATTTCACTGATTTTTTAAGTGTTTGAATTTCTCCACTCATCACAGGGCAAATACTTGTCTAATGCACCACCTAGAAGTACTGGCTACATTTTCTGACTCACTGAGCAGAGAAAAACATTTAAATGCATATATAATTTACTTGATCAATCACAATTAGGGATTTGGACTGAAATCTAGTTAGCATGACTTAAGTTGTTGTCTGTCAGCTGGGCAGTAATGACTGCTTTAGCACACTAAATTAAGCCTGGAAAAAATGTAAGGTAATATTGGCACAGCCTCTTTCCCTGGGATATAAGCTCCAACATTCAACTCATTGTAAAACTTGACACAATTAAGTTAATTGTAAAGTCATTCACAGACTATGGAGGCAGAGGTTAACTTTCAAAAGTCATCTAGCACAAATAGCAAGACCATCTGAAGAAACCACTCTGTGGTTATGGACACTCTGTGAGGCAAAGAGGATAAATTAATCAGCTAAATTATTTTCTCAGCTGTAATTTATTTTTTGTATTCCTCTGGCAGTATCATCCTTTATCCAGAATACTGCATTAAAATGCCATGAAAATAACAGAATTTTGCATCTACATTTCTTTTAAAATTGATCCAGTACAACCTCCCAAAAGACCTCAGGTAAATAAAGTTCGAGTTGAATTTTGTTCTGATGCTACTCTCATGTAAGCCTACTTGGCTTTGTTCACCCCAGTACAATTCCACTGTCAACAGGCTGTTTCAGAAACTAAGCTTACGCCAAATGTTTGTGCAACTTTGCAGTACAATGAAGATCAGAAAGAGATGACCTTGATTTGGAAACAACAGTAGCTGCTAGAAGCACTGCCGACATTCAAACGTAAAATTATTATTTCAATATTCTTACCATTTTATTTAAATATTCATACCTGTTGAAAAAATGGTCTTTAAATATAGGGGGTTAAAAAAAAATCACCCCCTCCAAAAGACTGATAAGGAAGAAATGAAGCTGTTACAGCTGAGAGTAAAAGAACACAAACAAGAATAGAAGAACAAGCACGTCCAGCCCGTGGTTCCCACCACTCAGCTGAGGCACAGGTTTTCAAGGGTGAATCACCAGAGGTGGTGTCCATGACTAGATAAGCAGCCTATATGAGGAGTGCCATAAGGTGTGTAACTTCCATGGGACTAACACAATGTAAAATTAATCCTCCCAAAATGAAATTCTGCTGTTTCCACTATGAGGATGCTGGTGAGGACAGAGGATATGCCAAAGGCTAAGTATGAGAAAGGGGTAAGGGAAAACACAGCTGTAGCCTGCACATGACAGAAGCTTCTTTGGGAATGCAGTATGTGATCTGAACTGCTTTATCATATACCTAAAGAACAAGTAGCAACACCTAAGCCCACCCAGCTATCAGAATGTCACCTTGTAAAATGATTAAAGTGAAAAAAAAAAGAAAAAATATTAAAGTTATTCTCTCTCTGACTTGAAAAGCCCCTGGAGATAACACACATTAGGAGAGTTAATAAGGCTTGCACCTTGCAAAATTCCCAAAGGCTCTGCAATTTATATTCTGTTCATATAAATTAAAAGATCATTATCCGCAACTAAGTGGAAGTGACAGATTAAAATGTGCTTGCTTGAAAACCAACCTGTAAATCCCCACCCCTTGGTATGGCACAGTGAGGATGCTGCAGTGACCACCCCTGCTCCACAGACAGCTGACCACACTAAGCACTTCCTTGTGTTCTGTCCTGCCAGGGGCTGAAGTTCAGAGATGTATTTGAGAAGATACCAAAGGCATTGTTACAAGCAGCTCAGCGTTGCTGTGGTTGATGGTAAAATGTTTCTCTCCAGGTTATTTTGGCAATAATCTTGTTTGACAGGTCGTATTAATGGCACCCACCAAGAGCACAGCTTCAAAACACGAAGTACTATCTGAAGTGGACGTTGTAACTTGTAGCTCTAGGTACCTCTGTAATACGCACAATTTCTATGGATCCCTTCCCCAACTTTTTTTTTGTACCTCATTTTCCACTGAGTTCCCCACTGTTTCCATTCAAGTACTTCTCCAGTGATCACAATGAATGTAAAATCCTACTGTTACACTTATTGTGGTAATTTGTGGTACCACCAGTTGTCAAAAATATCTGATACATACATACATCAGACACTTCCATATATAAAAAAGATGCAGAATAAAAATACATCAGTATACTTCTTAAAAATAATTCTGTATTCTCCCTTCATCATTGACTAGTCTAGAACCTAAGATCCTTGGTGAAACTGTAACTGACTTATAGATGTCATTTGGTTTTGAAAGGTCACCTCCCTAAGCAAGGAAAATAATGCAGACACCCAGAGACAGAGCAGTGCCCCTGAAGTCACACAGCAGATCAGCTGCCCACATCCCTCTCACACCACTCCCTTCTTCACAGTCTCCTCAAAAGCTTTCACACACCACCCCAGGTACTGGTACCCTGAGACTTGGCCCAGAGCCAGCAGCCACATGCATTCTGACAGTTCAGCCCTATAGCAGCTAATAAAAAACAACAACAAAAATATTTATCTAGTACAGTAAATCTAAATACCACTCCAGTATTTACAGTGCAGTTTCAATGTCCATGGTTGTATGGATGGGCTATGATGGCAGAGGTGAGAAACTGCCCCATCTATCCCACCACAACTCCTCCAGGCCTAACAGAAAGGGATGAACAATTAGACATTATATATTTTCTCTAATACACAGGTCCATGAACCACTGAAGACTTTCCCGAGTTTTTAAGGAGAGGGTTAAAGGTTCACAAACCTCTGCACAGTGGTAAATTATACCCACATAGAGCCATAACTTTTCCATGTTTAGGAAAGGAATGCTGACCTTGGTGCAATTCAGAATATTCTTATCTCTTGTGGAAGGGGTACAGAGTGTTAAAATTAAGATTTAACTCACTGCCAAGAAGACTGATCTGATACTCGAAATCTTCTATTTGTTAGTCCATCTTACATTTTCTGACTGCAAAGTAAAACTAATTATCCTCATTTCTCACTTTGGAGTCTGAGGAACTGTCCTCCTATTCCTAGTACAGATGGCAGAGCTGTTGATCATTTCTGCTCCCAAATTATCTCTTCCCACTCCTAATTTCTTTATTTTTTAAAATTGATTTTTTGATTTTTGAAGCAAGGTAATATTTTTCAAGGACACAAAATCCAATCACAACAGTCAGCTTCACTGGGTAAAAAAGTTGTTCTGAACAATCCAAAATTTATGCACCACATAAAGTAGGACTTTTCCTCCTTAAACTGGGAAGAGACATGAACATAAACACCTTAATGTGTTGTAACACATTACAGCAGAAAATACTGTAAGGAAACTTGAAATCAGTCCTGTCTGTGCTACCAGCAACACCTTCACCAGCAGCAGCCACAGGAGCAGGAGAGCTAAAAGGACAATTCAGCTGCAGAGCACTCACCTGGCTACACATAACTTTTGCATCCAATATAGCTTTATTCTGCAAAGTCCTGGATTTGGGATAAGCTGCTTGACCAAAAAAATTCTCTCCCCACAATACTGTTCTGGATGTAGCTCAGCCCATTTGTTGGAGCTTTTTTAATTTATTTAGAAATCACATGCTAACATTAGTAATATACCACTGAATACAGAAAACAGGCTTAGAATGGACCTTGAAGAGTAACATAATTCAGCTTCTCCCCCTCCTCAAGGCAGGATCAGCTACTTCTAGACAAATTTTGGCAGATGTTTATTTAATGTACCACGATAAAGCCTCTCCAGAGAGGTTGTGGAATCTGATCCAGTGCTTGAATGCCCTTGTTCTCTCAAAATTATTTTTCTAACATCTACTTAAAAGCACACTGTGCTGCAGTCCAGGCCCATGGATGTGTACATGTACAGCAGATTTGGAATGGGATGGAGTCACTGAGGATGGACAGCAGAAACAGACTATCTACAAATACTTCACAAGTCAGTTCCTTCCTTTGCTATATATTTAATTTTACTTGGCAGTCTGAGTAGATAAAGTTACATTGCATTTATTCTTTTAGGTTTTGAAAAAATTCTATTAATTTTAGAGAGAAACTCGGGTTTTCTTTACCACAATGAAGTTCTTCAAGATATTCAGAGTCTCTTAGGCAACAAGAACACAAGCAATTGTTATTGTGAACATTTAGAGTGAAACCTTCAACTGAAAATCTGTAAAAACATTTGTGTTTGCAGCATGCTAATCTCACTAAAGGAGTCAGTTCTGTTCAATATAAATTCTCTTGACCCCAGACAACTCTGAAGCAGAGCTCCAAATCCCACTTACGCATAAATTCTGCAATCTGCTGTGATCCAAAATTCACTTTCAAAGCATCCAAGTAACTTTTACAATGTGCTAATACACGTGACTTGAGGCCACAGGCAAAGGAAGGATACGTGGAGGCAGCTGGAGAAAATATCTGCAAGAGACGTACGGTTCAGAGCCATGCTGCAAACCTCAACCACACTGAGGCCTCCAGGAGCCTCCTCTCTTGGAGCACTCAGATTTTGGTACATGCTCACTGCTCCTGTGCTGGACATCGTTTGGTTACACCACTCCTCTTGACTTTCCAGATAGCATAACAAAGTAATTTGTGGTGAAAAGATCCTTTGGAGGTCATCTTATCCCACCCAGTGTCAAAGCTGGTTCAGGTAAAGAAGGCTGTTCAGGGCCAATTGATTTTTTTTTTAACATCTCCAAAATTTCCCAAACTCTCTGGGAAATATTTCTCCTAAAGCCTAGTTAGACACTCTTTTGTTCCAGTCTGGGTTCAGTGACTCCTTCTGTGGAGCTGCTGGCTACAGCCTTGGTGACAAAGCCCAGGATGCAGCTGGCCTTCACTGTGGGGGCACAGTGCTCACCTGTGTGACACATGCTGCCCACCCCAGTGCCCATGTCCTTCTCTGCTGAGCTGCCTCCCATTCCATCAGCCCCCAAACTCTTGCATGGGGCTACTTCATCCCAGATGGAGCTTCTCCAGGATGCTGACAGCCCTTTTAACAGCATCCCATCAGTCAACCAGTGTACTACTAGTCATCTCAGTCTTTGAAAAACAAAGGTGTTTCCCTGTTTATTTCAACCTGGCTGTGCCCACAAAGCATTCAGCAAGAAAGGACATTTGCCAGAAAAAGGGTGAAGCGAGTACACGACAGGCTAAGTTACAAAATTGCATCACTGCACCACTGTCCAACTGAATATTCATAGAAGCTGAGGCATTGTCATTGCACACAAAAAGGAACAGCCAGCAAGTCGGTTTTTTCATAGAATAAGTATCAGTCCTAACCAGTGCAATTAATTTCAGCACCTGTCAGTGTTATTACCCATTGTTTTTTCAGGAAGTGTTGAGTAGACACCATCACCTGGATTTACACACGCAAAGTAATCACACATTGGCACAATTTGTAAGGTGCTGGAGGTGCTGTGTGTGTGGGCTGGATTCTGGCTTGTACGTGTGTTTGCACAGCCCATAACAATACAGCCATTTAACCAACTCATAGTCAGACCTTATAAAATTACTCTGGTGCCATTTTCACTACTGTCCTCTAATGACAGAAAGTTTGGAACAGATATAAAGCCCAACTAGATTAGAAGAAATTTCAGAAGTCAGAATCCAGCCCTTTCTCTCCTTACTTCTCCCACCTTTTTTTTACAAATATATTTTTCAAATGTTTAAGATGACCCACACAAATGTCCAGAGAGGTAAAAATGAAGCTGTGTGGCTGCATAAATCCTAATCCCCCAAAATTAGCAGATGTTTTGTGGAAGACTCTAACAGGACAAGGGATTTCTTAAGTTTCTGCCTGGGCTAAACTTCAGCTAGATAGATTCATAAAATCCCACAAGCCCCCAGGACTTTGAAGGCACCACACACCAAGAGATCCAGAGGAAGATCTGAGAACCTGACTACATGTCTTCCATGAAAGAATTAGAGTTAATTAAGCATATGCAGTGCATTGGAATAAACCAAGAGCAAAACAGATTTGGGTGGTGTTGGTAGTTTCCCTTTATAAGCTGGTGCTTGAAGCAAGGTACCACTGAGCATCACTGTAAGCAAAAACTTGTTTGACCTTAAGGGCAGTGCTAATCTACAACTCTCTAGAAGAAAAAGAAGACACTTGAATTTTTTTTTCTTTCTGTCTACTTCTGAATGAAGTATTTCAGTGTGTGCTCAGTAAAACTCTGGAGAGAAAAATTACAACTTCTGCCTCTCTTTTCATTTGTGAGGCAGTTTTCCCACAGTCCTCAGACTTTGTATCTGAATATATAAACCCCTGATATCATCTGAAATCAGTAATACTTATCTAAGAGAACATGTCTGATTGCCTAAGACCAAAGTCTCAGGGCCAGCTTTTAGAGGTGCCAGCTGAGATTCAGTCCAAATTTTTCAGAGACTTGGTCCAAAGTTTTCGGATAGAGTTGGATACACACAAGCAAAGGAGCCTTTTCGAGTCACGTTGGACTTCTCACAAGCTAAGGAATAAAACTGTGCTTGAGTATTGCCTCAAACCAGGGCTTTTCCTCAGCTCCAAGAAGGCTGAAACACATTCCCTGCCTTCAGCAGTTACAGAAGACCTCAGAAAAGACTGGCTTCATGGTCAGGAAATGGATGGAGTGTCCCAGAGAGCCAGGAACAAGCACTGTGCCTACCAGCAAGTGCTTGCAGATTAAGCTCTTCTCACTTTCAAGATTCACAGGTTTCAATGTGAATCCACAATAACTCTTATTTGACCACCAAACATACTACCAGCTTATTTTTCCTTTGTTTTGCTCTTTTCTGTCATCGTAACAAATTAATCAAAGTAAGTGGGAAAAACTTATCTCTGCCTGGCTCAACATACAGCAAAATGTAAAACAAAATCACAACTCCCTGAAAAGAACAGCTTACAATGAGAACATAAACAGCATTGCTCTTTCCAGACAAATAGCACTGAGCTAAAATATCACCAAGAACTCATTCTATCTCCCTTGTCCAGCCCAAGTCTTTACCAATTTCATGGGTGAATTAAAAGAGCAGTATTGATCTATGCTGGCTGCCCTTTTCACAGCAAACATTGCACTGGACAGGAAGACACACTGATCCTCTTAGCTTAAGAAGAATATACAAGGCAGCATCATTTTCAGCAGCTTATTCAACAGAAAAGGTGTCTGCCCTTAAAATGTCATGCTGAAGCCATCATTCACAATGCTTGTCACTACCATCACAAATGCTTGTCACTAGCCACAACTAAACCATGGAGAACTGATTTACATTTGTGATGCAGTAATGAGTGAACTGTTTTCAAAATGAAAACCTAACTTATGGCTCTATTTGCTCTTCTCTCAATGGGCAATAAATGGAGTTCATAAAATTCCAAAGCACCTTTGGAATTGTAACCTAATTAAATCAGCAGTAACAGATTGAAATCACTGAAGAAATATATATATATATATAAGATAAAACCTTAATTAAAAAGGAGTCTTCTTTGGGACATACCCATTCTTCCACCACCCTTGTTTTAAACATACTGATTGACAACTATTGTCCACAAAATTAATATTGTATATTTATAACTGCATTTCACAAACTATGAGGTTGATTCCTCTCTCACTGAAGCCAGGAATGAGAACCCCCTTGCTCCCTGTAACACACACCACCCTGGCACCAAAAAGGTTTTAGAGCTGAAGCCTCCACAGCAGTTAACACCACTGGAAGCAGCAGCAGCCCTTGTCTGCTGAAGGAGAGGAGGTAGAGAGAAGCAAGGAGCATGCCAGAGCAATCAGAAGTGCTTCAAATTTTTATGCAACTACCCAGGTTGTGTTGTAACTCCTCCATGTAAACCAAAGCTATCATAGATTTTTCCTGAGTTGATTATCTGCCTCCCACAGGTAACCTGCCTGTACTTACATGAACATCAACAGTCAATTTGCTAGGCTCGAAGAACAAAAACCAGAGGAATATGAAACTCTATATGGGGCACAGAACTGCCAATACTAAGTTTCACAAGATTGATGTACAAGACAGTTTTTGTCCATAAGTCTCACAGCACTTTATTAAGTGCTGTGAGGCAGATGCCTTGAGCTCCATGCTTTGGCAGCCGAACCTGAGACTTGAGATGTGACCTTTCCAATGTCATGTAGCAGGTCAACGTGTTCTACTTCAACATTCCCAAGTTCATGAAGTGTCTGGCATTGCTTTGAGAAGACAAGCAATCCTCTGCACAAGCTGAGCTCTGAGCCTGTCATTAGAGCAGCACTGGGCTGGAATGATTAAATACGTGGAAGAATCAACCAGTTTGTAAGAGACCATTTGGCATCTAAACTGCTTGTCCAAGCTGATGAACAAAGGACAAAAATGTAAAAAAGGAAGAAATAGGATGAAGCTAAATTCTGCCTCAGATCATAAATAACCTATCCTCCTTAAACCAGCCACACTCCATTTTGCCCATGTGACCTTTGCTGGTTTTTACTGGCAGGCTGGTAAGACAAAAAAATTTCAAAAAAATAGGAAAAAGAAAAGTTAATTTCTTAGCCTTTACCCTGTTCAGAGCATACACAGCTCCAGCTGCACAGGTGCACCTCCAGAGCACTCACACAGCACAACACCTCACAGAACAAGGAGAGACAATTGCATCTCTTGCTGCTGCCGGCAGAGGTGAGGATGGTGCCAGGCTGCCCATCTGCCACTGTCTGCCCGTGGATTGATTCTGGATTCACAGTCCAGCAGCTCTCCCTGTCCAAGATCAACTTTTAAGACATACACCTGCCTGGAGGAGATGGCAACAGACACCGAGCAAGCCAAAGTCAGGCTGATGCCTGCAGCCAGGGCACGTGGCTGCTCTGAACAAAAGGGAGCCTGAAGGGCTGAGCCACAGTGGCCTCTCCTGGAAGCCCCTCCCAGAAATTCCTCAGCAGCTATGAGAGCTGGTACACCAAGACCCCTCACCCCAGCCCCCACTCACCTGTCAGGGATGGGAAGGAAAAATGGGTGGGACATCTTAGTGTGAAGGGCAAGAAGATGAGCTGGAGAGTTTGTGGATAACAGAAAGGAGAACAGAAATTCATTCTATAACTAGGAACATCAGGAATGCCCAGCAGACAGACATCAGTGACAGAAAGAATTTAGAGAGGGCAAAATGAGTGAACCCTTCCACACCTTTATATCAACATTACCAACACATAGAGACCACCATGTTTACTCCAAACTTACCTGAGCTCTTTGCTGAACAGTGCATGAAAATCGAGGTCTCAGGCTTTACCTGAAACACAGCAAATGGCCCCAAATGTGCAGCAAACTAAGCAGAACAGAAACCACAGGTGACCACAATGGGACCTTCTAATACAAATCATAAAGCTCATCTTGCCAGAAGACAGATGTTTCTTGAAAATCACTGTGGAATGACCTCCCTCAGAAACTAAGGACCAACACAGTCAACACCATCTCCCTTTGCAAGAGAGATAAATATTCTAGAAGTCATCTCCTCTAAAACAGAATGAAAAACAAAAGAAAACCATTACAAGCAACTGTCACATACAGAACGCCCTTGCAAGAAAAATGAGGCAGTTATCCACAAATGACAGATGACAGCAGTTTAACACTGCTGTTAGGACATCAGGTACATTATGAATGAGACAGGATGAGCAGAACACATTCACATAAAATGGCAAGTACAGTATTAAGGAAATAAGCTTCAGTAAAATATGGGAATATGAAAAGGACCAGAAGGAAATGAAGTATAAAAAAGAAAAAATGGTAAAGAATGGAGCAACATACTGAGGTAGTACCTTAAAGAAGATGAAACCCTGGCATTGACTGGTGCAGAACCATTGTCTGGAACAGGTCAAGGACAGTTTCTGTCAGCTGAGGATTTGGTCCTCCACAGAGAACCAGGCAATGGCAATGACAGCATCCTGCCTGGTTTTCTTGGGGTGCCTTCCCTCTCAGAAAGTAAAGAGGCAACACAGGAAGAAAATAAGATGATGCCATAAATTAAAGGCAAGGCTTAACAGAAATAAAAAAAAATAGACTAAGAACAAGAAATAAAAACAAAGGGATGGGGCAAAGGCAAGATAAAAAGAAAATATCCACAGATTAGTGTAATACATTTTATTTATTCATGATCTCTGTTTTATTATGTGTCCTTGGCAGCTGTCCCACAACTGAAAATTTGCAAGGTACATAATGCTGCAAGTTTAGAGACTTGAGCTTTGTTTCTAGTAATTAGTCTTGGGCAGATCTTTTTAATAGATGTGCCCCAATAGGAAGTAAACAAGTTCCTTAAATCAAGAGTCTCTGGACAGCAGACATGCTGCATACAAATGGGCTTAGGGACTCCAGGAGATAAGACCAAAAGCATGGTCTCAACCTGTTTTCAAGTAACCAGCTGAAGGTCAGGCTGCTAGCACGGACAGTGCCAACAGGATACATTCTGCCTCTGACCTGCTC
Organism: Dicaeum eximium; assembly: GCA_013396995.1. Classification (NCBI taxonomy): domain Eukaryota; kingdom Metazoa; phylum Chordata; class Aves; order Passeriformes; family Dicaeidae; genus Dicaeum; species Dicaeum eximium. The sequence continues at coordinate 65,543 of VWZP01007621.1, read as the reverse complement.
ACACCAGGCCCTGCCTTTCACACCCTCCTTGTTAAGCAGCACTTTTTTCACCTGAGAGCAGCAGGGCCAGGCTGCCCAGCTGGCAGGGACGGGGATGCCAAGAGCGGGCAGCCACTGGAGCGGTGCCAGCGGTGTCCGGAGTGATCCCAGCCCCGAGGCAGGACGTGTCCAACACCAGCCTGGCCAGGGGCTCAGCCAGAACAAAAAGCACACCTCTGGCACATGCAGCAGTGCTGAGTGCAGAAAGCTCAGCTGCCTCCACTCTTCATGCAGGTTCAAGGTGCCTCTGCAGCTCAGCTCAGTCACTGCAGAACCTTGTTTTGCACTGAGGCTGAATGGTCTTGGCACTGTGTTAGTAGTTGATTTTATCCTGCTTGTGGCTGTAATTGTACAGCTAAGGTGATACCAGTGGCTAAACACCGATTTATCATTTTTTCAGGTTTAAGGGGGTTTTATTCTTCTTGCCCTGGTAAAGTTGCTAAGTCCTAGAGAGGATGCACAAAGAACTGCTTTTCTTCAGGACCTCTCTGTTTCTACAAAGGACATTCTAGTAAAACATCTGACCTCACCTGTCCCAGGAACAATGCTAGGGGTCACACTGCAGTTTGCATCAGCTCAGCTGAAAGCTGATTATTGATTTTCTTCTGCCCACACTCACAAATAGGAGGTTGAAGGGCTGCTATAACTTCTGTGGGTTGCCTTAGTGCTGAGACAAGTAACAAGACATAGACATTTACAGAGAAGGAGGAAGGTCTCTTCAAAAAGAGCTTTAATGTCCTCTGTTATGAATACATATAGATTTACTCTTCTTTTAATTGCAAGACCCACTTGAATGTGTCCTGACAGTATAAAGCAGATCTAACAGGCAACTAAAGAACTGTGATTTAGGAAATCTGATATTATTTCTGGACCTTCCCCATACTTTAATTTCTGAATTATATAAAAAAGAAATCTAATGATACTGCACCTCTTTTTAAAGAGAACTGTTTTGAAATCTACAGCTAAGAAGCACCCTTGTAAAAGCTAGGTATGACTACTTTCAGTTCAAGTTCTTTTATCACTATTTAGCTACCTAAATATATTTAAATAATTTACACAATTTCAGGACATAAAATCATTTTTGTCTACCCACAGTGCTATCTCAGCAGAAATTTAGATACAGAAACTAAAAAGTTTCTTCCTTAGAAGCCTTATAATTGTCTTTAATTACCCCAAATGACTACTGGTTTCAACACTGCTGCAATGGGCAGTTTCCCCCCAACAGCAGATATTAAATACATCTTGCAAAGTTGAAAAGCCACCTCTGCTTCATGGCTTAGGGTGTGAACTCAGATCAAATCCTACCAAAACTGTAGGTTATTTAACCATAACTGATTAGAGGAGAGGAAGATTTTGGGAAATGCTGCAATTTTGACTGAGGAAAGTAAGAATGAGTGGTCCAGGACATGCCTCTGAAAATGAGATCTGTCCCAGGTATCCCAAGTCAGACACCCAGAATTTGACTCACCCATCCCCTCTGAAAGAATTTGACTCACCCATCCCCTCTGAAAGTCCTGGCTCCCGTACCAAAGGGATGCCGGCTCCCTGTGTCCCCTCAGGACGTTAGCCTGAGTGCCTTATGCCATCTATTGGCCTAGACCAGCGACAGGCGCTCGGAGGAGAACTTTAATTCTGGGAAAGCGACTGTGTTAAAAGGAATCTGTCTGTAGATCTGTAAATTCCGCTAATGGAATCAATACACTGCTGCTGCTCAGATCTTGAGGTCTACCTTGCCCAGCAGACACGCTGAGTTCAGCTCCCAGAATAACCAGCAGCTGTGTTTTGCATTAGGCAAATGAAAAATAGTACTGAGACACAACGATCTCGCAGGCAAGAAAATCCAGAAAATAAGCAGAGAGAATATTCACTGTCCTACACATGAATATTTAAAAAGTCATTTAGAAAAAGAGAAAGCTCCTTCAAAATCCGCTTAGTTCTAAAAGCTCGTTAACTATCCCCAACTCAGTAAAGTCTACTTTAACTCGGACGCGCACAGCGAAGAAACTTCTTCCACATTTCTTTAGCCACAGAGGCTACTGTAGCCATTCACAGCTGCTTAATCTCGTTTACCTTTTAACCTAAACGAGTTTCTAAAAGACACGGCAAAGCTCTGCACTGCGAAAGGACTCAGAGGCATCGCTATTGACCCTCTCCCGCCCAGGCCATTACAAAGCAGCCGCGGAGACCTCGGCAGGACGCGTCCCCTCCGAGGGCCGGAGCGGTGCCCGCGCCCCCGCTGCGGAGCCGCGTCCCTGCAGAGCGGCTGCACGTCCCGGGCCGCACGGCTCAGGGCAAGACTCCGGCGGGGCAGCGAACCCGCCGAGGCTCCCCCTGCCCCAGGTGGCCTCCTGCGCACTCCTCCTCCTGCTCCTCCTCCTCCTGCCCCGGCTGTTTGCCCCGCACAACGCAAGGAGAAGACGCCGCACCTCCGGCACCGCGCCGGGCTCCGCGCTGTCCGCTCCGAGCCGCCCCGCCGCGGGCCGGGGCAGCGCTGCCTACCTGGAGCCCGCCGCGCTCCGCCGGCTCCGCGGGGCCGCCCGAGGTCGGAGGGGAGCCCAGGCGGCGGCAGGCGAGTCCCCTCCCCGGCCCCGGGCATCCCCCGGCCCCGCGCCCCGCTCCCGTCCCGGCAGCGGGCTGGGCGCTGCCTGAGCCCCCGGGGGTCCCGCCGCGCCCTCGGGGGTCCCGCTCCTCTCCCGTGGTTCCGCACCGTGCCAGAGCGGTGTCCTTGCCTCCGGGGGGTCCCGGTCCGCTCCTGCCCGGGCGGTCGGTGTTCCCCAGCAGTCCCGCTCCGCGGCCCGGGATCCCGCTCCGTGGCTGCGCGGAGTCCCGCCCCCACGGTTCCCTCTTCGCTCCCGGAGCGTTCCCGCACTTTGCCCGGCGGTCCCGCACAGCACCCGCGGCATCTCCCCCCGCGCTCAGGGACGTCCCGCTCAGTTCCCCCGGGGAGTCCCGCACCCGCCCGGATCCCGTGCCCGGAGCACGCGTGGGAACCTGGCCGCGCCGCTGCCTCCCGTAGCCACCTACCAGGCACCCCCAGGTACTCCCCGCACCCCGCTCGGGGCTCGGGGAAGGCGCGGGAGGGGCAGCCCGGCCGGAGGGGCGATGCTGCCGAGGCGGAGCGGGCTGGGCTGGGCCGGCCGCCTCCCGCCCGGGCTGCGGCAGCGCCGCGGAGCCGGAGCCGCCCGTGCCGGAGCCGCCCGTGCCGCGCTCTGCCCCGCGGGCGCGCCCCGTCCCGGTTTTGTGCGGCGGCGGGGCCGGCACTGCGCGCCCGGCTGTCAGCGCCGCGGGATTGATCTGCCATCGATTCCCTCCGCTCTGCTGAGGCGGCACATACGCGGCTTGATTAGCTGGTGCAGCCCGAGATGCGGAGTGTCCCCCGCACGCTGCAGAGGGAAGTAATTTGTTTTCCGTGTTATGTCCCAGAGTAGTTGTCCGCTTGTGTCAGGGCTCAGTTCTGCCCGAGTTAAAGTCAGAGGGCAATGGGAAGCCAGGCCAGCTCCTAGTGTAACTCGATAGCACAGCCGAGACAGCGTTCCACGATTAAAGATTTTTGTCTATTTCAGTGGTGTCGTTTTGAAAATTGCCGATAATGAACGGGGAGGTTCATTCCTTCATTACAAATTTTGACACAATGTAGAGTATTTTCTGCACTTTTGCCGAACTTTTCAAAACTTTTCACAAAGAAAAAGTACTCTAAAACGGCATCATCATCATCATCATCATCATCACCATCACCATCGTCATCATCATCACCATCGTCATCATCATCATCATCATAACTAACTGTAGGATTAGGGGGAAAAAAAATCTGTTTCGTAACTATTTCTGCCACTTATTTTCCTAATAAATTTTAGCTTGAAAAAAATCTTGAACAAATATTGAATAAAATTCTCCTCTGTTTTGGGGGGAAATTTATTTGTAATGGGTGTTTTTAGAATTATTACATATTTTAAGGAGAAGAATTCAACTACCTATTTTTTTAGAGGCAACACAAATACTTAGTATGCTGATGTGTTCTTGTTTTGGTAATAATTTTTTAGTCTTACAAGAGTCCTCAGTTGTGAAGACTGAGGAGAGTTGGGATCCTAAGAGAATACGTTTCTCTCTGGTTGTGTTTACTTTTATTGCCTTAAGATACTATTGCTGTGCAGAGGGGATTCATTTTATTACTTGTTATGGTGTACGATAGTATTAATAAATTAAATTTTTATCATATTTCTCTTTCATTAATCACAGAAGTTTTAATCACTGCAGAATATGTCTTGTCTAGAAATTATATCAACCCTTCAGTGTTGTGCACAGCAATATGCATTTGTGCTACACATCCTTTTCAAAAACCATAATTAATCAGGAGTACAGAATGACATTTAGTTACAGAAAGTTTGTGAGAAAGCCATGCCCTGAGTGCAAAGTGAGTTCCTCAGAACTGTTCAAATACAAGAATGTGAACAGAATACTTTCTGAAGATGAATGAGGTCATCTTAGTGGGTCATTTGGAGATTTCAGCATAAAATTGGAAAGATCTTGCAGAAATATTGTTACTGACTTTGGGAAATGGTACTGCAGCACAGCAGCCCATCAGATGGTTACACAACCTCAAGTCATCACAGGCAAGAATGTGAGATGCTGAAAATTACCCAGGAAGGTGAGCTGCAGCTGCCTGGGCAGCAAGGACACGCACGTTTCTAACACACAGTGACCTCTGTAGTGACAGGGGTAGGAAAGGCAGGCTTATTGCCTGTGTCAGCATGCTGGGTGACACGGGTGACTCTGTCCTCAGTGCCCGTTGTGGGCACTGGACGTGTCCCATGGCGCTGCTCTGCCTGGTAGGGAGGGCAGAACCACGCTGTCTTGGCTGCTCATCAAGCCTGTCGAGCTGCAATCTGCATTATCATAACTTAGAGCTCCTTACATCAGCATGATCCTGCATTTGCTCTTTTCTAAACAACAGACCCAGTCCCCTGAGGACAGCACATTTAGAAAAGCCAGTTCTTTCCTCCCAGTGTTCTGCAGACCCAGGCATCTTCTCTACTTTATCTGCATCAAGAAATACCACAAAACATAGGAATTGCATTTATTTTTGTATTTGATTCATCATGGTTCCTTTTCACATAAGCAGTGTCTGAGCACTGAGATGTCTGAAGAAACATCTTCCCTTTCAAAGCAGTTTTTCACGTGCTTCCTCTAAAACACAGCAGCTCCCCTGAGCTCTGATCATGCTTTTACACAGAGGGCTGACTTGTGGGTTTTTGGCAGGTTTTAGCAACTTCATTTTAAAATATGCCCTGGAATTTGCTTGACTCAATCATCTGGAAAAGGAGAGATTTCTATCTTCCTGATGCAGAAAAACTTACTGGCAGCTCTTTATGGTGGGCATGAGCCGAGCTCCTGGCAGTGAGAAAAAGAGTTGAAAGGAAATCTAAGTTATAACACCATCATCTTCCTTGCCCTGCAGTGGTTTATAATATTGCAAAATGGTGTTAACTGTTTCTCACCAGCTTAAAAGGATTGTGAGACAAAGACTGTTAAGGAAAGTGGCATATATAAGGCTGGCTTGTAGTATCTTGTGCTCTAGCCAAGGGTCAACCAGAAATATTATTCAGGAACAAATAATTACAAAATGTCCAGATTAGTCTTTAAAAATATTAACTCCTTCAAAGTTGCTGGTAATAAGTTAACCCGAGACAAAACTGTTGTTTAAATTTCTCTTAAGATAAGAAGATTTTCACCAGTGGAGTGAATGAAGAGTGAACATATGGCTCCATCGGAAGGGATTGTGACCCCCCATAAAATAGCTTACATCCTTTTTATGGCTCTTTAAAGCACGCAGTGGGCCTATCCAAAGTCAAGCTGCCACTGGCTGATCTAAACTGGAAACAGCAATGCCCTGCCTGAGCACTGCTGTGCATGTGTTTGCTGTGTTTGTGTAACGTTCCCATCCCTAGGGACGGTCCATTATCCCCCCCTATTTGTTTTCCTCCCTGAATTGCCTTCATCCAACCAAATTCTGTCAGCAGTTACACCAGGGGCACCCTATTAAAGACAAATGGACTCAATGTTCTTCCTGAAGAAATGGTCATAATTTAAGCTGCACAGCTGTGGGACAAATTTAGAGTAACTCTGCCTTAGGTACTTTCTTGGGGAAAAAGGGGGAAAAAAAAGGTGATTAGAATGGCAACCGTCCTGTCAGTGACAGCTGAATCTGCTCTGCTCTGCTCTGCCTGCTGCAATCCCACCCATTCCACCCTGCAAGGGACACATGGGACAGGGACTTCAGCACCACTTGCAGCCCCTGCAGTGCTGCTGGTGACAATCCACGGCCACCACAGCAGCCAGCACGGGAGTTTCCACTTGCTGCACAAAAACAGATACAAATCACAGCTTTTCACACTCCCATTGACTTACATGTTCCTCAGTGCAGGACTCTGGGTTTCATTTCCACCCTGTCTGGATGAAAACTCTCTCATCCAATTGAGTTTTACATGGGGTTTGCACTACCTCCAAAAGCTGTCCTGCCTCTCATACAAATCAGAGGAACTACCATTGCAGTATTATTTTTTTGCATTGTCACAGGCGAGAGGCAAACTGAGCCCTCTTGCACTTGCTTTTGTATTCCAGACCTGGGGACTGTCTTATGCTCTTTTGATTTAAGAAAATCAGTGGGAATTTTCAATTCTTTTTATTCAGTTCAAGAAGATAAACTTTATCTGTGAATGGCAGGGCCTCTCCTTAATTATCCTAAGACAACTTCATATAATGCAACCTAGTGCCTTCAATTCACGAAATAGAATATTTCTAATAATAAAAAAGTATTACCAGAAGAAAGTCAAGGGTTTTAAATGGTTTGTGAGGCAGAATGACCCAGTAACTTGAGGAAAAACTGCATCTGCTGCGGAGCCAGGAACAGAACTTAGAGCTCTGGAGGTCTTTTTACTATTTTTTAAATGCTGAAATTGTTAGTAAAGTATGAATAGTCAGAGGAGAACGCTGCATTTGACTTTAAAAACATCTGCAGATGTTGCTAGGAATCTGTGAACCATAACAGATCTTCGATTAAGCAGGAGGTAAGAAATTTATCAGTGTCAGCTCCCTGGTTACCAGGCAATTGACACAGTTATTAGAAAGATAAGTCAAATGTACATGTGCATTAAACAGATCTCTGAAAATTATTTTTTCCATTAATTATGTAAACATATTAACACAGGACCTTGTTTAACAGAAGATGGACAGTAAATTACTGAATCACTACTTGGTGAGGTAGGTAGGAAATTCCTGGTACATTTTCTAACTCAAAGCAATCTCAGATTACAATGTGACCTGCAGCAGGATGTGTCTAAAGCAGGGCCTTGTGAGCACAATATATAAACAACGGCTCCTGTCCAAATGTTGAATGCAGCAGCTGTCATTACACAGGCTACCAATACAGTAATTACACTTAGGATGTAACCTGGTTTGCCTGTCACAGCTGAATTCTTGTTTACAACAAATACACTGGGGTTTACAGAGCTGTGTCTTTTTTTAAAATAATGGGAAAACATAGTTCCTAAGGTAAAAGACGACAAGGTCTTTCAATGGGAAAAGGATGTCTATAAAGAATGGTGAAAATGGCTTGTATGTAGTCTTTTAATTTCTCCTACAAGTTTATGGCAGGGGAAGGAGTGGGTGTGTGTGCTTAGGAAGCTGCAGCAGAAGGTGGTGCTTTCTTTTGTCAACCTTTTTTATCTTTATTTTTTCTTTTCTCCTTTGCTGTCTTTCTTCTCCATTTTCAACTCCATTACTATTCAGTATTACTAAGGTAGTCCCTTAGGAACCTCAGTCCAGGCACATAATTTCATTTGGATAGCTGGGATACAGTCAAGTAAAAAGGAGGAAAATCTGATGATCGAATAAGACAGGGCTATAGAAGAAACTGGAGATCAGGGTTTGGAAGGCAAGATAATGCTAAAATGAATAGATCAATATTAAAGCTACAGCAGTGCTTCAATTTTCCTTAATTCTTTTCTTCTATTTCTCTTCAAATCTATAATACTTTTCCCTCTAGTTCTAGTTTCTTTTCATTGCTTTTGGGGATTGTTCATTATTTTGCATTTATGTTCAGCTACGAAGTCCTTGACATGTCCATTTCTCCAACTTTCTGTCACCACCTGTGTGGGTGAAAAATAGGATTGCAAAGATTTTCTTCAGTACTTCAGAGAAAAATGGGCCAGGAATCAATATTGCTATACTGGCATGGTAAGGGTATTTACATCTGAAAGCATTCTACCTTGCTCTTCTCATGAATAATGAAAGAAATCATGGCATTCTTGTGGGGCTGGGCTAGCCAAAAAAAATCTTTGGAGAACATGAAGGGACTACTACATTTTCATTTCCATCCTTTGTTCACTTACTGTGTTCTGGAAAAAAAAATAGAGCACTAAAAGGTAAGAATTTTGTCCCCATTTTAGAAAGTTTATATTCTGAAGAATCTATGGATGCAGACCATTGACACTACTACTATAGAAGTTCCAAAGAGGTTCAATACAGGAGTTTTTTCAGTTCTAGAGACACTGCATTTTAGTAAAGTGATAAGAAGTTCACTGATTTGCATCCCTTCAAAGGCTAGGTCTTCAACCTAAGATAATCAGGACCTTATTTTTATCAGTGATAAGTGGTTTGATGTATTCTATGTATCTTAAACATGCACCTGATAAGAAGAATTGGTTTTCTGGGGGATGTTCATCTTCATGTAATTGAGTACAGGACAAGCTTAATGGCCTTATGTCTAATGGCTTGGGCTAGGAACTTAAAATCAAAGGATTAAAAGTAATGTAGAGGAAATCATGTTCTGTGTGATTAAAGAACAGGGAAAGCTATTGTTGGGTAAGACAAAGGATATTTACGTTACTTTTTTTTTTTTTTTTAATGAAGCAGTTGTGCAAGAAGCACTCTCCAAAAAAGGCAGCATCAACAAAATGACTACACAGCTTGTTGCAGATGAGACAGTAGCATGTTCTTGATGACCAAAGAAACACTGGCATTCAAGAAGGAATGCTTGTTCTGCTCACAAAATATTTGATAACCATCCTCATCACTGTATCTACAAACAGGGTAAAAATGTAGATGTTGGGTGGAGAAAGTGGATTAAATGGGGTGTCTTACTCTGCTTTGCCAAAGTCTTCTTTGTCTGCTATCTAATTTTCCATCAAACAGCAATATAATTTGTTGCATTATGCTTTACAGTCTCCCCAGAAACCTCCCTGAACCCAAGACATTGACATCTCTGAAACCCCAGCTCTAAACTGATGCCAGGTCAAATTCCCAGCAAAGAACGACTAAACAAGACACAGGCTGGTGGTCAAAAGTACTTATGATGGGCTTACTTTTCATAATGCACATGATTTTTTTTGTGGACCCTCTCTGTCCCTTTTTGTGTAAACAAGCTACATTTCATATAGCTTTATGTTTAGCAGGCGATATAAAACGTTTGTTACAGTTTTGTGTTGCTTGTAGGTGGGAGCTATTTTACATGCAGCAGTTCATGTGCAGTGAAAGGAAAGGCCTTTTAAGGAGCCCATCTGCTCAGAGTTTAGACTTGAAAGAGTAGAGAAAGGTGTCATTAAGGTGACTGGTCACCACATGGCTGTGAGCCATGAACAGAACTTGACCATAAAAACCCCATGGTATCTTCAGCAGAGATAAACTTTCCTATCATTATGCACTGTTCTGGTAAAACCTCATCTGTGTTCTAGTCATTTCTATTACAGAGAAACATGCTACTAGGATGTTCAGATGAATGGAGAATCAAGTGTAAAATAGGATGTGAAAAATTAGGGTGGTTCAGTCCACAAAATGAAGAGTAGCAGTATGAGTTCTCCTTTTGAAAATGAGGCAAAAATCAGGAGGTGAACAAGAGTAAATTAGACTCACAAGCTGTATTGGTACAAGAACAAATCAATATAAACTGCTCCAGAACCCAGTCTAGATAAAAATTACATTTCCAAATAGCAGTGAAATAAAGGTCTGGAACATTCTTTCATTAGAGAGTTTGGGGGAGAGAAAAACTTTAATGGTTTTTGAGTGGGTTTTTTGAACCTGGTGAAAATGATTGTCTAGAGGATTGCCTACAATATTGGGGTACTAAGCAGAGGGATTTATGAACTCTCAAACTTCAGAGATTTTTAAGGATACCACTGCAAGCAAATGTGGAAAACCTCCAATTTAAAGTAGCACCATTTAACATTTGCACAAAGGAAGCTGTGATTTATCAACATGATCAAAAGCGCTTTTAATGCTATATCAAATTTCTTGTCCTGGTTAAAATCAGGTACTTTAAGAACTGCTTCCTTCAGCAACAAACAACTATTTATATGCCCAGTTTGAGTGTGAAAGCATTAGATAAACATAGATGCAAGCAATACATCTGATGAGACTGGTCTTACCAAAGTCAAAACAGGCAGGCCAACAATAAATCAGCTATGGAGCAACCTGATTCCTTAATGGAAAGATAGATGAATCCCACAGTGAGCTTAGGTTTAATGGCACTGTAGCACCCTCCTGTACAAATGCAATAAATAGTACAGAACTCAGTAAAATATTTATCTCAATGAATTATGAAGGTTCTAACACAGTATCAAAACATGAACTTTCATACCCTACAAGTGGGTGAAAAATATTTGGATGATTCCTATAATATTTGGATTTTTCCAGGTGTCTGATTTAAAGTAGTTGCAGCAGAATCTGTTATTTTATTAATATTTACTTGAACACCAGCCACTGCTCATTGACTGCATGAGATTAAAAAAAAAAACACTTATCACCTAAGAGGATGAAGATATTCAAAGCACATGGAAAGAAAGTAAACATCAGTGTTGCTTCCCAATGCTGAGCTATAAAGAGACGGCAAAGGAGTTTAAAGCAAACTGCTTTGCAAACACAGGATTCAGTTGCCACACACAGAAGCTCTAAAATCTGGGACATCATCTGGATTAACATGCAATATTATCAGGCTGATGGATAGTTTTGAAAGCTCCATCCTTACTCTCATACTGATGTCAGAGGGCTGCTCTTTAATTTAACCACGGTGTGGGGATCCCTTCACCTTATGTAAAATTGTCATATCACTGTCACATGATTTTGTTTTATTGCAGTAGTCTTGTCTCTAATATGTATAAAATTTAGAATAGCATATTAGTATGTCATTTAGGGCACGACAATGGTGCCATAAAAACATCAAGCAGTGCTCCCCAGCTGGAGCCCTCCCTGGGCTCACAGGGGCAAGGGCATTGCTGCTCTTCCAGTGCTGCTGCCCTGGGCAGGCTTGAACTCCAGTGGGAACTTGATCTGAAAGGACTGTGACATGAGTGAGTCCATGATGGAGCAGAGATCCACCTGCAGTCCATGAAGAGTCCCCCACCAGAGCAGGTGGATGCCTGGAGGAGACTGTGACACTTGAAGGATGAGATAGGAGTGCATCATGGGGTTTTATTGAACTGTGTGGGATCTGAGCATTATGCAAATGATATGAAATAAGGGGTGGGATGTGCTGGTTTGGGCTGGAGTATAGTTAATTTTCTTCACAGTGTCTGGTATGGGGCTATATTTTGGATTCATGCTGAACACAGGGTTGATAATATAAAGATACTTTTGTTGTTGCTGAGCAGGACTTGCACAAACCCAAGGCCTTTTCTGTTTCCTGTACTGCCATGCTGTCAAGGGGGTTAGGGGTAGATGGGAGGGTGGGAGGAGACACAGCCAGGACAAGTGACCCAAAATGACCAAAGGGATATCCAGACCATATGGCATCATGTTCAGTATATAAAGTGGGGGAAGAAGGAGGAAAGGGAGGGATGTTTGAAGTGATGGAGTTTGTCTTCCCAAGTCACTGTTACCTCGATGGGGCCTTGCTCCCCTGGAGATGGCTGAGCACTTCCCCAACCATGGGAAGCAGTGAATTAAGTCCTTGTTTTGCTTTGTTTGTAGACATGGCTTTTGCTTTCCACATTAAACTGGTTTTATCTCAATACACAAGTTTTCCAGGTTCTACCCTTCTGATTCCCCAGTCTCACTGGGGGTATGAGCAAGCAGCTGCAAGGGGCTTTTTTGCTGGCTGGGGTGAAATCACAGCAGGCCTATTGCATGAACAACCTCCTGTTTAATTTGTTCAAAAGCTTGTTGTTGTTCAGGACCCCACTTCAAATTTTTCTCCCATTCCACATGATAGAGCAGGTTTACAATCTGACGCTGGAATATGCATCCTCCAAAAGCCCTCAGTGCCTAGGAAAGCTTGTGTTTCCTGTTTTCTGGTGGGTAAGGACACAGCTGCTCTTTCATTGAACATATCCTTTGGAATCTGGCAACATCCATCTTGCCATTTTACTCCTAAAAACTGAATCTCCTGTGGAGGTCCCTTGACCTTACTTTGCTTTATGGCAATACCAGCCTTCAGGAGCCTCTGGATTATCTTCTCCCCTTTCTCAAAAACCTCTTTTGTAGCATTGCCCCATATGATGGTGCTGTCAATTCACTCAAGTGTTCTGGAGCCTCCCCCTTTCCCTGCAGGCAGACTCAGCTGTAGCCCTGCTGGCCCAGCTGCTCCCTCCACCTCAGAACCAGCGCTACCCCACAGCTTCCCTCGCCACGTTTGCTCTACCAGAAGGAGCCCCTTCTCCCAGGAAGAGACTCCCTTTCCCTGCTCCCTGCAGTGACATGAGATGCTGTAGAGTAACCTTCAAGTCCTGGCCATGCTCCCTCCTGGCTACTGAAAAGATTAGCTCTGTCCTGGCCAGAACCAGGACACTGCAAAACGACTAAGTGTCCGTGGAATTCTGAAAAGATTGGTGTTGGCATTCTGTCACCAGCTACCATGGTACCCTGTGGGAGCTGTGGTTCAGCTGCTGAATATCTTCGGTTTCCCTCCATGGAGAGGAGTCTCTTGCCATGCAACAACTTCCAGGATGCGGGACAGACTATTATTCATCAAGACACCAGAGCACATTGCAGCTGGGGAAGTCTGGCAAGGGAATTTTGCCTGCTATGGAGAGATGTGAGATCACAGAATCATAGAATCATTTAGATTGGAAAAGACCTTTATGATCAGCAAGTCCAATCCTAGAGACATTTAATTTATAATCTTCAGATGATATCCAGAAACTCAAGAGATTTTGGCCCAACATCTAAACAACCTGAAGAAAAACCCCTAGATTCTTCTAGATTGAATTTCTTCTGAATTCTTTTTCTCTCCATGTTGAAGTTCAGTTCTTTTGTACTTTCTCTTCTGCTAATAATTTCATTATTTCTGCTCTCTGTCTCTGTTTTGGAGTAAAACAAATGTCAAACTTATTACCAGGACATAATGCCATTTTTTGACTGAAACTAATTCAATGACATTTATTGTGGCATCCATAGAGTATATGAAACACAGAACAAATGTGGCCAGTATCTCATTAGGCCACAAACTTTTTCCTGTAAAATACATAATCTAGAGCAAATTTCCCCTGTATTCATCCAAATACAGTGTAAATCTAGATTGATTTAATTTAAAATAATGATGTTGCTGTAGATTACAAATGATCTTCCATTCTTACCTGGCCATTTTGGTGCATGTATTCTGTAGTGTAAGAGCAGTTCACAAATTCTGTTTGCACCTTGCTTAACAGTACTGTGAACCATTATTAGCCCTGTCTTACAGATGGGGAATGTAGATACTGGTGTCTAATGAGACTTCCAAGATCACTTAGAAAATCTGAAACAGAGTGCCCAAATCTCAGTATAATGCTCTAGTTCAGTGCAATGATTCCTGGCTTGTCTTACTGCTCAAGACGAAGAGGGGGAAAAAATGGAAGAAGAGTTTGGAAGACCCAACAAGCTTTTGATAAGCACAGTATTTCCCACATTCTGTGGAGTTCAGTTGGAGGTTAAGACCATTTTGCCATTCTGGCCTTATTCATAGGGTAGTCTCCATATATGAGACTGGTTTCTTACATTTTCCATTGGACAAGATGGGGATATTCCCAGACCTTGTCCATGTGTTTCATGGTCCTGCATAAAGGTCATTCATCCTTTGGCTTTTGTTATTAGAATCTCTTTCCACAGAAGAAGGAAATCTGGCAAAAAGACAGAATTGCTTCCTGACCATCATGAGAAAATGCAGTGAAATCAACCACAAACCCCAAGTTTTTCACTGATGACAATGTGCTAGGAACATATCCTCCATATTTTGGCAGCCTAATCCGAAACTCACCAAAATTAGAGGATTAGATTGTTTTTCGTTCAAGACTGTAGCATATAAGACTTCAATAAATACGCATAAAACTGTATTTAAATAAATTACAGTTAGACTTACAAGTTAAATTTTATGAAGACACTCTGGGAGGATTACTCTTCACTTGCTTCTGTATGTTTTCATTTGAACTGCTAAGAAGAAATGGAATTACTGGAACAGATGGATTAAATCTGTTTATTTGCAGGTGATTACACACTATTTTCACTTGCTATCTCTGTTGCTACAAAGTCGAATTAGTACTGCTGTATGCTTGCACACCAGAGAAAATTTCCTACCTTCTTACAGTACCAAAGACTTACTAGAAAAGTAAAAGATATTGCAAGGTCTCCAAGACTCCACATAAATAAAGACAAGTTTCCAAATCAGTGAGATATAAGTATAAATCCAGAGAAGTATTGATAGTCACCAAGGAAATCCATCTGAAGAGGAGGAGGATTGAAGATGAGCTAAAAATACTAAAAGATTCTCTCTGTGTGACCCATCTGTATGACAGGAGCTACTTTATGTGTCCATTACTTTGAGTGATATAAATGTGCAATGGCATCTTTAAATATAGACAAAGAGAGAGAATGGGAGGGAAGAGTAAAATGTGTTTGTCTATATTTGAAATAGAACTAGATCATAGATTGAATTTTCAATTTAAGAACAAGTCATTCTTTCCTTGTTTATTACACTCATCAAGTAACCATATATAACTACATATAGACAAAGAGAGGGTTGTGTGGGGGCAGCAATTATTAATGGACTTTGCTGAATGATAAACAAAGAGCTAGCTCAGAACTGGTATTCATTGCACACAGATGTCTGGACCATGGGCAGATGTCTTAAATAGTCTACACAAAGCGCTTTTGTGCTATCACAGTAATCTAAATTGCTTTGCATTTGGTTCCAGGCATTTCCACACACTGCTCTCCACCACACATAAATTCCTATTCTCAAATCCCATCTAGGCTTCAAGGGCCAAAATTACTTCCCAAAGTAGTGTAACTCTTTGGCTTAATTTGCCTCAGTTTTGTTGATGCAGACAAACGTTGAGCCTGGTGTTCTCAGTTCCAGGAGATCTTGTACATAATCCTTTAGGTTATGGTTCTGGTTCTGGGGAGGGCATCCCCTGCTCCATGTTGAAGGGGATGAAAGCAGAGCAGGAAGGAGGAGGGGTGATGCCATCCTTCATGTGTGCTTTGTGTGAACTGTATGGTCATGACCAACACTTGAGGGGAGGCTTGCTTCAGAGGTCCTGCTGTTCCCTGTTCAGAGAAGAAAGGACTGCCATAGCCTGCCTTCCAAAGCTTTAACTCAGGACCTCTGTCCTTTTAAATTCTGTCAATCATCATACCTGCTGCCCTGGGCTACTGGGAAGCTCTAAGAAAACCACTCATAACTCTGAGACAGGCACTTTCCTGACTCTCTGAGGTCTTAGAACTACTGCACTCCCACAGCAGGACTGTGCTTCACTGCAAATCAAGTCAGTGATGATTTAGGAAATAATTTGTATCCCCAGAGGAGGCATATCTTGCAGCAGAGACAGCCCAGCATAAGTTGCTGAGTTTTAGTTAATGGTCTGAGTCTATCTAATGTGTCTGCTCTTGCAGATATCACTTAAAGATGAACTGTGTGCTTTCTGTCTCCCCATTTTTTTTACATGGGAAAATATTTGAATTAGGCTAGCACATAAACACACTGTCTAGGAACAGATTTGTGGGAGGAGGAGTTAACAGAGAGAGACAGATGGAGTAGTAGTTTGAATATATTATTTTGCATTGCAACCCTATGAAGAAAATGAGTGATGCATTTCCTGGTGGACATTTTACAGGCGTCACTTTATAAGGGTGAGACTGCAAAACCTCTCTCACTTTTACTATTCCTATTAACACAGAATTATCTTTGATGTTAGTTTACTGTGCAGTTTTGCATGCAGTCAGAATAATTTTCAAGATATATTTAACAGCCATATTAGATTGTATGGACTGCCTTCTTTCCTTCTTGCTCACCTGCTTGCTGTGGGAGAGCTGTCAGTTATCAGCTAAAAAGATGGTAATTTTAAGATACCCTGTACATAGTTGTTAGCACTGAGAGTGTGCATGACACAACATCCTTTCTTCCTCCCCTTCTTGTCCTGATACAGACTGAAAGCCCAAAAGGAATTCCTTTTCTGTTATACTGGACATTTTGATCATACAGTTTGAGTAAAGCCTTTTAGATTTCACTTAATCTTTAGCAATTAAAACTGAGACAGACAAGACTTCTTGCTTTCTTCCATAACTCAGAAACATAAAAGTGTACAGAAATTAATCTACAGTTGATGGGTAAAAGAAAAGGGTGAACAAAGGGGGACTGAGAGTGACTGTGTGGATAAACTATCTGCATGATGTTTTCAGTAATGCTGTGATAAGGCTGTGCTGTAGCAGAGCTACTGCAATTCTTCTTCCATTCCAGTAAATGGTTGTTAATTACTGTGATACTGTTTAAACCCCAAGGAGTGAATAAAACACCTCTTGAATGCCATTTTGCCCTACAGCCTCAGCCCACATGTGAATGTTGGCGGAGTGATGAATTAAGGGAAACATGGCTGGGGTCTGTTTGGGATGGAAAAGAATAAGCAACCTTGACACTGCCTTGGGCCAAGGTTACCATTACTTGTGCTGTGCTTGTCAGCTGTGCAGATCTTCAGATGTCCAGTGGAGTTCATGCAAACTAGATGAAATCTCAGGCAGTTCCTTGGTGGCACCTAAGATCAAGTTTGGGAAAAATAGAATAACCCTTTTGTAATATTGTAAAAGCACATTGCACAGTGAAATAAACCCATAACTCAAATGGTGTCAGCTCTAACAATAATAAACAGGGTCATACTATCCAATATTTAAGCCCTGACTGCCTGATCATGGGCTTATTTATTATTAGAACTCATTATTTATATAATATCCTTGGTGGATAGTGCTTCTCAGGAAAACGCCTTCTAAAGTTAAAAATCTATCACATAGGGAATTTCAGAAGGAAACCACTGCAACACAAACCAGCTGGGAATAACACTTGTTTCTGGAGTAAAATCTAACATTTTGGAGCACGGCAAACTTTGGGTTTCACATTCAATTAATTTTTTTTATACTCTTGAAGATATGGGAGAGGTTCGGTGAGGTTACCCAGCACAGATCCAGCTCAGTTTGAAACGATCCTGTGCAATCTTTGTTGGGTTCAAGAAGGAGCGCTGAGCATCGCCCGCCGGCCGGGCTGCGCTGCCGGGAAGGAGCCGGGAGCGGAGGGAGCAGCCGGGCGATGCTCCGGCTCCCTCTCCAGGACATCGCCCTTAATTACAAATAAATCCTCCAGCTCTGCGCTTCCTGCAGCCTTCTCGTGGGCAAAGGGAGGAGCAAACCCCGAATGTCACAGGTGCGAGCCTAGGACAGAAGTATCCCCAGTATAAGTATAAATATATCCCCCGTATAAGGGTCGTTTCGCTGTGAAGCGCAGCGAGAGAGGGGTGCAGGCAATCCTGAGCGCTCCTAAGGAGGCACAGCCGAGCACCAGCAGGGCTCAGCACTTACAGACAGTGTGAACAGACACCACAATAACCCCTCTGCTCACTGTGTGACCTGGCCACGCTCTGAGCATCAGCAGCTCCGCTCAGCAGCCCCAGGAGCATCCCACGTCTCTCACCTGGTCACAAACATCGCTCACCTGGTCACATCAGGTCACCAGAGTGCACTCCTGCTCACGTGGTGGGAAACTGCCACTAACCCAGACTCAGGGCCAAAGGTGTAACTTCTGTGCCTTCATCATGCAGCAAAGGCAGGGTACTTTCTCAGATCTGTTTGTGGTCAGATTCACTTCTCCACTGGGTTAATTTTCTCCAAATTTGAGGATAATTTCTGCTTTAGGTGTTCTACACATCCCCCAGTAAGATAGTTCTTAATTTAGTTTGTGACACCCATCAGTGTCTAGCTGTGTTCTTTTTTACTGTTGGTTTTGACCTATTTTAAAGGTCAACAGTTCCTTTCTATTTTGTTAACCCAATTGCCTTAAAACTGCAGTTTACACATTTGCTTCTGGCAGACTCCAGCTGTCCAGGGAAGTCTATGCAAAAATCCTCCTCAGAGAAGGCAGGGTGAATGGGCTTTGGGTAGCAAGATTTTCATAGCAGGGGGATTACAGGGGTGGCTTCTGTGGGAAGCTGCCAGAAGCTTCCCTCATATCCAACATCCAATACCAGCCAGCTCCAGGACAGATGTGCTGCTGGCCAGGGATGATGACAGCATCTCTAGGACAACAGAGTTAAGAAGGGGAAAAGAAATCCCTATGCTACTGCAGCCAGGAGAGGGGAGTGAGAATATGTGAGGGCAAGAGCCCTGCAGACCCAAGGTCAGGGCAGGAGGGGCAGGAGGTGCTCCAGGTGCTGGAGCAGAAATTCCCCTGCAGCCCCTGGTGCAGCCATGGAGAGGCAGCTGTGACACTTGGGTCACAGCAGAGGTCCTTGGGATCACAGAGATCCACCTGCAGGGGATCCCACACCAGAGCAGTGGGTGCCTGAAGGAGGCTGAGACCCTGTGGGAAGCCCCTGCTGGATCAGGCTCCTGGCAGGACCTGTGGCCTATGGAGAGAGGAGCCCATGCTGGAGCAGGTTTGCTGGCAGCACTTGTGTCACTTCGGGGGACAGTCTCCTCCTGAAGGATGGCATCCCATGGGAGGGATCACATTGGAGCTGTTTGTGAAGAGCTGTGGCCTATGGGAAGGACTCATATGGGAACAGTCCACTTAGGACAGTTTTCTATGGGAGGGACATTGGAGCAAAGATTGTGAGGTGTCCAGTTTGGGAAGGACTTTGAGACACTTGAGTGTGTCCAGAGGAGGCAACGAGGCTGGTGAGGGGCTGGGAACACAAACCCTGTGAGGAACGACTGAGGGAGCTGGGGGTGTTCAGCCTGGAGAAAGGGAGACTCAGGGGTGACCTCATCACTCTCTACAAATCCCTGAAAGGTGGCTGTGGTCAGGTGGGGTTGGTCTCTTTCTCCAGGCAGCACTGACAGAACCAGAGGACACAGTCTTAAGCTGTGTCAAGAGAAATACAGGTTGGATATTAGTTTTTTACAGAAAGGGTGATAAAGTACTGGAATGGTTTGCCTGGGGAGGTGGTGGAGTCACCATCCCTGGATGTGTTTAAAAAAAGAATGGATGTGGCACTGGGTGCCATGGTTTAGTTGAAGTGTTAGGGCATGGGTTGGACTCTATGATCTTGAAGGTCTCTTCCAACCCAGGGATTCTGTGATTCTGAGTCCTCCTCTGAGGAGGGAGTGGCTGCAGCCACCATCCTCTGTTGTCCTGTGCTGCTGGTGGGGAGGAGGGAGAAAAACTGGAGATGGAGTGCAGAAAAAAG
Organism: Dicaeum eximium; assembly: GCA_013396995.1. Taxonomy (NCBI): domain Eukaryota; kingdom Metazoa; phylum Chordata; class Aves; order Passeriformes; family Dicaeidae; genus Dicaeum; species Dicaeum eximium. Next base: position 45,876 of record VWZP01007621.1, on the reverse strand, counting down.
GAATGGGTAGGGGGAAAGTAGTTTTAAGATCTAGTTTTTATTTTTTGTTATCCTACATTGATTTGATTGGCAGTAAATTATACCAACTTCCCCAAGTCGAGTTCTTTTCCCAACACTGTCACTGGTGACTGATCTCTCCCTGTCCTTATCTCAGCCCACAAGCCTTTCCTTATATTTTCTCTCCCCTGTCTAGTTGAGGAGGGCACTCCTCAGAATAACTCAGAATAACCAATTTCACAGAATAATAGGAGGGGAACCACCAGGATCATCAAGTCCAAGTCCAACTCTGAGGCGAATGGCCCATAGAGGGATCAAACCCACAACTTTGGCATTATTAGCAACCTGCTCTAACCAAATGAGTCTTGAGACCCTGATATTTAGGAGCTGATAGACAGAAATAGAGAGACCTAGGAACCAAGCAGGAGCAGATTTAATCAGTACAGCAAATAATCAGGTGATGTGAATTACAGGTTCATAATTAGGAGGATAAACAGCTGAAAAAGGGTCTCATCAATATAAATGTGGCAGCCTTTCTGTTTAATCCAAGAATAAAAACCCAGAAAGGCTTTGATTTCTATGCAAAACTGAAAAAGGAGGCTTTTTTTTTTGTGTGTGTGGTGCTACTAAAGGAAAAAGCACCACCCATAGAGGCTGAGCAAGTGAACAATGAAGCTGAGCCTGGTGCAGAGGTGAGAGCTCTATGGATACTAAACATAAATGATCTTACTTAAAGCATTAAATGTATTAACTTTTCTGGTTTACCTTCCCTAATTTTCTAGTCATGACTAAGGAAAATCCCTTTTCCAATTGCCTGGTCTAGAACTGTTGCTCTAAACTTAAGGCTAGTTTAATATTCTGAGGGGAGCTTTCTGAGCAAGAAATTTGTTGTCAACTTGCTGCAGCTGAAACTGCTGCTAATCCCTGTCTTCTCTTACAGGTTGTTACCAATAGTGATATTTTTCTCTGGGGTATGGACTCAAGAGACACCAGGTAATGCTGCTGTAAACTGATTTCACATCAGTTTCCAGGCTTTTCCATAGGTGTTATCTAGGCTTATGTGTGTGTTTCAGAAGGGTTTGAAGCTTGGCAAGTGACCAGGATAGGCTGATGGACAGCTTATGTGGCTGCTCTCCACCCAAACTGGCTTTTGGCTCTTGTGAATAGAGAGTACAGGTGGAAGTTTCTGGTTATTTTGTGGTTTGTTTGTTTGTTGGGTTTTGTTAGTTGGGATTTTTATGTTTAGAGGATGAGTTTTTTTCTCTTTTCAGGAGTGTATAGGACTTTCACATTTTGTTTTATTTCATCTAAGGTTCAGATTTTAACTGTTCCAAAATCCGATTTCCATGACCGGCTGTTGCAGGTAGCATTGCTAAATCACCAAACACCATTACTAATAGGATAATAATTTTGGAGCTAGCTTTTCTCCTGGAATTACTGCCAGTATAAAGACAACCTCTCACCTCTCCTGACCAGAGATGTGTGACTATCACAGCACTGACTTTGTAAAGCGATCTGGGAAGTAGCAGATTTGTTTGTATCTTATTTTGAATCCCCGTCTTACCAGATTTTCAATACATCTGACACAGGACCCATGAGTTTAGAGTGCTTGGGGAACCTTCTGAGCATAACACTGAGTGCAGAATACTTTGAAGACAAATACTTATCTCTTTTTGTTGTTGGTAAGTTGATGTGGAAGAACTTGGTGAGATAATTACACATGGTGAAATGTTTAAAATTCTCTAAGGTGGTTCTATACTAGAATTCCCTGGATTATTCTACTATTATAGAGCTTAGTAGGTTCAATCTCATTTTAAGTAAACACAACTGCTACCTTGATTTCTGTGTAACCTATACTGTCTACTTTTTTTTGGATAATTTAGCCATGATTAGACTTGATTTTCCTATTTTTGGGCTCAAATTGAAATGCACATGGAAGTTTCTAGGCATGTTAAAGCTGGTGGATTTTCTTTGTGATAAGAATGTTTTCTAGTAACAGCACATACTGTTCTGAAAATTCACTAGACGAAGCTGGCACAACATTATTTATTTTTTGCATTAGTGGCTTCAGCTTGGTGGAGGCATATAGTTAGTAAAGTTTAAGAAAAATTAGCTGGGCCCTCTAGCTATGGACTTAGTAATCAGCAAAAGGTACATTTCTGTGAAAAGCATCACAGAATGCCCTGGAAGAGCACAGTGATAATACTTTTGGGATATAAACACCTGGTTTGTCATATGTATTAAATGTAAATTTGGTTTTGAAAAAGCTCTCCATGCCATCCATTTTTCTAGAAGGTTAAAGTTGTGTCAAAACCCACTCAAAATGTGTTCATTTTTTCAGGCATCTTCACTCATACACAAAAACACTCTGCAGCTGGGATACACATATCTTAAACCATAAAGCGATTCTTTCTTGAAGGAAAAAACCTAAAACACAAAACACTAAAAAGCTCAAAGCCGTAAAAATAGTTTGTACACTAAAAACACCCAAGCTAATCTTTAGTATGCTCATCATCCTGGTGGATTGTCTGCTGGGCAGGCATCAGAGAAATATGAGCCTGTGCCAGCCACAGGTCAGTGTTCTGATGTTGCCATTGTCACCTGTCACCATATTGGTGGTTTGGGGCTTTTTCCATCTTCAGTCCTTCAGCTGCAAGTGTTTCCTGCCCCAGTGTGCCTGTGATTTTACCCCTCTTTCTTTCTTTATGCTTTGCCTCATTTCTTTCCCCACTTTGCAACTCTCTGAGCCCAGGGGACGCAGCTGGGCTGTACCAGAGCAGGTTCAGCTGAATCCTTAAGCCAGAGCAGGAGTTATACTTGTTAATGGAGTTCTTTGCTATTTATTTGCCTGTAGACCAGTCTGGCACAGCCTGGGAGCTGGATGAGGCCATGGCAGCACAGTGTGGCTATACAGTAACCTACACCACCCAGAGGAGCATTGAGCTCCGTGCCTCTGCACTGAGCTGCCATTCTCACTTTGAGGTAAGTCCATTACAGACACTTTGACTACAGTGCTCTTGTACACTAACTTTATGAGAGAAATTACTGAACTATTAATGGACATTAACTGAGGTGTCATAATGTCTTGAGTATCTGTTAGCTGGGAATAATTTAATTTTCTTCAAATATATCTGAGGTCTGAGAATATTCCATGGTACTGCCATTTTGAGGGCCTACAGATGAACACATGGAGTATATCACATGTGCCCTTAAAGGGCAAAAGTTTTATGTGGATCACAGTGGGGAATTGCATCTGGCAGCTGTGTTGCACTCTGACCTAACAATATTTAGTGTCTTGAGACACATCCCAGTAAAAACTCAAACTTTGGTTGCTGGCTCACTGCTACTATGTCATAAAACAAAAAATCCGCTATCTCTTAGGTTTGTTTGTTTGTTTTCTTATTGTCTAATTCTGGGGCTATGCAAAAGGAACAAACCTGCTGTCTGAAGTATTTATGTTGCTGTGTAGCTGTACACCTATGTGCATATATCTTGTGTAGTTAATGAAGTTGAAAGTGGTAATGCTTCAATATGGAGTTGCTCTTCTGTGCAGAGGCTTGTGGGTGTGTTTTGTAATTTAGGGTCACAAAAATAGGTGGTGCCCAGCTAGGGAAAATCAGTCTAACAGGCAAATGTTCCCTTTGCCCATGCAGAAAGGGGTGTTCACAGTAGCTATACAAATCAAAGTATCTCATACTCCTGATATGAGCAATGCTACAACTCATCTGAAAAGGGCAAGTTGCCATTATGGTCCCTGGAGTCCCAGAGAGTTAATATGTGAAAGCAACTACATGGAGGTAAGGACTTATGGAAAGTGCTAAAAGTAAAGAGGTAGGTACTGCAAGATGTTCTCTCTTAGATTGTGTTTCCAATGCATATTCCTAGAATTCTGACAGGTTCAGACTGCCCCACCATGAGCAGCTTGTTAGTGAGTGCACAGTGTGCATCTTAAGTGATGTATTTAGATTATGATTGTATAACCTATATTGGCAGTAATAGCTAATAAAGCCGTAAAATCATATTCAAAAGGTTAAGCTCATAGATTGAACTCATGGACTGTTGCCCCCAGTAAATCTTATTAGAGACAAGGTATACCTCCTGAAGGAAGTTTCCCTGCTGAGGAGGAGTGCAGAAGGGGAATTGGACTCTTCTTGGAAGAGGATGTTGGAGTCAAGAATGAGCTCTGGTCTTAAGTGGAAATAGAAAGTAGAAGACAGGTGGAAAATAAAAAGAAAATTAAATCAAGTAGACTATAGGTAAATCACCAGGGATGGTGGCATCTATGTCTAGGAAATGCAGGTTTCCCTTGAAAAAGACTTGTAGGGTGTTGAAGACAAGGAAAGAAGTGCTATCATCACTTACAGGTGTTTTTTCCCCTCAGGTTTCTGTCAGGAGTGAGGTTCCACAGACTATAAAAGACTTTGTTCAAGATGAACCTGAGGACTGGACTCTTGTGTTGCCAGAACTAAAACTACAGGTTTTCTTTCTAGTAAAAGCTACTGCTACCACAGGCACAACCATCCTTCATTTCTTTAACCATGCAGTACTTTCAAAAAGTACTTAAGGAGTAATAACAGAACTTCTATATCAAGTGGTTTTAGTATATTTTTATAGATTAGAAGTACAGATAGCTGTAGGCTGTGTCTCCAAGGAAGAAATCAAGTCTTCCCCAGGCAAGAGATTGTGCAAATAAAAGGCAAACTCTTTAAGATCCCATGGCCCAGAAAAAAACTTGAAGAGGCTTTTTTCTTCTTGGACTCTGTATGTGCAGAGTCTGCAGCAGGGGCAGTTAGTGCCTTTAGTTATTTTCTGTTGCCCTTAATATGGAAAGTTTTCTCTGTATGCATGAGGTGGGGAAAGCTGGAGGGACATCCCACTAGTAAAATTCAAAGTAAGGCAACAAAACTGCTGGGCAATTCAACACAGTAAATCATTCAGTGCAATAAACCCTTTACTTTGAACATCATGTTTAAACTATTGATGAATTTCTCTGGGTAGGCAAAGGCAGAAGAAGCCTCAATATGGCAAATAGTATTTCATCAGCCAGAAGAAAAAAGGGCTGTGCTTGTGAGCAATGCTTGGAGTGCAGGCTATGGACTCAACACCACAGCCTCCAGGGTTCTGCTGCGAGTGCCATACACTGCTGCCCAAATTCAGCTGGCCCAGGTTGGTTTGCTCCTTCTAGCTCAACAGGATGCCAGGCTGTGCAGGCCTAACCAGATGCCTTCCTTACAGGATCAGGGAATTACCTTTTCTGTGCTGAGATCAAGTACATTTTACAAATATCAGTGGGTGATGCTGATGGTGGATACTGCTGTGGCATGTCCTGTAGGTAAGGAGTGTGGTGCCATGCTCCGATGCCAAAATGTGCAGGGACAGACCCACAGCTAGTGAGCTAACAGCTTTCATGTCTTGTCCCTAAGATGGTGTGGACTATGCAAACAAAACAATCACCTGGACTGTTCCAAAGTATATTCCACCACTCTCTGCTGGAATGACTGGCTTTAAGGATGTGCTTGTGGAAGCTGGTGTGGATCTACGCAAGCTCTCTGCCAAGGAAATGGCTTCCAGGAAATACGTGTTATTGAATGAGTTAAAAGCAATTACAATGAAGGTTCCAATAGGTGCAGAAGGTGGTTATTACAAGGTTGGTGATTTATATTAGTTGTCATGCAAGCAGTATTCTGGGATGTTTGTTTGTTTTCTCATGAGGAATAATTCTTCATCTTGTGCCTTTCAAATGAAAGATGGGAGTGTGGGAGAACACAGGAGTTAAAAACTCCAGAAGCCCTGACCAAAGATAGCATTTGTAATCACCACTTTATGAAGAATTTCTTTTCTTGCAAGTGCAGGTAGACAGAATCCTACACAGAGCTATTGATTCATGATTCATTCAGGTTAACACAGAGCTTGTATCTCTGTCCTGATGTCATACTCCTTGGAGATGGTCCTAACAGGATTGTAAAGCAGGCATGGGTCCTGCTGTATTTTACATAGACCACTTAAGAGAATGGGAATAACCCATTAGTCCAGCAGACCACGTGCTCTTGGGATGGGTTGGGACTGCACATCTAAATCTAGCTCGTTGGGGTACTGAGTCCTGGGCAAATGTAGGAACTGAACTTCTGATGAAGTTGCACAAATAACCCTATTCAGTGTGAAATAGTCCCCTGCTGCTTTGAGTGTTGGGGAGTGGGAGATCGTTTTCCAAAGGAAGTCTTCTGATTATTCTGAGATAATCTAAGCAGGGATACAAGAGTTGAGGATTCCTGAGCAAAAAGGGAAATTGGTTGGGGCTGCAGATTTAGCTGACCTTGAGATGCTGCAACATAATTTTAATGCAAAATCAAGCCATACTAAAGGTGCTGATTTGAAATTCTAGACTTCTGTGAGCAATGGACAGCTTGGGGTGAAATACACCATCAACCTGTTCTTGGAACACCAGTGGGAAGACAACAAATGGAGACTAACCAAACATACCATCATCAAGGAAATAGAAACACCATTTGAAGAAGCAGAAGTTGCTATAACCAACAGTAAGTAGCTGAACATTGAATTTACCAAAGGTTTTGGTACTGTTAAGACGTTGTTCCTATTGTGGCTATTTGTTCCTTTCCAGATTTAAATCTGAGTGCAAGGCTAATGAATGTTACAGTGGGAACATTCCTCCCAGATGTTGAGCTTGTGAACTTAACCATTGAAGGAGTTGTTGTGGCTGTACCTGAAGCTGCTCAGCATGGCTATCTAATAGATAGGACCAGATATGCTAATGGAAGCAAAGCATATGTAATACAAGTCCCACTTGATGCACCAAGTGTTAAAAAAGAGGTGTGTACTAAGGCACTGCAGCATCCCATGGTATAGAAATGATGGTATCACTTGGTGATTTTTCATGTCTAAATATCATTTTCCTAGTACATGAGCGAGGACATGAGAGCATACACCCTGAATGTCACACTCACATTCATCACCTACCCGTCAAGTGAGACCTTTGCTGTCCCAGTAATTGCACTGTCAGCTGTGAAAGACGCAGGTAAACTTTGTGGAACTTGGGAAAAATGGCACCAACCTGGCTGCAAGCTCTGGCTGTGAACTGGGCTGATTTCAGCCAGGGACACTGCCAGTCCCAGGGAGCTGTAGGAAACTGGTGGCAGCTGGCTGACTTTTGGTTGTTTTGCAGTACTGCCCAGTGCAAGAGGGTTTTGTGATGGGAGAAACCTTCATCTCATTATCACTCATGGGAACGTGGACCAAAACTGGCTACCTTTCATCTCAGACTGGCAGCTGACCCAAGAGGCTGCACAGAAGTACAACTACATTCTGAGGGACAATGGCACTCACCTGGCAATCTCTGTCCCTTTCCTTTCTCCCCATGTGAGCTATGAGGTAAGGCTGCCAACATGTAGTAATTGAAAGGTGTGTTCTAGGTGTGAGATGTCAACAAGACACAGTATATCCTTGAAAGCAAAACAAAACTTCTCTTTGAGACAGTCTTCAAAGGTATAATGGAGGATTATTTTCCGCCCTTGTAAGAAAACTGTAATTTCCCTTAGTTAATGTTGCCAGAAATAGGCAAGGAAAGAATAGAAACATTTTTGCATTTACTTTATGGCTGAGTGTCTTTAAGGACATCTATATATGCAATGGAGCCTGTATTGCATTATTTTGCAAAACAACTGAAAAACCTCAGTGTCTGAGCTACTGGATTAAAAAAATCATGTTTAAATACATCCTGTGGATTTGATTTTGCTCAAGCACCATTATCTTTTGTTTGTGATAACCTGCCCTTTTAGTTTTTGAATGCTTTAGTTGAACAGTGTGTCTTTATTCTCCTGTTTACCCTATGATTGTCATCTCTAGGGCTTTCATACCTCTGCAATAAAGGCTTCATTCTACTTAACCTTGAAGGATGGCATCACCTTGGCTCAGAGGAGAGATTTCTCAGTTTCCTGCGTGTTTTCACCTTCAGAGCTAATACGTAATAGCATGTTGGGGATTAGCTGTTAATGCTATTTGAGTTGCAAAACTAAGCCATGCAGTCTGAAATGTTTCTAGGTTTTAGAGTTGTGTGGCACTCTGTTTGCTTGTTGGATTTCCTACCAGTTAGTATGCCACAAGGCAAGTCAAATTGAATATTAGAGTGGCTATCCTGCCTAGTACAGGAATGGGGGAAGGAAGTGGGAAAGTCTACTTCCCCACACACCTCCAAAATCAAGAAGCTTTTTTAAAGGGTTTTTGTGGTTGTTTTGAGAGTTGAATGAGGTGCGGGGTTTTGGTGGAATGTGGGAAGAATCAACATATAAAGTAGTCATTCTAAAGCTACTTGTCAGTATTAAATGTATTGAATATCTTGGCTAGAAAAATCCTTTTGAAGAGAGTGAAGAGCTCCTTGTGAGCTGCCAAAAGAACTTGTCAGCAAATCCATTCAGATCATCTTTGTTGTTAGGCTACAAAAGGAGTTTGAATCCTGATTTGTGTAAAAATGTGTATTTCTCTTTCAGAGTGCCTGCCCAATGGCACTGTGATTATTACTGCAATCAAACTGGTGGGTGGTGAAGACCTGGACACTGCTCTGCTTGTCTTGAGGGACAGACAGTGCAAACCCAGTCTAGTGACAGAGAAGACTGCAACCTTCAAATTCAATGTGAACACTTGTGGAACAAGTAGAAAGGTAAGGACTTAGTCACATCAAGTTTACTCTGCATTGGGGTAGGGTTATTTCTAGACCTGGTGGGGGTTCAGAGGTGAGCACAAGCTGCAAGGAAGACACAGCTGAAACCAGCACAGTAGTACATCTATACTCTTTTTCTGAGCTTACTAAATTCAGTTGAGCAGAATTTATTATTGAATAAAAGTGTTTTTCCAAGGTCAGAGGTGCTTTCTCAAACTAGCCTTCAGTTTGACACCTCTGAATTGTTTTGTGGTGGGCTTGAATGTGAGTTTATGCTGGTCAGATATACTCATGCACCTTGCAGAAGCTCTTGGGTATTGCTAATGAGTACATGGCCAAAGACTGGAGTGGGTACTGTTCCTACCACCAAATACTGTACAAGTAGAAAACAAACAAAATAACAAATAATCAGAACATGTCTAAATTCAGATCATCATAAATACAGCTTGTTTCTTCATTGTTGCATTTCATTCTACTCACTGATTCAGTAAACAGACACAGCTGTTGTTTTTCTCAGGACCCATGCACTCCCTTTCTAGGGTATTCTGTCATATTCAAGCTAATAAACTTTCTTCTTGACTATGGCATAGCTGTCACCTATGGTCAGCTTTAGGTCAGAGAGCATTGGGCTGTTGGCTGGTAATTTCTGGCTATTTCTAAGCATGCTCTGCTCAGTGCAATCTGGCAGTCAAGTGGAGGGATGTAGATATTGTGCCAAACACAAATCAGACTCTAATGTGACTGTCCTGTTTGTAATGATGGACATCTTTCAGGTCAACAGCACAACTACAATCTATGAAAATGAGGTACTCTATTTCAGACCTGGCAATGATGCACCCGTATACCAGTAAGTGTCACTCCCTAACAAAAGGTTGTACCTGTTATTTTGGCTGCACAAACTCTAATGCTAAACCTTTTCTCTCAGACTTAAGTTTCTCTGCTTGTATGCAGTCAAGCAGACTGCTGATGTTCCATATGAATCTAAGAAGACCCCACCACCCAGTATTAAACCAGAGTTTGGCTGTCTCGCTCTTTCATTGAAGCTTTTCAAAGGTAATATCTATTATTAGACTGTATAAAATCACTGAATGGCTGAGGTTAGAAGGGACCTGAGATTGATATTATTAAAAGCCATCTAAACATGGTGCTGGGCAACATTTTCTACACTGCCCTGCTTGAGCAGAGTGGATGAGTAGGATCAAAGGATCAAGCTGAAATTTTTTAAGGCCTCTAGCAGGAATTTTCTCTTCCAAAATGCAACATAAATGGTCAAGTATCTGTAGTGGAAGAGATTTAGCATCCGTGACACATGTATGGTTTTCCTGCTTCATCTGAGCATGATGTAAATTGTGTGTAGTGAATGTAATACCAGCTTCTCTCTCCTATCAACTCCTGAAGTGTTGCTGATATTAATCTTACTCTAATGGCTTTTTGAAGAGGGATTGTTTAATTTCTGGATTCTCAGAGCCAGGGAATATGTTTGCGATTTTTGCTTTCATTGCTGATCTTGCTTTCTTGCCATTCTGTCCCCATTTCTTGACATTTGTATGCTGTGCCAGAGTAAATGGTAGTGGAAAAAAGAGTGAAGCAGAAAGTTTGTAAATACTTACTCCATAAAAAGGAAGCTTCTAATATCAATACTCTCTTGCAGACAAATCCTATTCAGAGCCCTACCAGGAATCAGAATTTCCTGTGGTAAGATACCTGAGGGAGGCTCTGTATTTTGAAGTTGAACTGCTCCAGCCTAAAGATGCAAGACTGGACCTAAACCTGGATGACTGTTGGGCTACCAACTCCCAAAGCTGGGACAGCCTCCCCCAGTGGCACATCCTTATACATGGGTGAGGAAGGCTTCCCTCCTCTCTTTGGGAACTGCTCAGCACAAGGTGCTGTACCTCAGTGGGAGGAAAGGGGAAGTGGCAGAGGTCACCTTGGAGGCAATTGGTGCCAATCTGTGGGGCACATGTTGGTGTCAGCACAGTGGCTGTGCCCTCTGGGGGCAGCAGGTTGTGTGGCCAGAAGTGCTTCTAGTTAACAGCTCTGGCTGGGAAGAAAGAGCAAGAAGTTACCCTGACTATGGCCAAAGGCAGGGATCATGAACTGGAGAGTTGCTATTCATTCCCCTATGGCCCAAGAAAAATGGAGAGGGAGGCTCTGCTGTATTTCACCTCTTTTCTCTGTTTGAAGATCTGGTTGAAGGTTTAGATTAAATATGTTTCCTCTCACTTTCCCAAACAGGTGTGAAAACAACAAAGGCTACTACAGAACTGTCTTCCACAAAGTTAATTACAGCCTCAGAGTAAAATTTCCTCAGCACCTCAAGAGATTTGAAGTGAGGATGTTCACCTTTGTCCAGGACACGTCTCTGTTACAAGAGCAGGTCAGATGTCTCTGTTCTGTCATGAGCTGTTGGCAGTCCTGGCAGGTGAGCCCGGGGTGGTGCTTGCAGCCAGTGCTGTGTAAGGGCTCAGCTGGCCAGTGCTGCCTGGGGCTATTGGACACCTCCCTGAAGGCATAACACCCTGGAGAGGTGAATGAAGACCAGCCACTTGTGTTCAGTTCACAGAACAAAATTATAGCCTCATTCAGGTTGGAACAGACCCCCAAGATTCTCAAGCCCAATCTTTGATGACCATCATGCCCACTAAGTAATATTGTGGGGTGCCACATCTATTCATTTTTTGAACACTTCTAGGTATAGTGACTCCACCACTTCCCTTGGGAAGCTGTTCCAATGCTTTGTCACTTCTTGAGTGAAAAACTTTTACCTAATACCAAACCTGAACTGCTCCTAGTGCAATTTGAGGCCATTTTCCCCTTGTCCTGTCACTAGCTGCCTGGAGAAGAGGCCACCCCCCACCTCAACACAACCTTCATATACTTTGGGATTGGTATATGTTGGATTCCAAATAAGACTTCCCTAAACATAATCTAAATATTCTTGTCTTGTAGCTGTATTTCCACTGCAGTGTGATAATCTGCAACACCAAGCAACAGCCTTTAGACACTTTTTGTCCAAGGAGATGCAATCCTGGGAAACACAGATTTGGTAAGAAAACAGGCATGTCTCAAGTCTCTCCTGTGTTTTTGCTCAGCAATTTGGCATGTGTTTCACTAATTGTGCTAGATCACAGACTTCTAGTCCTAGATTATGCTGTACAGGGAATTAAAAGCTGAATTGTCTTACAGCCCACAGTGCACATCCACATGGGCAAGTGTCATCTGGACCAGTGCTTCTTAGGAAGAAAAACAATAAGGAGAGGTTGGTGTCAATCTTAAATTACACTACTGGAACACCAAATGTACTGGTGCTGTAACTAACAGATTTGTGTGTACCTCTCTTCTCCCTGCAGGTGGATGCACCAACTTCTGACAGACTAAACAAGAACTACTTTGTTTTATGAAGTCCCAGTTAGGTGGCCTAAGCAAGTACAGCCTGCTGTCCATATTCACAAGTAAAATTGCTTCTGTGGTATCTACTAGGAAAATTGATTTTCAGTGTCTGTGGAGAAAAGGGTCAGTTAACCAATATTGGGTGTAACACTAAGTTAAATAATTGTCTTGTTCTTCTCTGTTCCTCCACAGCATTAAACTCTTAGTCCTTTGTGTGTTCATCTGACCTAGTCTGCTCAGCTAACATGTCTAAAACTCATGTTGCGTTGCAGTTGGAAGCATCTGTTTTGGAGTAGGGGAGGAAGATGGCAACAGGTGTGAACTTAATTGTAAATCACTTCAAACTTTTTTTTTAAGCTTCTGTATGAACTAAGGACTGTGAGGAGCTTAATGTCAGTAAAAGAATGTGAGTTTTTTTGGAGTAAGATGGGATGAACATCCTTGATCCTGTAGTGGCTGTTGAAGGAAGGCTGTAAACTGTGATTCTTGCAGGAGTGTTGTGGCTCTGCAATGTCAATTGCCTTCCCTATGTGAGTCAAATCACTCACAGGTAACATCAGTGACTGCTTAGCTGAGTATCCTGTCAGCCAAAATGGAAAAGAATTCTAAGTGAAGACTTGTAATAGTAATAATGACAGTACATGGACTCTATCTGCAAAGTGTTAAGGATTTTTCCTTACTAGAGAACGTGGTGTTTAGGGGCTCCTGTCAGATCTTCCTGTGTGTTTTGGTTTGGTTTTTTCAATGAGTAAAACATTTATTGGTTTCTTCTTTGCGTTTGAACAGTGGTGTGAAAAGAGTTTGGATTCAATATTGTATTTTCCTGTTCTAATGAAAGCTACTGCTTAGCACGAATCTTGATCCCTTAGGAGTAAATACACAATAATGGGTGTCTGCTTTTTAACTTTAGATTAAAGAGAATTATACAACAGGAAATTTCTGTGAAAGCTAACTTGAGCAAGAACATATTTTCTTAATCTATTAGCACTTTGCGAGACAGCATGGAGTAGAAAAAATTGTGTCTCTGTTGCTGCCTCCATAGAGATCCAATTAAACAGTTGGTGCTGTAATTGCAGCTCATGTAAGTCTTGTTTGTCTTCCAGTTACCTGCTAAATGTATCTGTAGTAGATCTCTTACTGTCATTTCTGGAAAAATCTGTGTGGGCTTCATGATGAGAAACATAAAGATTGTTTTCCAGTAGAGAAGGCTATTGTGATGGATTCATTTTGCTACCCCTGTTGTAGGTAAAGACTAAAGCCATGGAGTTGTGATATTGAGGAAAATCAACATGGGAATAGCAGGAAAATGCAGAACACATAAGCCTGACAGCAGATTTGACAAGTCAGGGCTTGGTGCCCAGTGCTTTGCCCTGTGTTACCCACTGGTCTGAGGACTGGGTAATGCTCAGTGTGCAGGCAAAACCTGTTGAGAAATCAGGGGAGATGCCTCTAATGTGCTGCCAGGGTTTTGCACCTAGGAGAGCACAGCCATGGGAGCTTTAAGTGGTGGGGTGACTTCCCTGTGTCTCACATCGTGCTGACGGTGTCCCCAAGAAATGAGAGCACTCTTAGGCGGTGTTTTCTCCTGCTGAGTGAGTGACAATCTCCATCTGCCTTCACTAGCACAGCACAGGCTGCCTTGAGGAGCCTGAGCCATCTTCTTTCTTACATTTGTGTGGGGGGAAAGTGTAATATTTAGAGACTGCTGCGAGAACCAAGCCTGCAGTTGGGCAGCCCATTTCAGTACTGTTAACTCTGGCTAGTTGTGGCTTCCTGAGTTTTCAGGTTTTTTCTTCAAACCAAGACTCAAGGACATCATCAGGCATAGAAATCTGGTATTTACAACTTTGTCTAAGACACCTTCATTTATTTTCATAAGCCTGGTCAACACCTTGAGATGCTTTATCTGTTGATGGGCTTTTAAGAGTTGTAGAAAAATAAGCTGATGCCCAGATACGCTGTGGCTCAGTTCTTCTAAAAGCTTTGTTTAGTGCCATTTTGAAGGATGAGTTATGTAAATAATCATCTCTATTAACCTTTCTGACATGTGGTAAAATTCAAGGATGTTTCCCTCCATGGTTGGGCAAAAATTTATATAAAGCTTCTTGTCAGATGTTCCAACAGCCTGTGAGATACACAAAACCCATTTGAATATCAGTAAGATCTTTTCAAGACATGACAGTAGTAGTCTCTCTACCTCAGAGGTGTCTGTTTATAGTAAAACTCAGGAACTGCCTTCCTGGTTTTATATATATATAAAAAAGAAAAAAAAAATCTTCAAGTGTTTTATCAACACCTCTTTGCCTTTTAAGTGGATATTTTATGACCACATGCTTTTCCCCTGGTATCTGGGATGTTATTTTTATATCCCTGTTAACACAAGTTGAAAGCAGATCAATCTTCTTTGTTTATGCTTAACCTCTTTTGCAATTTCAACAGGTGAATGACAAAAGTGTAAGGGAAAAGAGAAATCTGGTGTGATTTGTTTTTATAGGAAAATAGGAACAATAACAGAAATGTACAGCAGATAGTTATTTCCATTTCAAATAAATGTTGATAAGTCACTACTAATAAGTAACCTCATATCTGGTCACTGATAGGCAGAAATCTTTTTTTCTGTAGTGTGTATTCAATGACAGCTAGTATTTTAAAACTTTATTGTTTTGGTGATTTAAAGTAGCAACAACTTATTATTAATATTGAAAAACTAAGAAAACCAACATCTACTTTTTTTGATCCCAATTAATTTTCTCCTCCTGGCATATTCCTTTCCTTTTTCTTTTACATGCCAAAGTCTTCAGTAAATGCTATGCACCTCTATCTAGCGGAAAACATGTTCTGACAATGCTCTCATGATTTGGAAAGCTTAAAGAAGTTCAAGTCTTGGCTTCTGCCACAAATCTATTTGAGTTTTTAGCCATTTCCATATCACTTCTTCTTTTATTTGTGCCTGTAAGTCCAGAAACACCTAAACACAGTGTTAGCTAGAATGCTGGAAGGGCATGTGCTTGGAAAAAAATGCTTTAAAGCATAAATTAGGTGAGTGTTTCTCCTTATCACGGCATCAGGTACTGTAAGAGCGCAAGCCTGGGCTGATGTTGGTGCATAAAGAAGCAAAAAGTCAGGGGCTTGATCAGGGAAGGGGGTTCAGAAGGACCCAGCTTCTATAGTTCATCAGAAACAGGCAGCTTTATTGGGATCTGTGAATTCTCTTTCCAGTTTCCTGCATGTTAAAGGCAGTAGGAGGATTTGTGGTTGCATGGCAGATAAGTTGGGGAGCAAAAGTCAGTCAGACACTGAACCCTTAGAAGCTGCGGGTATATTCACGTTTTTGTGGAGTATTTTTTAGCTATTGCTAGGCAGAGCTGGAAGGATAGCTCCTGGCTTCCCTAGTCAGAGGAGATATGGCAGCTCCCAGAGAGGCAGCTCTCCCAAGGAACTGGCTGAAGCCCATTTGCAGGAGGTTTTCTTTGTCCCAAGCACACCTATGTGCAGCCCAAATGTGTCACCATAAAACCTCTTGGCACCTACATGGTGCTCCTCAGCATAGAATTTCAAAGCACTGTGTGTGTGCGGGCCCCAGGCTCGCCTCTGCTTTGGGGGGTGGGGGTCAGTTCTGTGATTACAGAGCTGGGGCTTGCCCAGGGAGCTTCTTCACGTGTGAGCCTTTAACCACTGGGGAATATTCTCTCCAAGGTACTTATTCTTATCCTCAAGAGGTGGTTTGGCCTCCTGGCCCCCTCAGGGTCTGTGGCAGGTATTGCTGCTGCTGGCAGGTAACGCTGCTGCATCCTTTGCGCAGAGCAGGCAGAGAAGTTCCCGTGCTCCTGGATTCAGGTGGAAAGCCTGCCCTGCTGAGTGAGGCTGTGCAAGCCTCCTGAATCCTGGGCTAATGCCCTACCTGCAAGGCCTCCTCTTTTGCATTGCTGTGCCTCCTGCTAAACAGAGCAGTAGTATATCATTGCAGCTGCCCCAGAGCAGCCCCTGCTCCCTGAGGCAGAAAATGAAACCCAGAGTCTATTCTCATGTCGTGGTAGCAGCAACTGCCTGGCTCACGGCACCAAAGGAGTTAACTGGTATAAAATCCATTATATGTAACTGCCTGTTCTGCCCTGCCTTTTCCTTCCCTAATAAAAGGGTTGGGATGGACGTGGGGCTGCAATCCCTCTTTTCCCTGACTTCTGAAACTTTTAGCACTCTGTGGTTACACCTGGCCCCCCCTCAGAAATTCACCCAGAGAGGAGGCAGGGGCACAACTCTTAGCATGAAAACAGCTGGTGGGGTCCAGTCATCTCACCTGTTTTGGTGCCACTTGCTCATTGCTCTTGCCCTCAGCCTGCTTCTGGGCTGTTTGTCTGGCTCAGTGAAAAGTGTCTGTTTTAAATTCTGGAAATACTTGTTTAAAAGGCAGAAAAATATGCTTATGTACAGCAACTGATGGTAATCACCTCATCAGTAAACAGAGAGTGAAGGACCAGTAGTTCAACCAAATTGCAAGGCCTTCTTTATGTCAAGGCTTCTCCTGAGGTTCTCAAATCCATTTCAATTAGTTAATTATTGTAGAAGGTCTTATAATGTACTTTGTCTCTTTAGCGATTGAGGACTATTCTGCTGGCCTCTCATTTTTAAGTCTAGTGTCACTTAAGAAGTATGATTTTGTGTACCTGAGAAGATTGAATACAGTAGAAAACTATATTTTAGTGGTGATAATTTCTTCTTTCAGATCCATGTTCTGCTCTCCAATTTAGTGAGGAATTTCAATGACATGCTAACCTGCAAAAGGGTGAGCTTTTGGGGATAGGAGAGTTAATTTAATTGTGTAGGACTAACCCTGGTTCACTCTCCTGTATCTTTTCAGCATGCTGAACAATTCTATCAGACAGAGTATAATTAAATTTTTCAGCCATGGCCTTTCAGCTATTTTAGCTTTATTTCCATGTATATTTTTAACATATTGTGTTGAGAGAAGGTGATTGTATGTGAGAGATGTTCTCTACTTCTGTGCAATTTTTTCAGACAGGTTCAAATTTTTGCCTTTTCCACAGATTATTGTGGTGTTGCTGTTAGAATTAAATACAGCTTTATGGACTTTACAGTCCTGCGAGTTAGACCTCATAACCATAAGTGGGGAATCTCTTGATCTCTTTCACGTCACTTGGATATCCTAAACTCCTGAGATTAAAGGAAATAGAGGAGGAACCTGAAGTGTATTAAATTTTATTGATAATAATAAAATCCAACGTTTAATAGCAGCAGGCCTTGTACCATCTTGTAGTGGGAATATAATAATTCAGATTATTTCCTCTGGATCAGTGAAATGTGTCGGGGGAAGAATTACAAAAGGTGGGGATTGTAGAGATGTTTTATGTTAGGCAGAGCAAGGATTCATTTCTTTCTGAAGGGGAGGAACGAATCTGACATATGCTGGGAAATCTCAGTCATGGGCAGCTACTGAACCTACTTCTTCCTCCTATTCCCACACCTAAGCTGGCCCCATTGTCCCCACAGGTGAAAGAAGAGATCCTCTGAGAGGGGATCAAAGCAATTAAATTGTGCATGAGCAGAACCTATTCTAATAAACTATCTGCACTGTGGATGTGGGCTTTGGCCCCACTGTGGCACAGGGAGTGATTTAGTGCAGCTCTTTCCCCAGGGTCAGCCTGGATGCAGCCCTGTCCTGCTGCAGCCTGGGGCAGTGGCCCCTGGAATGCTGGGGCCAGGGACTGGACACAGCCAAGGTCTGGCTCACTGACACAAAGGCAGTGCCATGTTCTGCTGAGACTCACAGCCTTGCCTCGTGGGCTACCTGGAGCTGTTGCTCCACCTTGGACTTGCAAGGAGACAGAGGAACTCCCTGGGCATGTAAAAAGTTACAGCTCAGCTAGTTCAGGGCATTTACCCCCCTGTTTCACTGGGGTGGTGGGGAATGCTGACTGAGCCACTTCTCCAAGGTGCAGGATACCTCCTCCTGGGACTTTCTCCCTACAGCACCACCCAGCTTTGTGAGCAGCAGCCTTCTGAGGCCATTAGTTATCAGATTGGTAAACTTTGTTTGCAGATGGGTAAACTGAGGCAGCAATGCTGGATTACTGGCCAAGAATAAATAAAATAACAATTAAAGCAGACCCTTTTAACTTCTTGTTTCTCTGCTCTAACCATGACCTTATATCTCTCCATAGCTGGAGAGCACAGTCTCTGCCTGTAGTTTCAGGTGTAGAACGCTTAAAGCTCAAGGTTAGAAGTCTTCCCATTAATAGATCTTTGAGAAAGAGTATGGGATCAGGCTTTCACTTATGGTTCTGTGCATGGTCTCATGGGTATCATGCAGTGTCAATACTTTGCAAAATAGATCCATATTCACTTTCCCTATGTGGCAAATCTGCTCAAATCTGGATCAGCTGCTACAGATTTATACTGAGGAATGCTTTCCTGACATCAGTGTTGCCACCTCATATTTCTAATTTGACAATTTTATAGGGCTTTAAAAAATTATTCTACTTATACTCTTGCTGAAACACTTAAGCCTGTAACAAATCTAACATGGGTTAGTTACTAACAGAAGCATATGGGATATGCTTACATGTGGTTACATCTGAGTGACAGTGGTACCTGCATAAATTTGAGGGTAGGTGCTTTTTTTGTGATAGTGCTGGATTTCATTCTGATTGCCCCAATATGCACATAGCATGTGAGAAGAGCACTGAATCAGCTTAGGCTGATCCTTGGAAGAAAAAATGTAGAGAGATACTTGTAATTCCTTCCAAACAGAGGGAAAGAAAAAAAAAAGAGAATGAAGTTTTAGCTTTGTGGTTCTCTGCTACAGGATTTACCCACAAATCTAAACCATTAGCACTGCAAAGACATGCTGATCTCTGGGGAGACAAACCTCCTGTTACCTTCCAGCTGCTGTGCTCTCTATGCCTTACATCTCCTCCAGCAGAAAAAGTTAATATTACTTAATTAGCTCCTCATAACTGGGGTTTGTTCCTCCCTGCTCTGTTTCACAGGCCAAGCCTCATGACTCAGTCAGGCACTGAGATTTACAAAGCAGCACATACTTTTGGCGGTGTGGTGCCCATCAGCTGAAAGTCAAAGCCATTAAAGATTAAAACTACATCCCCAGTTGTTTTGTTGTTTTGGTTGGTTTTTTTTAATCTTTTGTGTGCATGTGTTACAGGACTGTGACTGGCTGTAGGAAACAGCTGATCTGACAGCTCTTAATAAAATGACACGATTACCAGAGCCCTCCTAGCTTTCAATACACCTTGAGAATAGAACTTCACATGTTTGTGAAACCTGAATCAATTTATTTCATGTCAGAGAGTAGGAGATCTCAATCTAATCTTATTTGTTTAATAAATTTGATGTAAAAATGTCTTCCATCATTTATCAGCATTGAAGAAGGGGGTTTTTGCACATTAAATACAGAAAAATTATATACTTCTGTATATATTAATCAAGAAGAGAGGACTTAGCAGTTTATCTATACAAAATGTCAGTTTGCTTATATTTAATTTTCAATATTTAGCAGTCATCACTAGATTTTACTTATCTATCAATCAGATTTATAATACAGGATACAGACTATGACATATTTATTTGTTTACATGCAAAGATGTTCTCGCTATTACTTAGTTACTTGATATTTAGGTACAGTGGAAAAATGGATAAATAGACGATACTTGAACTAAATGCATGTTCTTCCTCATTCTGTGATTAAAGTGCCTACAAATCAATACACTTAGTATTCTTATGAAGCTGTTGTCATTTTTTAAAATTCAGTTTAACACCTATGGATTTACTATTGTCCTTATAAAACAAGCTCAGTCAGAACAGTGATATGTAAATCCTAGGAAGATCAGCTGGCTTTTTTTCTTACTTTTGTATCACACTAGGTTTAATATTTCTCAAAATCTTATTAAAACAAAAAAAATAAAATTAGAAAAAAAGGCAAAGGGCAAGACTTCTGTCTCAGCAACCTGCAGCTCAAGTTTTCAGGCAATCCTACATCACCTTCCAGCATTGTGTCCTAGGTACAGCGGTGGCTCCCCTTCCCTCGTGCCGTCCTCCTCTCACACTGGGCCCCACCGTGCTCCGATGAGGAAGAAATTTTGATGGTTTTTTGTTTGTAAAGACCCTGAGCGTGCCGGGGCAGGCTCTCCTGGCGGGCTCTACGCCCGCTTGACGCTGTTGAGGAGCTCGGTGAGTTCGCTGATGTACTTGATGGTGTACTTCAGGGTCTGTATTTTGGTGAGGGGCTGGCCCCGCTGGCTGTAGATGGGGGGCAGGTAATTGCGCAGCGTGTGGAGCGCGTCGGCCAAGGTCCTCATGCGCAGCTTCTCCCTCTCGCTGGCCTTCCTCCTGCGCTGGGCAGACATCCGCACCTTGGTGCCCTTGGGCAGCCGGGCCTGCCCAGGGCTGGGCAGGTAGGCGGGGGGGAACTCCACCAGGCCGTACCCCACCAGGCCGCTGCCGCCGCTGCCGTAGGGCGTCTCGGCCGCCGCCGGACAGGGGGACGAGGAGTAGGATTCGAAGGAGGGCGTCGGGGACAAGCTGTGCGGGGGTGAGATGGGGTGCAGCTCGAAAGACCCAGAGGAGCTTTTCCAGTCCCAGGATGACAAGCAGGCGGAGTGTTCCGAACCCAAAGCATCTTCCATGTTTGTCAATGCCTCGTGCAGCTTGTCCATGCTGGAGGAGCGCTCGGGAGAAGCGATGCCCTCGGCCCACCAGCAAAGGCTGGAGCCGCCGGCTGCCGAGACCTTTTTATGATGGAGGGAGGAAAGTGACAGAGTGGGAACACGGGTTTGGTGCGAGGAGTTCAAAGGAGCGCCAGAAGTGCTAAGATAGAAAATGAACTCCTGATGTGCTAGTTTCTTCTCAGTGATAATTATCAACCTTCAGCTAAAAAGCCTTTAAGCTAACAGGCAACAGCAAGAAAGGGAGAAAAAAGATTATCTTCTTGCAACTAAACTGATTAAGGCTGCGCATTCTACATTGAGTGTTGCGCTGGGGGGAAAGCGCTGAGAGAGGAAAAACAAAGTTAACCATTTTACAAAATAATTTCCAGACCTATAATTTATTGGTCACTAACACAAACCCTAAATTTAAGCCATAGTGCCCTGATTCCTGGGTAACTGAAGGTGATGGCACTACAGCAGTGAATATGTGACCCGTGCTGACTGCTGCTGGGGCAGTCTCTTATCTGCATGTTAATTGTGAAAGCCAAAGATGGTTTGTTTGGATTTGTGTGTGTTATGGCTCTCTGTGGATTTCTCCTTTCATGAGATTGCAACTCATGAGAAACCAATCACTTTGGTTTTCAACATGAGAAAGGAGGAAAGAACTGCAATGCATTCCCCTGCAGTTTGTAACTTTATGTGCTATTTTAATACATGACTGGGAAATCAAAAAGGAAATCTGTAATTGTAAACAAGGTCAAAGCCCCATTAAAAAACAGCAAAATGTAATTAAAAAGAAAGGTTTGGGAAGCAAAATATACAGTGTATAAACTTTGGGTCCAGGCAAATGTTTTCCATGGAAATTTAATTCAAAGTAATATACAGACTATATATGTGTTAGAGAAGAGTAGAAGGTACTTCTGTAAAATTTTCTACCTCTAGGAATCTGTTCTTCTGGCAAAAAAGCCCTTTTCCAGCCCCAGTTCAATGCAACAGTGGTTATAGGTTACACAGTTCAAGTGAAAATGTATAACTTATAAATTAATATCATTAATAACAAGCACTTTTCATCTCTAGGCTTCAGTACAGCTTACAGTGATGATTAATGTTCTCTATTACTCTGGGGAAATGGATAAGTGGAGGCAAGGAGGAACTTTCCCCAAATCACACAGCAAAGCATTAGGAGAGCCAGGAAAACTGCTCAAAACTCCTGGGCTCTGCAGCTGTTGAGCAGCTTGGCTGCCAGCCACGACTTTGTGTTGGCACTTAAGGGAAGCAAAATGTAATATAGAATGAAAAGAAGGGGAGAGAGTGTCAACCTGGAGGAAAAATAAAAGTAGGATTATTCCTTCCAAACCCTTCTGTGTAATGATCTCTGTATGCTCCATAATCCACTCCAAACAAAGGCAGGGAATGGCTCAGAATGGCACACAGCCAAAGTATGCTGAGGTTTTCTGGAACATGCCACTTCTTTCTGTGAAATCCTCACTACAGCCACAGAGAAAAAACCCAATCCAGTACTCAGCATAGTCACTCAGAAGGCTTTTGTGAGTTTTTACAACCAAAACGTTAGGAGGCATCTTATGGTTTAAAACTTACTGGGTTTATGCTGAGATGAATAAGAAAGTACCAAAAAGTGAAGGATTTTTCCCATTTCAACCAGGGCAGAGAAAGTCTGACTATCATGACATCTACCCCACACAGGGCCCAGCTCCTACAGACAGGATTGCTTTCTGTTCTATGGTTACCTCATCATATTCTGAGCTCTTCTCTCATCCTTCTTTAAGGAAAAGGAGATTAAACAGTCCTAAGAAGCACAGAGATGCTAAAACTGCTAAAAACTAAAATTAAGACAAGATGACAGATCTTTCTGTGACTTCAGTGATCTGAATGGTTTCATTGAGTACCAAGACAATGGTCAAAATGTCACAAGTTAGACACAAGATCTAATTTTGCATAAATAGGAAACTTGTTCTGTCCCACTCTTTTTCCTTTTTCCTCCCTGTATTTGTATTTATAGTGTCTTTGCCATTTGATAGGGCTCCTGCTCTTATTTCATGTCTTCTTTTTTTTTTTCCTGTTAACACAGCAATTAAAAGGCTACAAATACAAAAATCTAAGGAGGGGGAGCTGGAAATGGATGCACTTTTGTCAGAGTGTGAAAAGGAAAAGAAGCTTCCCAACATATGTATGTATATATGCATGTATACATGTCTACATGTACATAATATATGCATATGGAATATATAAATATATTAAAAATACACATAGTGAGCACATATATAGACTCTTCTGTACAGCAGTTTTCATTTTGGAACCAAATAGTAATTTAATGCAGAAAAATTTAGAAGCAACAACTTCAACAAGTCACTTGTTTGCTGACTATAAATAATGTGCCTCACCAGTTAATTTATGGGTAAATCATAGAAAGTGCTGCTCAGACACCAAGGGGGGAAAAGATTTTGTGCACATCCAAGATTCTGTACAGATTTTTGCTGTGAATGAGAGATTAACACATTCTGATTTCAACTCTGTGTTCTTATATATTGGGATTCAGATGAGATTAGGCAGGGAAGAGGAATGCAAATTATAGCAATAGCTCTATCTAACATTTACTGTCTTAAGTAAATGTTTAGAGCAACCAAAGCAGGATATGAGAGTATGTAGACAACTATTGTGGTTGCATGAAAAAATCACTGGATCTTGTAAGCTTATGCTCTTGTGAACTGTTACACAAGCAAGAAAAATTTACAGGTTTTTCTATATTAATAGATAATATGGGGGTAATGCCTTGCAGTTGCTGTGCACCCTTTTTATGACCATTGTGCTCCCTGACACTGTTTTAGCTTGGACACACCTATTTATGTCCCAAAAGCTGCCTGGCTGGGGTTCAGGAGAGGCCACCCAGGGCGCAGGGGTGAGTGAAGGGTTTCCCCAGGCTCAAGCAAGCGTTGCCACAACACATCTTCAGGGCCAAAGAAGGGGCTGTGCCCTGTTTGCTCTGCTGCTGGAGGTAGAGACAGAGGTTCTGTTTGGAACACTAGCCACCCATTTCTGGCCACAGCCCCAGGTTCCCTAAAAAGGCTCAAATGAAGCGTGCCTCGGTTTTGGCTGGATTGGGAAGCTGTACAGCACCTCTCCCTGATCCTGGTGTGATCCACAGCCTGTGTAAGTCAACAGAGTCTCTGGTATGTAGCTGCTCTTGGATTAATTAGCTTTGGACAATGCTACATTTGCACCCACAAGAATGAGAATTCTCACCTAGGAAATTATCTTGCGAAGTACAGAAAATTACAACCCGCAAAAATCAATGGGAATGGTAGAACAGTTCTCAGTGTTATTTATAACACTTTAAAAAGTGTCATACAGAGGAAGGCAAGGCTACAGGCTGGATACCAGGTGTATTTTTCTAAACCCTATGACAATTGGATGCTTTCACTGAAGTGCTAAGAAAGTCTAGTATTTCAGGTGGCCTCTTCCTAGACAGTAAATCCACAGAAAAAGGGAAACAAAAAAGTTTTGCGATCTTTATTTTATTCTCCCTCCTGCAAATTTTTAGGAATTTCCTTTTTGTCTATTAATAATGCCAAAGCTTTGAAAGAAAGTGAGACACTAGGCTAACACCAATGAAATATGAACTGACAAAACATGATAAGGCATTTTCATCTTGACTTGTAGTTTGTATTTTCATTTCAGTAATCTATTCTGTAGTACAAAGGCTAATGTCTCGATCTTCATCTCCTTTAAAATGAAATGTTCCCTGTTCATATTTTTGAATTCATCACAGGAACATGGATGCATGGAATGAGCAAAAATTTTTCCATTTAAAAAATCAACTACCCATGGCATAGAAAATTTCTAGAGCTTCAGGTTTTAAATTTAAAATAAGAAGTCCAGATAATATGGCATGGTTATATATGGTAAAAAAAATGCATTTTTGTGTACAGTAATTTACAACTGATATAATTTTTTTTCTATATGAGAATGTATTTCCACCATACTGGGATTTTGGTAAGAGAAACAGACAGTGAGTAAAAAATTATAGTGGCTGGGAAGAATGCAGGCTGAAACTGAGTAATCTTGGATAAATGTGTTTAAACGACACTAATCTCATCACAGTCAGGACAGAAGTCTAGGCTTATTTTTCACAAGAAGCAGATCATACTAACATCCTTGAAGACCACTTAGATGATACAGTCTCATCTTGCAGCTTGTAATGTGGAAAAAGAAAAAAACCTATACATCTCCCAAAAGCTATAAAGTCCCTTCAGCTCCTCTTTTACAAAAGGTTCCCTGAGCATCGGCTGCACCGCCGCCCGCTCGCTGCGGAGTGTCCGTGGCCATCCCCGGAGCCAATCGCCACCATATAAATGTGGGGCCAGCAGCTGCAGGTCTCACCAACTCCAGCAGACGCAGCAGGTGTTCAACACTTCTGAAAAACAGTGTTGAACACCTCTGTTTACATCCAAGCTGGCAATAAAGGAAGGAAAGGGTCCACCACATTTGTTAGCCAGACCCACATTAGCCACCAGACAATGCTTCTCTCCTTTTTAAGGTTTTGCCTCAGTTTGGATAGAATAATTCTTTTTTTTAGAATTTTTAGACCTTGAAGCTTCCTTTCTACTTATGGAAGAAGGTTTAATCTGGGTCCAACCTCAACTGAAACAAATAAAACTTCTAAATAAGCAAGCTGGTCAACAAATCCATATATTTGTGGGATTTTTGAGGTCAGTATGGCAAAGAATGCAGATGCATAGCCACTTACAGTTCCCAGACAGAAAGAAGGCAGTAAGAGAACAAGGACCAATTCTTAGTCCAGCCCTATAAGAGGGAGCCCAAAATGCTTACCATAATCAATGAAAATGATGTGTAAATTGGATGTCTAATTGTTATTAGACAATTAGACCGTCTTTGGTCACGCAAACCTGTGGCTAGCACAAAAGAAACTGTTGTTATTAATTTGTTGTAAGACCAGAAATAGTCCAGTTCCAATGCTGTTAAAAAATCCTGCCATAAACATTTAAAACTTTTAATGTTCTCAAGGGTGCAACTCCAAAATATCCAGACTGGACCCTGCTCATGGAGAAGAAACAGTCAAGTGAGCATCACTGATTTCTCCACGGCTTTGCGTAGTGAACAAGCATCTCTCTGGTGTTGGCTAGCAGGATCTGGACTTATCTATTTGTTTTACATCCTCAAATGTAACTATTTGATCCTCCAAATAGTGTCAGTCCCCATCAGTTGACAAGTGACATCAGCTCTGCAATTCATTTAAAACATCTGATCTCCAAGCAACTGGCTTCCCAGATGAAAAGCCCTACGTGTGGAATTTACACCTACCCACCTTTTAAGTAGAGAGTTTATTACCTAGTGATTTTCAGCTGATATTTAGGAATGTCTTTTTAATACCCCTGTTAACAGAAGTTGAAAGGAGGTTCGCCTATGTGGTTGGTCTTTAATGTCCACTGGCTACTTCAGCCAGAAGGAAAGGGCAAAGCTGGGGGAGGAGGGAGAGCCTAATAAGATTAATTTTGCTCAGAAATTAGAAGTAACAGATATTATCAAAATAATAGATGCTGTTTCTGCAGGAAAACTCTATTAGCACTTAGTGCAGCTAATTATATCAGCTTTCACATTTAGTTTAAAAAGCTGTTGTCTGCTGTAATGGCGTGGATATATCTCCATTTTCCATGGGAAAGGTGGAGGGTTACCTATTGCAAGTATTTCAAGATCAGCTATACCTCCTTTCCTACCCAAAAGCATACATTCAAATTTAATAAATTGTGAAGTACCATATATTTTTTCCCCAAGTGTTTCTTCTCCTGTCCCATGAACAGTGGGATGATTGCCTTTGCCATGTGTAACAGTGGTTTCACAGGCCTTATTAAAAAACTGGGATAGCACCTAAGGGTTTGTACTCTTGCTTTCCTGCTATTAAAATGGGCTTTCATGCATTCATTTTGCAGCATGATGAATTTTCCAAAACTAGGTAAATCTTACAAGAAATTCCAATAGCCAGGGAAATTGCATTAAAAGCTCAGTTGCGACTGTTTGTAGTCAAGCTGCAGAGCTGAAGTTGGGGGTTTGTGAAGGGACCTATTTTTCAATTTCTGTGATTATATTTCAGCTCAGGCTGTTCGTTTTTGTCCACTGAACCTCCTCATCAGTATCTGCTCATTTCTTCCCCCTCCACATCTTAGCACTGATGTGCAGAATTGCTGTGTGCTGCTAACAGAAACCAGGTTTCATCTCCCTGCTATATGAAATTATGCTCTGGGCACAGTCTCAGTTCAGTTTAATAATTATAAAATGGATCAATAGTCTGGATAAAAGACAACATACAATTGTTAGATTACAGATATTATTTAGCACTTACATATTTCACATTCTGAAATAAAATGCTGTGTCTGTTTGAGCACCTTTCAGGGCACGTGGTTAGCCCACGGGTGACGACCATTGATTTCTAACTATAATCATAAATTTCTTGTCAAGTTGCTAAATCTTAATTTTAGTCACATTCAATCCCACCAAAAAAACCCCCAAGTCTATCCTTCAGGCTATTGATGAATCTGAATGGGATGTTAATTTGGGGATCTTTTTTTTTTGCATTCGCTCAGTGTGCTTCCATGAATTTTGCCTACCGAATTAAACTCGGTCTTAGAAGAGTCCCATGGATACATTTGAGTAAAATTGTTCACATTTCATGTAGGTAATGCTGCATATGCAGAGGTTTCCAAATGGGATTGAAGTGTGGGTAGTGGTTAATGTCTTGGAGAGCAGAGCTTCCATCAGAGGGACTGGAGAAAATTATCTGGGAGCAGCCTTGGGATGTGCAAAGAAAGCAAAGGCAAATCCCTGTGCTGGCTGGGATAACCCTATGCAGCAGCACAGGCTCAGGGAGACACGCCAGGAGGAATCTTCTTGGAAGACCTGGGAAGCCTGGTGGGCTGAAACCCTGGAGCAAGTCCAGGGAAAGGTCCCCAAGCTGGCCAGGGGACCAGTGAATGTGGTGTGTGGGCTCAGGGCAGGTCTTACCCTGCCTGCAATTGCAGCTGCCTGCTGGGAGGTGAAAAGAAGAGCAACCAAGCTCTTTGCACACTGCAGAAAAGAGGCAACAAACACAATTTCTGAGTCTTAAAAGCCCTTGACCTTTCAGTGATGCATTATAGGTTTCCTGCTGGTGATAGAAGACATAGATATTTTTCCTGCCTGATTGTAGTTTTGAACAGTTGTGTGTGAGTTACAAGACCACAGGGCAGAGATCTGTGTTCTCTACCACTGAAGACGCTGCTCCTTTTCTTTAAATCATCATCAACTTTTATTTTCCACCCCTTCTCAATTTTTCTACTTCTAGTTTATTCCATTTATTCTAGTTTATTCAATTTATTGGTAAATATTATTACTTTTCCTCTTTTCTTTGTAATTTAATTAATTTAATTTCTCTCTCTCTCTCTTGCTCTCTCTTTTTCTTTAAGGTTTCATCTACTTGATTTTCTGTGTCTCACTCTTTTTGGTGCTTCTTGGTATTGACAGTAGAAAATTGTGCCTTTTCTTGACATCTGCTCATATAATCATACATCTCTATCTACTTAGTTGCATGGATAAAGTTAACTAAGAAGCGGGAAACATTTAATTATCCACTTGAAACAAGCTTTTTAGGCATTCCTAAGCACAGCTTATCAAATGGTTATATTGTTACAGTATATAGTTACTTTAGGACTCAGTTAAGGTTGTAAAGTTGAAAAAAAATTACTTTAGGTCACTGCTTTTAGAAAACTAATTTTTTAATTTCTGTTTTTAAACACAAAAGAGAGTAAAAAACCTAACT
This sequence comes from Dicaeum eximium, assembly GCA_013396995.1. Taxonomy (NCBI): domain Eukaryota; kingdom Metazoa; phylum Chordata; class Aves; order Passeriformes; family Dicaeidae; genus Dicaeum; species Dicaeum eximium. Next base: position 17,309 of record VWZP01007621.1, on the reverse strand, counting down.
TCAACCAAGAATACTTAAGTATGGGCCAATAACTCAAACTTATGAATCTATCCAGTCAAACAAAGAGAAGGTAAATTGTAGAACTAGAGGGAAGAAAAGGATTACCAATCAAACCCTTAGCTTGCCTTCATTCTGAGAGCCCATTTAGCTGTGTGCTGCTGTCCCCATCACTCTGAAGAGACACAGACATCTGGTTTGCACCCTGCCTGAGTTCCTGCTTCGTTAATGGTAATTGGGATGTGTAAAAGTGGTGCATGCATGAATAAGCAGGTAGATCTCACAACAGCAGGTATGCAAATCCAGGAGGCAGCTGGTCCTGGCCACAGCTCCACTCCCTTAGGATCCAGCTTGCTGCAATCCAGGGAAAACAGTAAAGCCTCGTCTGCAGAGGCAGCACAATCAGGTCACAATCAGGACGGGAAATCAGGTCCCCAGTGTCCCCTTCTCCGCCCTGCCACTGACTCTATGATCACAGGGGCCCTGAATCCTGCTCTTGCTCCCCCAAATGTCTCCCTGCCTTGGATACAGGCTGTGCCGGGGGAGGGATTTCCTCTTGCAGAGATCTCTGTAGTGGCCACCACAGCGGTCAGCTTCAAAGTCTGTATAAAATGGAGACGGAAATAGAAAGCAATTAAATCTAAATTCTCCGGTTGATACTGCTTTAAGCCGGTTGAGCTGCCAGAGAAGTGATGTTCTACAGTAAATATTGGTAAATGGGTCGTAGTAAAAATAAAGATACTTAAAAAAAAAAAGGAAAATGTTGATTTCCCTGACATTGACCTGTCAGGCTGGGATGAGCATTCATCAGTGTCTCGCTCTTATCTGGTATCTGACATTCTGTGATGAGTTGAAAGCAAAGTAACACAGATGGATGGCGTTCTCTCTCTTTTGAAGAACAAAATGTATCGAGAACTGAATTTTCAAGTGCATTCAACGTGAAGTTAACTCTTAGATTGGAGGAGCATCTTTTAAAGGATAGGCAGGAAAAAAACCCCCAGGAATTCAGAAGGGCTGTTGGGGTTTCCCTATTGATGTGCATCCAAAGTAAGCTAACATTTACATAGTCCCTGCTACTTTCAGTGTACTCCAGACAATAGCTAATCAGTACTCATTACACAGCTTTAAAAAGGCCGAGTATGCTGGGGTGGTGACCTGCATCCTCCCAAATAAAACCTAGAGCCCGAGGCTATTTGGCCACACACCTGCATCCTTGGAGCTTTCCTGAGAACAGACTGGCTGTCCTCCTCCTAACAACCCACCAAGCCTTACATTCTTTCAGAGGAAAAGCCCAATTTGTAGAAATATCACTTGCTAATGGAACAGGAAGGAATTTCATCCAGGGAATTTTGAATTAGTGAAAAGACTACTTTAGGAATCAAACCTGAGATGAGAATGAAATGAGGCACTGGCTCACACACACAGAATTGATCATTACAATCCAGCAGAGGAATCAGCTCGTTATGTGAAATTTTAAAAAATCATGAGGGATACAATACTCCTGTTTCAAATACTAAGCTATGTTCCTACTGAATCCTTAGACTTCCTACTTATATTGGGGTCAGACAGTAAATACTAAGAACATCTTTTATGTGTCCTAGGGTTGTGTGTTTGATTATGCTCACACATGCTTATGGTGCCAGGAACACTCTGATTTTTTTTTTTCAAGGCTTCCTCTTCCAGCCCAAAGATAGCTCTCTTGCCCAGAGAGTTAATTTTTTTTTTTTTTAGCAAAACAAAAATTTAAATAATATTTAATAAGTGGCTCCATGGCTGCCAGAGTCTTTTTTCACTTGGTGTCAAAATTCTTCAAGTGTTCTGCAGCAAGTTCTTTTCAATAATAAATTCAAACCTATAGAAGAAGCCAATCTTTATAGCTAGTGGGCCATCAGACTGTATTCTTTAAAATTTTCCATTAAGACTTTCTTAAATTTAAAATAAACTCAAATAAAAGTCTCAATGTATTTTATTTCTAGTGGCCACTCAAATTTAGCAATAAAGTATTTTCTGGACACAAACAGTTTAATTTTTTTTTTTCTAGTGTATATCTTCAGGGTGACTCTCAGAGCTACTTTTGCTCCTAGATCTTCCACCTGGGTGCACGTAGGTGTCTGGCCAGGGGCAGAAGCACTGAGGGAAAAAGATCAAAGGCCTATAAATGTGTCAAACTTTCAAATGCAAATCACCTGCCATAACGCTGCTGAGAACAAATCCTTCATTATCACCATTCTGTGAAAGTCTTAAATTAGCCTGAATTAGCTGAAAAGAACAAGAAAAAGAAAGCCATCTATCTTCCTGTGAGTTTTATTACCTTTAGATTTATTTGGCTAATGGTTTGATAGCCCACTAATCCGAATATTTTCATAACAGATTCTTCAAATGATCCATAAATAAAATATTTGATCACATAATGTTGCTATTAAAGTTAAAGTGAGATCTGTGACAATAAATTAATAAAAGAGCACTTAAAATAAGCCACTCTTTTTCATTGCCAAACTATGAGCTACTGTGATTGATATAATAGCAATTAACAACTGGCTTCTTAGCTTGAATCACATTTAGAGGAATTTTTTAATGTGCACTTCCTAAATTGTGCATTCTCCAGATAGATGCTGTACCCATCTTTACTACTGGCTGTCTTTCTGCAAACATAATTACTTTCCTAAGGGGTACGAGGTCTTGTAGTTTTTTATGAATAGTTTTAGTGATGTAATGGAATATTTGATCAATTTAATTGACTAGAAGAGCAAGAGTTATAACCCCCCACAATCACACTATACTTTATTTATAAGGGGAAATCCTAGCACTCTATTTTGTTAAATGAACAAATGCAGAGAGGTTAAGTGAACTTTATTTGGAACTTGAAAGAGGACAGACTGCTGTCAGAAGACTCTTGATTGGGCTGGACAAGGCAATGTCTGGGAGGAGCTGGCTGGGGGCCCTGAGCTCCACAAGCTTCTTCAGAAGGTGTCCTGGGGTGGGTCTGGTGGGACTTCCCAGAACATCTGTGCTGGTAACTTCTGTCTGCACCATGGACACTTTGTACCTCACTGGCTCTTCTGTTGGTCAGATTTTTCATATATTCCCTCTCTGAAACATTTATCCCACCACAGTCACTTGCTCGGGTTACATCCAAGTTATATCACCAGTTAATCACAATATACAAATTCGGGTCTTTTCCCCAGGCACGAGTAACAAGGTTGTCAGATTTCCATGCAAGAGGGCTATACCAGATCATATGGATACCCACATGGATGAGGACCTCACAGTTTTGAAATCTTCCTGTTCACTGTCACATCAGAGCAGCTCCAAGTCTCTGGCTTCTGTGGTGAGAGTGGCCTGGCCATTGGAAGACACCAATGATTGTTGATAGTGATTTTTTCTGAATCTGTAACTTATGGCTTCCCAGCACAAACAGTTTGGTTATGTAGTAGAAAAGAAAAACAATCCCACTCTTAAGTTACTGGTATCTTACAAGGTAAATATACTATCACAAAGAAGTTTTTGCAAGATAACACTGCTATTATTGGAAGGAATATGATCTTGGTGGATTTGTTCAGTTCTCTGTAAAAATTCAAACATTTTCAACGCCAGAGCCACATGTCCATTTTACAGAGTTATTCTTCAGTTTATCAGTGTAGGGAGAGGAATGCTCTCTCTGTAAGACCTCAGTGGTGAGATGCTCATAACAGAACAAGCAAAGAATTCGTGCTCTTTTAATTTTTTTTTATTAAATATGCTAGGTTGTTATAGAGAAGTCAATAGATTATTACAGGATATTTTCCAGCCTACTTTCCAAACCACTAACACCAGAGATTACAATGTGGAAGATGCTGGATTAGAAGGTTCTGTTCATTCCGCCTTTGAAGCTGAAAAAGCTTCCATAACCACAACCACCAACCACAAAATGTCACTATTCATCCTGCTTGCTTTCATTATTATATCTCAGAACCCCTTATCTATATGATTATTGCAGTGTTTTCTTCTGGTACTGCTAAAAAATATTCTTAAAACAGAACAGCAGAATAAAATAGTCTATGAGTTTTTACCATCACCATACTAAAAACCAGAGCAACTAACTGTAATAGTGGTAAAAAACAACAAAATACCATCAACAGAAAACAGAATTCCTTCAGAAATCACAAACAAAAATCACGAGGATACAACTTTTCCCAAATATCTTTCTTGCAAATTCTAAGCAATCTGCAAGAAGAAAAGAGATTTTAGAAAGGGAATCAAAGTGACATCCTCTTTGATGATGGCATTACGGTAGATGCCAGAACAATGGTGTATTTCTGCTTGGAGATGCATGAGCACAAACCTATGCCCTTCTCTTGGACCTGATTGATAGGACGAACACCTACAAATCCCACACATCTCATGATAAATAAACACAGAGAACACAGATCACTACCTGAAACCATGCTGTAAAAGCTTGTTATTTTCAGGTTAAAAGGTAATAGAAAAGCAGGAGTAGATGTTGGGCTGTGCATGACTCACTAAAAATTGTTGCAGGAGCCATATACAGGGAGGACAACAATTTGGCTGTGTTTGTACAAAGGCAGAGTTGCTGATCTGCATGTCTTGGGCTTTCCTGGGAGGTTATACCAAATCTCGCAACACAAGGGCTTGGGAATTCAGGATTCATATATGCCCTATGCCATCCCACTGTGCTACATCCTGCTCTGTCATATTTCCTAAACTTCTCTGTAATATGGGCATCACCTTTCTCAGTTTTTTCATTAAACTCCAGGTTTTGGGGCTTCTGAGGCTGAGTTCAGGGCTCTTTCCCACCCAGCTGTAGATCAAGCAGCAAATTTAACTCTTCAACGCAAAAGGTTCAAAGAAAATATTTACAACACACTGCAGTGAGCTGAGAGACAGAGAGGCTTAAAAGCTAAATCTGCTCTGGGACATGGCATTCATGGTGGACTGAAATACAGTCTGAATTAGGCCTCAAAGGGGGCCAAAAATTTCATGGGTTTGAGGCAGTTAAAACTTGGCCCATTTCTAGGGTTGGGCCTATCTCATCTGTCTGTTGTTATGTGGTGTCAGTGCCAGGGCAACACTGGGATCTTGGGATGCAGGACTAAGACAGCATGCAAAGGTTCATCTAGTTTGTCCATGAAATTATCCAAAACAGACCACACTCACAGTTCCTTCTACCTGTGCCAAAGAATACCCAAAACTTACCACAGATCCAACCTTTGTGAGACATATTTGATGAGACAACTAGCTGGGCTTGAAGCTTGGCTGCAGAGGTGCTCTAGCAGAGCAAATTGCATTTTAAAATAAGACATTAAAATAACAAATACTAATGTAGAGCTACTTCTACACTATGTTGGCATTTAAAATATTCCTGATTAACTTATTTTCCTTAATTGATTTTTATTCAGGCAGCTAATGAAAATTAAATATCTATCAGGAATTTTATTAGGGCTAGCTGTTTTTTAATGAACAAGATTTTCAAAGGTATGTCCCTTTCTCCAGTTGTGCTCAGTCTCTGAAGTGGCAAAACCTCCACAACTTGGTCAATGGAAACTGGGGCAGGGGTGGAGACAAGGCTTGGGCTTAAAGAACTTTTTAAGTTTCTTAGGTGAGTAAATTAAATTAAATTCAGTACTGATGATATCTATAATGCAGGATGTACATGAGGAGGAGAACTGTGCAGAGTGGTTCTGTCACCCATCGTAATTTTGTTTTCTTGAAACAGTTAAAAGTGTTTTGTTTCCTGAAGGAAAAAGCGCTAAATCTAGCGCCGAGTTTACGGTTTCGTCAGTAGCACTTGGGTTTACAACAACTCCCAGTAATATTCTAACTGCAGCTTCCTTTTATCTGCTGTTATAACATGGCAGGGCCTGACACCTTTTTAGACATGAAAAGACTATCTTGTCTCAAGTAACAGCTGCCATTAGTCTCTTTTGCCACTCCATTTCCAAGCATCTCCCTTGACACAAGAGCACAGAGCCACGGCTGTGCATATCTCAAAGTTAAATAAATCCCTTCTCAAATTAGGAAATGTCTTGGTTAACTAGCAAAAGATTTATTATGTTCATCAAATTTTTGTGTTTGCAGGTTCACATGTGGAAAAGTATTCAATAATCTCTACCAATGGAAAAATCACAATGGGATACAAGACATTGAGAGGTGATCTTTTAAATTATTTTTTTTTCCTAGCTCTCTATGTATACATTCCATGTACACAGCGTTTATTTTCCTTTCTTGTTGATTGTGGACCTGAAATAGTGAGTTATAATCCTAAGGAATGCCAAGTAAAGGTATCCCTTTGTCCAGCTATGCTGAACAAATGAGCTGCATTTAATGTTTAATCCTGTTTATAAGTGGAAATAATATTTACACTGATAAGATAGAACCAATGGTTTGCTCTGTATCTCTGTGAGCATCATTCAAGCTAGAGATGCCAGCAAGAGTGACAGATCAGGTAAAGTACTCAGGCTGGGACAGGAGTTGTGCAGAAAACCTTTCAGAAAAGGACTTTAGGAACAATGAGCCCCTTACCTGCCCCACCTCCATAGTAGCTACATTTTTATTACTTTGTATGAAGCAGCCTGGTAGAGCCTATTCAGACAGATGATAAATTAAAATCTATTCAGGCTCATGAGGTTAATGCATCAACTGATTTATTCTTACAGGCAGTTTAACATTATCCTGGAGAAACATTCTCTGCAGAAGAAAGCTACGTTACACCCCCTCAATTTACTTAAAAATCATTCTCACAAGTGTGAAAGGTTGCAAAGTAGTCAGCAAAGTAAAAAGCTACAAAGAAAAATCATTCCTAATCTCTAGATTGAGTAAACTACATAAAGATGAGAAACCAAAACAATTTAAAACTGTAATTACCCTTCTGTAATGAATCACAAGTTTAATTCAACCAGTCACCCCAATGATAAATATTTTTATTTACTGCAATGAGCAGCTACAGCCTAAACAGAGGGAGCATTCTACAGTTGGTTTTCTTCCACACATCTATTGCTGCTTCTAAAACAGTCACAGAAAACTAGCACAAAATGTGGATGCATTACATATGAAAAAATTGAGAATTTTCTGCTTTTTATACTTGAACTGTAGTTGTGAAACCAAATTAATTAGTAGAAAAAATCAGCAACATAGTTATTTTTTCCTCTGCAGTTCTTAATATATCTCATTTCTGACTTCCATAATTCACAAAATTCTGGCAGTATTTTCAACTCCTCATCCTTTAAAGCAGCCATCTCAAGCAGACTTGGAAAACAAAGAAAATTCCCTCCAAAATCCACTCTGGCCCCCTGATTCTACAAAAAGCTCTGAATCACAAAAATCCACACATTGTGGGTGAAATGGAATGATCCCCCAACAACAGAGCACATTCCCATACCCTGGGAGGGAACAAAAGTGAGTGTGTTCACATGATGTTGGCATTTTTATTAATGACAATTTAAACACTCGATTTCAACTTTCAGTAATCAAAATCATCAGCAAGGAAAAAAAAATCATACATAACCAAGAAAAATGTTTTTCCACAAAAAACCCCCACTCAGATCTCTCCATTACTGACCACTGCATAAGGAATGGCAGGGATTGGAACTAGACAATTTTAAGGTCCCCTCCAACCCAAACCATTCTGTCATGCTATGAATCTCTTCCTTTAAAATTCCCAGGTGACTCTTTTTCTCCTTCATAACACTGTTTTTCCAGCTACCTTCTCACATCAGCTGGGTGCTTAAGAGGCTCCAGAAGACAAAGATCATCTTCAAAACTGAAAATAAAGTTTCCACCATTTTTGATTTTTTTTTCCTCATTCCCAGAATACATCTCCCATTTGGAAAACCAATTATAAATAAATTTTTTCCATCTTCCCACAGAGTAAATGAAGAAACTACCATTTTGTCTAATTACAGACTGTATTAGCTATAGGCTACCTATGTCTTCCTTAAACACATCTGCAATTCAGCTTCCAAATTTGGTCCTTGACCATTATGAAGAACTGACATTTTCACTAAGGCACAGATATTCTAAATTTCTCTTATTAACAATATGTCTTGGCAAGAGTTGTCTTCCTTCTGGCTGGTGCACAGAAAAAGTTACAAACACCTAATACAGACAAGGAGGCATTCCTTCAACAGGGAACTGTTGAAGACAACATTATTTTGGTGTATGAACACAGACTGTTCCTGTAATAAAGAGGTAGGAAGAGCAACTTCAAAACTATAATTGTACTCAAGTTTCCCCTTTTAAAAAAAACCCAAACATGATATTTTTCAAAGTACTTGCAATATGATAATTAGATTTTCTATAACTTAACTCTTAACTTTCACTCTATTATGAATTGAAGTGAATTTTAGATGGGATTTCAACCTTCTTTAAGAAAAAATGCCCTAATTAAAGTTAATTAAATTTAATTCAAACAGTCATCAAATTTCCTTAAATATAGGATATGATAGGTACAACACCAGAGTATCCTTACATGGCTTATTTCACTCTTTGGAAGAGGAACATCCCCAAAGAACAGCTTATTATGGGGCATGGCAGACATAAATTTAGCTACCCTGCCAGGTACATCTGCTGTGTGTCTCTGTCTGGTCCTTCAGAGATGGTCAACACAACCAGATACACAGGATTTCAAAACCCCTTGCAAAATTTGCAAAATTAAATTAGTGGAGGAGAATTTAGAATTTCAGTTTAAAAATGCTGCACCACTTTGTCTTATTAGGAGAATCCAACAGCACTGTAGGTGCTGTTCTAGTAAGTGCTTTTATAAGCAAGACTAATGGCTGTACACAAAATCTGCACAATTGGTTGGGGAAAAAACCTTTTTCTTAGATAAATCTTCCTTATCCTTGCACACCATATCCTGATGCTTATGTATCAAGTTCAGAATGTAAACACACCCAGAATGATTGGTGTTTGCCTACAATCAACTGTTTGGTACTTTTGTTAACTTTTCAGCATCAGTGCCAGCACTTCCTGTTCATTAAAAATGTGTCCACATTAGATTGCTAGAGCACACTGTAGAAACTTTGAGGAAGAACTCTTCAAGAACTGACAGTTAACTGATAATTAACTGCTATCATAATCTATTTTATGGAGAACTTAATTGATTTTGATCCTTCTTTTCAGTCTTTCAGATAGGGGAAGGGGACTGTCTGCCCACACATAATTCAGAGCAGCACTTTTGTCTTGGTGTGTGGGATCAGAACCCAATCTTTCAATTGGTTGCTCTGGACTTTGAGAACAATTCATTTCCTCTACAGAGGATGGTTTTGGAGATACTTGCACTGAGAAACTATTAACAGCTTTCCTTAAATTGGTCGTTTCCTTCTTCCCTTTAATTGTAAGGGCTGAGTCACTGTTTGTTCTTTTGCTAGTAACAATGGTACTCTTTTTCTTTGTGGAAGATTTTTTAAACTGGCCAGGGTTCAGTTGCCTTTTCTGCTGCTCATAAACCAGGATTTTATCCACGTGCCCATCATCACTGTCTTCGCTAGAAGAGCATCTGTTCTGACAGACACTCTTTTTAAAAGAAGCTTTCCAAGCAGTTCCAATGCAAGCTTCTTTAACGTGACAGCCAGTTGCAACTGCTGGCTTTTGAGACGCTGTAAGCATTTCACACCCAGGATGAAGTGTCTCTATTGTTTGCCCACTGAAGGCTAGAGATGCTGAACCACTTATATAAGGGTCTTTTTGCACCATTTCAGCCAGGATGTCAGCTTTTTTGTTCACATCTTGATAGATATGTACGCCAGATTCACTCGCAGAGTTTTCTGATAGAACATTTTTACTTTCCTGCACTAGGTTATTTAACTGACATGAGGAAGAGATGTGATTTCTATCAGGACTCACTGCTTCTTTTGTTTGTTTAAAACAATTCAAAGACTCCAGTTGCACTGCATCTTCAGACAGAGGCTGTTTTGGAATGGGAACCTTCTTAAGTATTCGCTCGCTTAAAGACCACTCCTGAAGTTGTCCCATAGCATCATTTGAGAACAAATCATCTTCACTATCAGAATGCACATCAGACTGTGTAACATCAGAACATTCGGAGCTATTTCTTATTGTTTCATGGCGTAGTGGATGTGAGTGTTTTATGCATGTGGTTAAGTCAACTGGTGGATCATGGTCATCACCTCCACAGGCTGGTGAAGTGCTGAGGGAGGTTCCTTTCCCATCAGTACTGCTCAGTTGCAGACCAGCTGGTACAAAGGAAGAGGATGATATCCCTGAGTACTTAGTGCATTGTGAGGGCACAGATGAGTCAGCAAGAGCAACTGCTGATGCTGACACATGAACTGCTGTTATGCAGGAAGCTGAAGGTAATGCTACATCTTTTGATCCAGTGCTTCTCTGCTGTGTCTGATCTTCTGGGGGAGCCTTTGTACCTGACATAGAGTGCTGCACAGGAAGCATTCTGCATGTAGGCTTTAAATTAATTTGAGACAGAAGACTGGTAACTTCATCATAAGCATTTGGTAATTCCTTTTCTTCTGGTCTGTCTTTCTTTTCTGAAAAGAAAAATAATAAAAAGTGCACTTTGAATACCATATAAATAGCAGTTCATATTTCTTAGTGCAAAAGTATAGAATAGTAAGATTAAAGCACAGTCCCTGTGAGGTATCATGAGCTCATCTTGTTTTGGCATGATATTGTTCAAGAGTGGGAGAAATGCTTTTTGTATTATGGCAAGACACAAATTCATAAGAAATAAGCTTCTGGACTTACTTTTCTGTTTCTTCTGAAGAATATCTGACTTTTCCACTTGATAGAGGGCAACGACATCAGGATAAGCAGCCTGAAACAAAGACTCTTCTTCTACTGTGACTACAAACAATTCCACAGGCTCATCTTCTGGATCAACATAATGTTCTGAAAAAATAACAAATACACTTTTGATATGAATATAAACATGTCAAAGTAGGAATGAAAAACCAAACAGCAAAGGTTTAAGTACAAAGAAGGTATAAAAAGTCAATAGTATGATATTTGAGATTTATCTACAAGTAAAGTCTTTTGCTTCCTGCCAGTCTCCTGGCACAAATGGACACACTACAGGGAGGAGTCTGGCAGCACAGAAAATTTTCTAGCTACTAAATAGCGACAGCTTCAGGTACATAGTGAAATAAGGTATGTAATACAGAGTTCAGGTCTTATTTACAAGTACCAGAAAAAGAAGCTGAAGACCGAGTCCCTTGCTTTCTAGGTAAATTTGTTTTCTTTAAAGCATTGCTGCATCTTTCAGGGTATGTAAAATTTGATGCGTTTTTCCTGTTATTTCCACAGAACAGTTTCCAATCTCGCTCACATTCCACTGTCTCAGAGTGTTGCCAAACTCTTGTCCTCTTTAAAGCTTGATTTTATCTTCTTCTATGAACTGTTTTGTTCAGTTAATGTACATAGAAACCAGACCCACCTGGTTTTTGCCATTCAATTTCAAAACAAGGAATTCCATTTTTAACACGTGTCTTAACAATCCTGTAAAAAGAGGAAGTCCATTAAATGACTTAAATCTAAAAATATTTCAATATTCTAATTTGGAATGATTCAGAGAAAAAAAATCTTGCAAAACTGAAATTACTACACTTTTTAAAAAACACACTACTCTGTATACAGTAAAATTTGGAGTACAGATTTGAGCACTGAAACATTTTTACTTGACACTCAGAAGAGCATTTGCACAAAATAAAAAAGCTCTTCTGTAACAAACAAACATAATGCAGTCTCCTACAAGCATCAGTTTGTATACTGATAGCTGGTCCTGCCTGACCAACCTGATCTCCTTCTTCGACAGGGTGACCCACTCAAGGGGCTGTGGATGTTGTCTGCCTAGACTTCAGTAAAACCTTTGATGCCGTTTCCCACAGCTTTCTCCATGGCTGCTCACGGCCGGGATAGGTGCACTGGGTTTGGATGGTCATCCTGGAAAGGGGTGGTGAGTGGAGTTACACTGGAGGCCAGTCACTGTTGGGGCTCCCCAGGGCTCACTACTGGGGCCAGTCCTGTTTAAAGTCTTTATCAATGATCTGGGTGAGGGGATCAAGTGCACTCTCAGTCAGTTCACAGACTACACCAAGTTGGGCAGGAGTGGTGACCTGCTGGAGGGCAGGAGGGCTCTGCAGAGGGATCTGGACAGGCTGGACTGATGCTGAGGTCAGTGGTGTGAGGTTCAACAAGGCCAAGTCCTGGGTCCTGCCCTTGGGTCACAACAACCCCTGCAGTGCTACAGGTTGGGAAGAGTGGCTGTAAAGTGGCCAGGAGTAAAAGGATTTGGAGGTGCTGGTCAACAGCAGCTGAACACGAGCCAGAGTGTGCTCAGGTGGTCAAGAAGGCCAATAGCATCCTGGCCTGTATCAGCAATAGAGTGGCCAGCAGGACCAAGGCAGGGACTGTCCACCTGCACTCAGCACTGGTGAGGCCACACCTCAAATCCTGTGTCTATTTCTGGGCCCCTCACCACAAGGGGAGGTACTGGATGTGCTGGAACATGTCCCGAGAGGGGCAGTGGAGCTGATGAAGGGTCTGGAGCACAAGTGAGAGGAGCAGCTGAGAAAGCTGGGGGTGTTTAGTCCAGGGAGGACCTCATGGCTCTCTGCAACTGCCTGAAAGGAGGTTGCAGCCAGGTGGGGGTCAGCCTCTTCTCTCAAGTAACAAGTGATAAGAAAGGAAAGAAAATGGCCTCAAGCTGTACCAGGGGAGGACTAGACTGGATATTAGAAAAAATTTCTTCACGCAAAAGGATCGTCAAGCATTGGAACAAACTGCCCAGGGAAGTGGTAGAGCCACCCATCCCTGGAGATATTTAACTTAAAAGATGTGTAGATGTGAAACTGAGGGATATGGTTTAGTGGTGGACTTGTCAGTGTCAGGTTAATGGTTGGACTTCTCCAAACGAAATGATTCTATGATTTTAAGACACTAATGCCACAGAAGGCCGTTGCCCTGGACAGTAATTTTCTGAATGACCAGACAGGGTCTTTTATATCTTTTGCATAAGAGCATGAGCAGAGATAGAACTTGAACTGAGCAGGGACAGTCAGCCATGATGAGATTTTTCTAAAAGGAGTATCTACACCTGAGTTTAGTTTCCTATGCATGAAGAGTAGGATTGTGCTAATCCTGCTGAACCATTACTGCATTTTTAAACACTTGTTAAAAAAAATCTTCAAGAGCACACACCATCTGTTTTTTAAACTCTTGAAACACTACAAAGTGTTATAAACAAAGAATGTCAACGAATTCATTCATCAAGGTAAATGCTGGTAATTTATCTTGCCAATCTATTGAAAAACATTCTCCAACCAGTCTCCCCAGTCTTTTGAAAGATAGTAACACTGAATAGATCATCATCTCTCTAAGTACTAATTCAAGACTATGACACATCAACCCAGAAGTGACACTATCACACTGCTATTGACTGTCCTCCTGTGCCCTAAAATTAATGTCTAAAAACCTTGATTAGCGTGGAAAAATTATTAACCTTCTTCCAATAAAAAAATTAGGGAGGAAGGGAGAATTTGGGTTTAATTTGGGAAACGAAACCATCAGATAAAGTTAAAATAAGTCACAACTCCTTTCACAAAGTGGAGTTCAGATTTGCCAACAGACACTGTAGATTCTAGAAGATGACTTAATGTTTAAGAAATTATTAGATCATTAAAAAAATAAATTACATTGAGGCAGACAGAATAAGAAAATACTAATTCTGGCTCAGTAAATTCCTAAGTAACAGGAATCAGAATGGTGGGAAATCATTCTGGGTTATCTTGCTTTTTCTTCCTTGCATGTCCATTTTTAGTAACAGTATACTTAGCCATTTTTACATTCCTAAACGTAGCAGTCCTGAATGAAAAGTAGTGTTGACACATAATACAATGGCAGCTGTTAGGTCTGATAAGCAATCAGAGACTATGACTGAATTGGCAGATGCTCATTTCTACGCCTGAACTCTTATTTTGAGACATAGAATTAAATTAAATGTCTGCTAATAACCTGAGCAGAGGTTATTAGCAAGGAATCCAAGGAAAAGGAAAAAGCAAGCATAGGAGAACACAAGCATTGCCAGTTAGAATGAAACTGCTCTATGTATTACTTTGTGCAGCAGTAGTAGAATTGGTGCACTGATCTGAATTTTTACCTCTATTCAAAACAAGCACAAAGCTTGAAACAAAGATGGAAGAAAACCATATTTTCTTGTTTTTCAGAAAAACCTTATGGTTTTTATCTGCCAGCAAAAGTAAACCTATTAAGTTCAAGAAATCAAGCTACATTACCGTATTGCCTGCAGTTGTTTTGAGTCAATGTATCCAGATTTTCTCTGAATCATATCATAATGTGTCAAAAGTGCTAACAGCTTCTTACAAGCATAATGTTTGGTCCATTCCATCTTCTCTGAAGCAAATAGCTGTTTGTATAAAAAAAAATCCCGAACTTTAAAACATTCTTTATTCTGTTAGATAGCATGCTTAGATAGTTATGTAGCTGGGACACTGGGCTAAATACTTAAATATCTAGAGTGCTTTTATACATTGGTGTAATGCCCAACAACACCTCACTGCCAAGGGAACAGTTGTGTGGTGGCAGCTGCAGGGATAAGACAGTTTTTAAATACCTTGTCATATTCACATCAGCTCTACCAGGAGCTATGAAAGTTACAGATTTCACATGTGGGACAATGAACACGGATTTTCATTATAGCCACATTGTTTAACTGTGGTCTACTCTACTATCTGTAATTCTTACGCTGTCATCAAATCCAAAAAAAGAAACATTGTAAGAGATCTGATTTTGCCAATAAAAAACAAGAAAAAGCCTTCCTAGAAAACAATGCTAATGTGCATATATTAACACCCTCACCCCCATCTAACAAGAGTGGACAATGAAAAACAAAACAATGACAAGTGAGCTTTTTCCTTCTTCCTCTTTTCTATCTACCTATTTACAGCAACTGATTTTTTTCCGAAGTCTTTAATTTTAGGCTTTCAAAACAGTGAGGTATATTAAGATGTTGTAGCAAGATTATTTAAATCTTATTTCAAGTAAAATTACCAGTAAAATCACCATTATCACAGATGCCTTCCTTAGTAATAAATAAAAGACTACAAAGCTGAATATTCAATAATTTGTTACATACCTGAAAGGACAATAAATTTGGCCTTCGACATTCGTTTATGTTGATCAATTTATTCTTGTTTACAAGAAACTCTTGGATAACCTTGAGATAAAACATAAAAGAGACAGTTGAAGAGAGGTAAAAAGCTGAAATTTAAACTAATTGATTAAAACAATTGATATTAAGTAGGCTTGTTTGTTACCTCAGAAAATGGAAAGCCCTCACAACTCTTGGCTTTTCTGCAGGTAAAAACAAATGTGTTAGGAACTGAGGACAAATGGGAAAAATGGAGCATCTAAATGCTCACCCTGCATACGAATGCAGGGAAAAGCAGTTACATTCTCAGGCCATTCCTACTTTCTGATACTGTCCTCCACTGCATTTGCTTGCTTCACTCGCTCCCACTGATGCCATGCACAGGGGCAGCAGTGTTTGGAGTCACTGGGTTTGCAGCAGCTCACGCTTTCGCAGAATTTACATCCATTGTGCTCATGCTCCTTGTAAGATCCTATAGCAACAGACACACCAAGTGAGGAGAAAAGAGGTTCCTAAAATCTCCAAACCTATAAAGGCAATATTATAAATACAAAGCTCAGAACATGTATGAACATGATGTGAATAGCAGCTGTAAGAAGATCTGAGTACATTAGCTGCATTTATGAATCTACAGTAAAGACTGAAAAAGACATGCAGGCTTCCATTTTGATGAAGACTTTTTCTCTCAACAGTTCCAGATCTTAAGCTGAAAACTTATTATTGAAAAACTACAGAAGTAATGTGTGATAACCTGGAAAGCACATGAAAGTAATACATTTGAATCAGGCTTTTTCTTCACCAAATGATGGATTTGAATGAGTTCACTGATCAAAGATGATACCAAAATCAAGGTCTTTAGGATTAATTTCTTCTCGAAAAAACACTGCTGCATACCTCATCAATGGTGATATTTGGTCCTCTTGATGCAGGACCAATTCAAGCAACTACAGAAATAGCTGCTAGGCTGTATGGAGTATAACCTGCTGTCTTTACTGATCATGTTAAAAAGGCAAATATCTGGGATCCCACAACAGCATTATGGTAAGATTCCATCTGCTGTCAACTAGTTTCACATTTGAAGAAAATTAGCCCCAAGCCTTGTAAGTGTTTATATAAAGGTACATATGCACAATATTGAAAACCTGAAGATGGAAGCTGAAAAGGGTTTTTAACGCTAGGAGAAAAACCCTCATAACCCAATAGAACAAAACCCATCACCCCATAATAAAAAGTAAACAATTAAGCTAAAATACAGCTCAGCACTTTTCACACTGACCTGGATGATGGCACTCTGAACAGTGAATTACCCTTTTAACAACCAAAGGTGGATTATCATCATACTGAAATTGTTCCTTCCACTGCTCAAACCTAAAAGGATGATGTTAAAAGGATCAATAAATATTTTTAGCTTTCACACTTAAACCACTGAAAAACATTTCTTTATACTTGTCAAGCATTTTTCCAGAAAAAGCTTTTCAACTTATGAAACAGGGCTCTTTTACAGTACATTATGTTGGATTTCTAGCATTGACACACACATTATGATAACAAACACAGAAAGCACTTGGTATCGCAAATCCTAATCCACAACCCAACTAAAAATCAGCAAGTCTCATCAGTCTCTACAGCTTTCACTCCAATATATCAACTTATACCTGCTAGCTCAAGAGTTAGGAGCAGCTGATGTTTAAAACAAGTAAGAGATTTGCCTAGAAAAACACCCAATTCCTTTAGCAAACACAAGGTAAGGAATGTGGTAATATCCTCCCTAACTTGAAGTATTACAAATATTGTCTTGGAGCTGAAGTACACACTATCAAGTCTTTGAATTAAAAAACAATTATATAAATTTCCATTTTACCTTTGCAGTAAGTTTTGACCTCGCAGAGTCTCAATTAACTTTAAAGCTTGTTCCTACCCAACTCCTGGAACTCCCTACAGCAAAATATGAAATATTATTTAATTACAAATAAAGCATTCATATTCTCACAAAAACATCTTTATCACAGTGTAGAGAAATGACAAAAAGTGATTCCAGATGTTGAGAATAAACTGAGAAAAAATTCTGACCAAGTTTGAGGGCAGAGAAGGTGATATCTAAACTTTTGCCTTCACCTCCATTATAGAGAAGGTTTGGAACAACACAAAACAGTCTTGGAAAGACTGCTATTCATGA
>VWZP01007619.1:1639343-1823754 GCA_013396995.1 Dicaeum eximium | reverse complement strand
TCTGTGATTCTGTGATTCTGACTTTCTCCTGGTTTATTCCATAGATACTGCGTGATATCCAGAGATACCAATGATGCTGCATTCTGTTGCACCACAATGGAAGGAGGTGGTAAGAAAATACATCTCCCAACAGGGTGATGGAGCAGGCTGGGTGCTGCCCCTCTCTGTTTCCCTCATACTTTTCAGCTGTCTAAGCAGCGTGGAGAAAACCCTCCATGCTGCTTGGGAGGTCAACAACCACCCACCACTGCACCAAAGGAGAGAAACCCAGCTCACAGAATACTCCTGCTGTGTCCAACCTGCTCACAGCAGATCCTTTGTAGAAGATGACCACATAAGAGATAGTTATTTTGTTCTGTGCCCTCTGACATAGTTATCCAGTAAAGGCTTTAAGAATGCCTTTTCTTTCTTAAAATTAGAGATTTGCAGTGCAATCTATAAGAAAAGGGTAACAACAGGGAGACTCAAGATTCCAAATATTCCAATTAATTCTGCTCAGTGGTGAGTATTAATCTTCCCTTAACTTTTTGCATAACATGAAAGCATTAGGACCAAAGTTAGAAGCAAGTTCAAAGACACTTGACACAGCAAGTTGCTGCAGACCTGTGAGAGTCTCCAAGCAATAAAAACAACTTTTGGATGCATTTCCTTTACCTCTCAGGATGTAGTTCTGATAATTCTGGTCAGCTTCTGCTCCCACTTTGATTAAGCAAGTCAGACCTTCAGCAACAACAAACTCATGAACCAGATCCTTGTCATCCTGTCACAGGAGAAAGGAAAAGCTGAATTAGATTTTTGAAAGACAAAGAAACAGATTATACCATAATGTAAAAACAAATGCATGCCTGCAACAATGATTTTATGTTTCACATGTTGTAAGCAAGTTGATATGAAAGTTGTTATACAGAGGATCAAAAGCAGAATTTTGAGAAATTTAAATTGGAATTTAAAATCAGAATGAAATACAATAGTGCAAAGCAAAAAAAAAAATAAAAAAAAATTCTTTAACCTTTCAGTCAACTACAGAAAATGAAAATCTGCAAAATATGACTTGTCTTCTTTTTTTTTCATTAAGGGCTTGCAGACGTTCTCCACAATACTAAATCTCATCATATCACAAACAAATAACCTTAAAGACCTAAAGCGTCAGGATAAACAAGAGAATACCACCTCTATTCCTTAGCATAATTCCAGTTTCAGTATTTTAGGTGGGTACAGCAAAACTTTAAAACTGGTTTAATTGCAATGAAATATTGTATTCATTGCCATAACACAATAGTAATTCATTATATTTAGAATGGGAAAGCAAAGTGTTAAAGGTAAGAGCACTAGTAGACAATATGCCCACACTGTGATGGAAAACAGCAAATTCAAGAGAAAATTTAATGGGAGTTTATACTTGCTAAAGTGGCTTGCTATTTTTTCACCATCAGTTCTTTCCTCAGGGCAGCAGAATGATCCCATATCACAGGTGGAAGTGACACCAGGGAGAGAAGCAGTTTCCTGGGCCTTACATGTATGACAACTGTGCCAAGGGACTACAGAGCACCACATCTGCAGCTTGTCTGCTCCTACAGAAGGCTCATGCAGACAAGTAAGAAGCTACTAAGAGCTGGATTAAACAGCCCTTAATGAATTAGCCATGCCTATTAGGCACAAGACTAATTAAAGATATCACTGGGAAAGAATCACTCTGCAGATAATCCCAGTTGCTGACTCCCTTCTTTTAAATAATCTTAATTTATGCTTTCATACACAACACTGTAACAGATATAAATTTAATCTTTCCAATAACACAGCCTCAAGAGCCCAGGAACCATACACTAAATTTGTTGAGAGTGATTTTCAATTAATGGCAAACCCTTAGCAAACTGCCAAGAGGAATCAAGCCTCTTTTAGTGAGGCATTTCACTTACTGCAAGTTTCTTTCATCTGGATAGTTTATTTATTATGAATTTCCTTCTTTCACCAGACATAATTTACATAACTCCTACAGCCTGACCAAACAGGATATTAGTAATTAGAAGGTGATCTAGCAGCTTGTGAGAAGTTTAGAAATTAGGAGGAAAAAATAGTGTATTGCACATTTTAGCTGGTCAAATTTGTTAAAACAACTTGAAAAATATTATACAGTCAAGTACAGACACACAAATTTATCACATGATAAAGGTGATTTATCCTTTAAATAAAGTACAAAAGTATACCAAGTGGAAGCATGAAATCATGCCCTGCATCTTGGTGAAAGCATATCATAAAAGCCCAAAATACATAAGATAAAATTCACCTCTGCATAGTTACCCTTGAGCTAAAAATTCTTTTTATTTCTTAGTCTCAATGTTTTATCTTTTAAGAGTGCTATTTTTTTTTTTCAGTAGCTAGATAAAAACTTTGGTGTTTCCTGGAAAGCTAAGAAGTTTACAAACTCACATGTCAGACCAAGGCACTACAGATGCAAGCCCACAATTTTATGAAGACAGATTTCCTTTATGCATTTTCACCACCAAGTGAGTGCTCCCTCCCATGTATCCCTTTGTTATATGTGTTTTTAACTCAAAGATACCTGAATAATTTCTTCTTTGTTAAGAATTTTGAATCCTGTTTCTCTTAAAACTCAATAGAGGAAACACATCCATGCAATCTTCCGGCTAAACTTAATGTAAAGTATATTAATGTTTCAGGCAAACTGAGGCTATGTGTCATGGTAACAAGTTGTCTAATTTAAGAGAAACAATACAAAATAACAAATCTAATTATTAAGTGAAATAAGCACAGCTTTTTTCCAGATGGTAATCTAGTCCAAAACCATTTCCTTTTTCTTTCAATGCCTTTTCTTGATTCTTGAGCATACATTTTGAATCAAGTGTGTTCGCATCTTCCTTGAATTGAGGGAAAAAAGGAATCTATTCTGGATTGACACACAGTGAAATAAAGAACATTGGAAAAACGGGGAAAAAGCAGGAATAACTGTGGTCTGCAGATTCTGACTTTTATTAATAGACCTACAATGCCTGTTTGGGAAAAATAAATGACATTTGGATGACCCAAAAAAAAAAAAAAGTCCATATAGTAGAGAAGTTAACGGTAGTTCAGTTTCAGATCTTTCAGATTGAACCCAAAAAATAAAATAAAAATTTTAATAGCATTTAGCAATTAAGGGCTGCTGGCATTCAGTGAAAGATAAAAACTGAAACACCCACTGTATCTTGAAGATATTTTCCCATAATCTTAAAATAGTGAATACATATTAGTGCATTACCTGGGGAAGAATTAGAAATTAGCATTTAATTGTCAAAATAAATCAAGCTAAAAATCTGCTTTTATGTTGATGATACTTGTTTATTTATTTGCTTAGTTAGTTATTTAATTATTTATCTTCTAATACGGACCTTCCAAAGCAAATTTCGAGATCTGTCTCCTGGAACTTTGTCAAAGCAAACAAGTCATAGAGTCACCCCAAGCTGAAAGGAGATATATTGCAGGGGAACAGCAGAGGAAATAGAGGGGATGAGGAACTCCAACCACACTGCTTTTGGAAAGCACTGAATAAACAAATGAAATCTGAATTTTAAAAAAGGCTTTTAAGGTACTTCTCCTTTCCCAAATAAAAGGGAAAATGAAGGTGTAATGAAGTAGAGGACAAACACATCATGCCTTAGACATAAATCTCAACTCAGTACATTATCTACCCCATCATGTATATACAATGAGAGGAAAGAAGCAAACATCTGGAATGTGCAGTGAAAGATGGAAGACATGCAAGCCCATACATTCTACATTGAAAGGAGAATGTTTACATCAATTTTGGTCTAGGATAATCTTTTCAGGCCCATTAACTCACTGACTTGCCAAGTTAGGTGACCTCAAGAGTAAAGGCTACTCTCTAGCAGTGGTTAAGAGGTTCAGGTTACGAGGAAGAGAGCATTCATTGTTCAGAATATATGGCATGAGTGTGACAATGATACCCACAAGTACATGCCACATGTGTGAGATAGCAGCTAGAAGGAGGCAGGGAAATGTTGCCATTTGCTAAGGAAATGGACTCCTCTGCTAATATTGCAAAGATTTATGAGCCCTTAATCAGCAGGCATTAAGGCACTGATGAGAAAAGCAGCAGAACAGGCAAAGCTCTCTAAGCTTACTGCTAAGCTCCTGCAAGCACGAAGATTGTGCAGTGACACAAAGGCTGGCTACTTAAAGTCTTTATGAAAAGATACCATTGGCCTCATCAGATAAATATATTTTGCTAATTTAATCACTGACTTGAATTAGATCATGTCTCTTCCTTTTTTTAGGCTTCTCAAAGGAAAACAAAAAATAATGTATGAGCAATAGATATCTATTTTCATCCAATGTATAACAGAAAAGACACAATATACCCAAAGCAGTGACTTTAAAACTTGCTTATGTGGTTGATAAAATGCACAAACCATACTTTTTCACCTCCATGGCTCAGCCTAGCAACTAAAAAGACCCCACAAACCCTGTGATCATGCAGTCTGTAACCACAGGCTCCTGTGCCACTGGCAGAAGTAGTGGGGGGCATTGTCTTCTTTCCCACACATTTGTACCATTTGGTATATGCTATAATGTAGTTTTGCAGGGTCTTACCTGAAGATGGAGACTGAATATATTTTTTTCAAGGAATGGCACTTTGCAAGAACATGTTTTATCTGATGTGCAGCTTCCATGTGCAAAGATAAACTGTTTATGTACTGTTTAAGATACATTTTTCTGAAGCCTGTTATTTCTGTTGGCCATATGTTTGAAAGCTTTTACCCAAAGCATCATTATTTTTGTGCCACAAGAAAGTTGCTTCATTTCCCAATAAGAATTGAGGTTTTGGAACATAGTTTCTCGAGGGGATTTTTTTTTATTTTTTTTAATCTAACAAGCACTGCTGAAAGCTTCATTCCAATTATTTGGGGAAACTGCATTAGTAAGTGAATATTCACACTTGGATATGCACATATGTATTTCTTTCTTACGTGGCTAACAGCTGTGCAGAGTACTGTCTTTCCAAGGAATATAAAACAAAACAAGTTGCTTGTCTATAAGATTTCCACCAAGGAGAACCTAATTTTTGTTTTGAGCTTCCCCCCTTCTTTTAATAAGCTATGCCATTGTTTCTGTGTGCTTAAGCGCATGCCCATATTCAATTCTATCTTGTACAATTCTCTCCTGTTTCTGTTACAAAGTTAAAGACTGCACATTTTATAATCTTCATTTCTTTAAATAAGGAAAACCTGCATTTCCCATGATTTCCAGGTTCCCCAGCCTGTGCTCTCCACATGACACATTATTGAGAGGGCCAGCAATCACATTCCATACTGACCAAACTTTTCACAATGCAAAACTTGCTGCGATTCAGCCTAAAAGTGACAACAGCACAGGCAGAGAGTACCAGTCACAGTTAGGACCATCTCCTTGCTAAACTTTGCCTATGGGTTTACAAGAGGGGATTGCACTCAAACCAAGCTCCAGTGGTTGATGCATTTCACTGTCTGCTAGAGGAAGAGCTTCCCTCTCTGCTCTGTCCCTCTACAACATTCCTATTAAGAGATTTAAATTCTGATTATCAGGTCAGCTCTGGTTTTATCTGTAGACCAAAAATTTAGCTTCACAAAGATATACTGCATTCACATTTCAACACTGTGATAATTCACCTAGGCAAAAGCTAAGATGAACACTGCCAATTCACTGGGCAGCATGCATATGAGGAGAAATAATAACCTGACTTAAAGAGGAGGAGCAGCCTCCTCTGCTGCCTGAAATCTTTTAGGACAATACGCTGGCAGCATATCAACACAGAATCCTACGAGCAGAAAGGGCACAGCTCATTCAGACACCACCTGGCCTGGCTCCTGAAGTGAATATCCCTACTTTTCAAGAGGGAGAGCTAGTGAAATTTTGACTCATTGCTGTGCTCATCTATGAAATAGTATCATGGCAGAGTGCACTGTTCCCAGTGAACATTATTATGTCAGAGCAAGGTATCCTTGGAAAGCCCTCTTCCTTCAATTCCCCTGCCAAGAGTTCACACTGCAAACAGAACTGAAACAGAAACCCCAAATGATTATGCGCAACGCAAAAAACCTAAATAACAAGGAAAAATACATTGATCAATAAAATGCCAGTGCATTTAGCCCTCTGAAAAACATAAAAGATGGCTGCACTCTTTAGAAGTTAAAGCACATTTTTTCTAACAGCCCCCACTCCCCCTCTCTTTTTTATTTTTAATCTCCTGCAAAGTCAAGATAGGATCACAAAGTTCAGCTGGTTTTAGGAGGATTAAGGTTTAGGGATTAAGCTTCATTCATTTGGGGATGTAAATTAGCGGCAGAGGGACAGCAGCTGACTGGTGAGGAAAGGGAGGAAGGAGGAGGCAGGTCAAAGAGCAAACCATGCACGGCTGCAGGCTTTTGCTGGCGTAAATCTCAAATGACAATGTATCTGGCACTCCACCACAAGAAAGTAAAATAAAGGAATATTGCCCAATATACCTCAAAATCTTTCTCTGTTACTGAGTGCTTAAAGGCAGAATGATGAAATCCAGGTTTCTATTAGCAATAGCATCAATGATGAGTAGGTCCTTGTTCCCCCCTTCCTATACTTAATAGTACAAGGAGAATAGAAACAGATCTTTTTTCCTAAGCATTCCTCTGGGTCTGGCAGGCCCTCACATATACAAAACAAATTCCCAAACTAACTTTGCTCCTAATTTGACTGCCCTGGGCAGCAGCAGCCATGTGGCAGCACAGACCAGAACACACTTCCATGACCTGAGAGCCTTCATATCCACAGGCTCCCTGTGTAATTCCACATGCTCATATGATTCCCCATCCCAGCAGCAATGGAAAATTAACATGCAATTCCTCTCAGCCACCCTTTTGGCTGCCTACCTCTGCAACCTCAGTGACTACATTAGAAATATATCACAACTAAGCCTCCACAGTAATATTTTTAACTTTTGGTACCTGCCTTCAGTATGCATCACATCTGCTGAAGTTACCAGCAAAATAATTATTCCCATTGACAAGACTAAAATGATGTAGTAATAAAAGTTATGTTGTGCTCTATTAAAAACAGAAACCCCAAAGCATTTCCATAGTCCAGCTTTTTTATTGGCTAAGCAACAGGTTGCATTTTGCATATCAAGATTGGCTTGCAATGTTTGCCATTAGAAAAGCTCACTCTGGCTTGAAAACTGAGTAAACATAGGAAGTGATGGAAGGAGCACAGATTGCCAAGCTATAATTTATAGTTACTTTCCCACACTTCAAACTATAGTTCTCTTCTTTGGACTCCAAAATAATTGATAGAATTAAAATACTAGATTGCCAATCCAGAAGTGCCTGATATTATCTAATTCAATTGTCACTGTTTATTTCAGTCCATTTTAAAAGCCAAGTCATCTATTGCAAACAAATCTAGAAAGAAATCATTCCAAAAACATACACACACGCACATATACACACACATCCATACAATATATACACACATCCATACATAAACTGAAGTCCTACAAGTCTCTCAAGACTGTGTTCCCATTTCAACCTCAGTTATTTATGAAGCTACAAAACAATTCTATGTATGGACCAGATGAGACAGTGGTTAAGTAGGCAAGTCTTGTACTAAATATGAAACCCCAGCTCTACTTTGTGTCAGGGCACTACTCTTAGAAGATGAACCAAACAAATCTGAGAGTCCTCTGCTGTCACAGAGAGTCCATTTCTCTTGGACTTGTATTTCCACTCCCTGCTACTCAGTAACCCAGAAACTACCCCAAGACAGGTGCTTGGCAGGTTCACTTGCTGTCTTCTGTCAAATTCCCACCAGCATGCCCAGAAGAACAGTTCCTTGCGAACAAGATTGCCCTGGACTGGGTTGTCTCAAAACTGCTCAGCTGCTAGAAATAAATGAGGTGAAAGAATTTTAGTCGTAAAGGGTCTGCAAGGACCAAGCAGCTGGTTTGTATCTCAATGGAAGCTCCTTGCCCTTGCTCTACTTGATTGCAAATGAACTTCACCCACTTTTCAGACCGCATCAGCTTTGCCAAGCTTCCAATCCTCTTCCCTCCAAACTTTTCCCTACACCCCTGCATGCTGTGGCTCCACTCCTCATTTTCTTCTGTTCACCAGTCTTTACACCTTCTCAACTCATTTCATGTGTATCTATGTAGAAGCACAGCCACAACATGATACAAAGACATCACTATTTTTGCATTTTTCTCTTTCTTCCTATTCTTTCATCTATTTACATGGAGCAACATTTTGCAACAGTATGCATGGAAATCACCATGACCTCTTACTTTCAGTGAGGCAATATACTTAGCCAGCCTGCAACGTAAAGTTTGGCTTCTGATAACATGAACGAAAATTTATCCCCATTTCTATTGCTGGAGCAAAGGGATGCCATCCAGAGGGACCTTGACAGGTTTGAGAGGTAGGCCAATGCAAACCTCATGGAGTTCAACAAAATGACCTGGGTCATGGCAATTGCAGACACATTTACAGGTGGGGCAGGGAAGCTTGGTTGAGAGCAGCCCTGTGGAGAAAACTTGAGGGAAAAAAATGTGGGGAAAACTTGGGTTGATGACAAACTCAACATGAGCCAGCAATGTGCACTGGCAGCCCAGAAAGCCAGCTGTATCCTGGGCTACATCCAAAGCAGCTTGGCCAGCAGAGTGGGGGAGGGGATTCTGCCCCTCTGCTCTGCTGACACCCACCTGGACTGCTGTGCACAGTCCTGGTGTCCCCAACATAAGAAGAACATGGAACTGTTGGAGCAAATCCAGAGGGCTGTGAAGTGGATTAGAGGACTGAAGCACCCTTCCTACAAAACCAGACCAAGGCAGCTGGGGCTGGTCAGCCTGGAGAAGAGAAGTTGCATAGGGACCCCAAAGCATCTTCCCAGTATCTGAAGAGAGCCTACAGGGAAGTCAGAGAGGGACTCTTCATCAGGAACTGTAGTGATAGGACAAAGAGTAATGAGTACAAACTGAAAGAGGGGAAATTTAGATTAGACCAAAGAGAAAAATCAGCCTTTCATGTTTACATTTTTCTGATAGATAACAAGTCAGTAAAACACATGTATTGGCACCTAACATGTAGGGAAGGAAATAGAGATCTGCACAACTAAGACAAAAACAAAGATTCCTTCAGTGGATGTAACTGAAAACCCCAAAAATTTACTGTTGTCTTAAGTTAATTGTTAAAGACAAAATTTAGAGAGGAAAAGGTCCTTAGCCTGCACAACAAAGTTACTCCCATGTCACACTTATGTTCTTTAAGCTTTCTTCAATTACCAAGACTGAATTATTGTGATCCTGCCTCATCTTCACCACTATCTGCAGCGGTTCCGGCTCGGGGTTGAGCAGGCCACTGCCGGGTCTCCTGCGAACGTCTTCTCGGAGCCGGCAAGTGAGCCACCTTCGCCTAACACTGCCTATGCTAGATGTATGATCACTGAGACCAATGGCGGAGGAACTGCTTGTGTGCACATGCCCACGGTTTATTGAAACCAGGACGGGAGCAGAGACAAACAGCCCCCCAGGACGGAAGGAAGGGGGTGAAAAGGGAACCGGATAGCCAATAGGAAATAGGCGAAGGGGCGGAGTGAGGAGGGTCCAAGGTAAAACAACCTACCAGGGTACAAAGGTATCTGAGGGACAACATAAGTAACAAATCAGTAATAGGAAACTATAGAAGTAGCTAGAACAGGGGAGGAGAACTGGGAGTGGAACACTTTGATAGACACGACGTCTCCCGGGCAACTGGGGACGTGGCCTAAAGATTGATGTCCCAGGGGCGAACCATTTCCAGGTCCCCCTGGGGTGCAACACTATCTTCTCCAAAAAAGTCCTATTTCCCCTTTCTGCTCCTTCCTCTGAACGTGGTGCTTTCCTTCTTCTGTGACTTGAGCTTTCCTAATTTTACATAACCTGCCTGATTCCTGCATCTGATGAGGGAGCTGCAGGTACAAAGCCATCTTACTGTGATGATATAAAGTTTACTTCTAGTTGTCCCACTGAACTTAACTTTGTAGCTCGGATGATGGCATGACTGAAAGAAAGAACACAGAAAAGCAACTGTGCTCCTATTTAACATGTTGAACAACTTGTAACCATCTTTCTGCTTTCAATATTTCATTTTATTCAGTTAATAAGGCCCAGGTAATTAGAAGATCTTTTTTCCCCATATAACTTTTTTTTTCTCCTTGTGGTCTCCTTTTTTTTCTTGCCCTTGTGAGGGCAAGAAGCAAGCAAGCAAAAATAAGTCAAACCTCAGTCTCACATTAAGCTATTCAATTATTAGGCAGAAAATCTTTGATTGCCTCCACCCTATAATGTCATTTAGCAGCAAATGAACAAAAACCAGTCCTGCTGTACCTGTCTCTGTTTACCACAGTCTATCTCCCTATATACACTCAACCACCAGATAAGAGTAGCAGTGAAACTAAAGACATTTTATGCCACTGACTTGATGAGGCCAGAATTTCATTTTTTGCACCTTTCGTAGACAGCAGAACATCACACTGTGTTTGTCCTTCCAGTTAATAGCAGAATTAAAAATTCCTACAAAAGTCACCTAGAGCAGACCCTACCAGGTATATTCTTCACGGCAGATAAGCAACAAATCAAAAAACATTCAGGCATTGTATTACATACCTGAGGAAGCTAAAGTAGGCAGGGGCATCATACCAAACAACATTTCCTGTTTCAATTCTCACACTCACAGTGATCAGGAATGAATACTGTGGCTTCCCAAGTTTTAGGCTATCTTTATGGTGTAAGCAGTTCACATTTTTTACTCTCATTAAGCATTGTTTACATCTTGGTCTGTAACACTGTCTAGACATGAAGAAGGCACTCTACTCACTAATGAAACTGAGAAACTCATTTTGACATTTAATGCGTCATATCTATTTTATTTATAACCTCTAAGCAGTAATGAGACATCTCCTTTGTAGAACAGGATTAAATAGATCTGTAAACTGCTACATAGAACTCTGGTGAATTTGATTTAGGAAGGAAATGAAGGGTTTCTCTTTTTCATGACTTAACCAAGAACCCTTCCAAGAGGCTCGTAAAGGGGAGAGGTGGCAGGCAGCCTCCTCACAAGTGATGACAACAGCCCCTAAATCAAGTGTCACACAGCTTCAAACCCTAAGGAGTCATCAGTCATGCTTGCAAGAAGGGAAGGAGCAGCCTCCTTCCTTGAGATCAATGAGGCAGACACAGAATACTCCTGCACTCCTAAGGATGATTGATGACTCCTTAGCAGCTGAAGTGTGTGACATTTGATTTCAGTCACTGATAAGATTGTGTCTTCCAAACACCTTCTAGTTAATGTTTCCAGGGCACCCACATAGCTGTTCTTTGTGAAATTTTTTAACACAAAGCTCAATTGTTCAATGATTAATGAATTTCTCAACAACAGATGAAATTTCTGTAAGAGAATTTTGTAACTGTGTCCCTTGATAGTCTGATCACAACACAAAGCAGGAATCTAGGCTCCTTAAGAAAACTAAAAGGAGATCTCCTGCACCTGTTAAATGATACTTGTAAGCCAAACA
Organism: Dicaeum eximium; assembly: GCA_013396995.1. Taxonomy (NCBI): domain Eukaryota; kingdom Metazoa; phylum Chordata; class Aves; order Passeriformes; family Dicaeidae; genus Dicaeum; species Dicaeum eximium. The sequence goes on along the minus strand of VWZP01007619.1, from coordinate 1,812,180 downwards.
ATCCTAAAAAAGAACTGTCTTTTTTCCTGAAGACTTTAAAATATACACTTGAGGTCTGCTTTTCAGAAAACCTAATGCACTGATTGATATTGATTAAAAATATTTTCCAAAATTTTAATAAGCAGATTTCCACAAGGTTATCGATTCCAACAGACTTGTAATGTGCTTTATGGCTTTCTTATTTTTTCTTACAGCACCATATTCGTATGTAGTTATTTCCTATTTTGAAATTATGCAATCAGCATGATTTGAAACTATGCTTTGTAACTACAAGTTACACTTGCTTATAGGTTCTAAAGCATGCCTGCTTTATATTGTATCCCATTGTATCACAGGCCATGTTACAGAAACTTTTTTCGTATAGCTTAAATCTCACAGTACTATTTACATTTATTTTTGTGGTTTTGCTCTCTTTTTTTTGCTTTTAAGATTGATATTGAATTAACTGCTTTAAGCAGATGTATTTTTCAGCCATATGAAATTAAAACATTTTTTGAGTCATGTTCAGCTGGATTCTGCTCAAAGCCTTTGGAAGTTTTAGCACTTTGAACAAAAATCATGAGGTTCTGATAAAGAACCAGGCAACTCAGAAGTCTGTCAGGAAATCCATTCAAAAGGAGAGAAACTGTGCTGGTTGTCAATCATATTTTAGTGTGTAAGTTTGTTTGTCAAAAAGCATACTGGTAAACACAGGAAGAAAACTGCAGTACAATCCAGAAAAAGATGATGACTATGGCTCTCTCACCCCTTCAGAATGAATGACTGGAACAGAATGGCAGTACTGTCAAAGAAAAATGCTCCACATAACCTTTATCATTTTGCCAAAACCAGCCCACCAGAAAAAATCAAAGAGAAATTCCAAGTGCGGACTTGCCAAACGAATCTTTCATCTAAATTTTGAAACAAAGACATTGCTCTTGCCAAACATTGCTAAGCTTTGCTGAGGCCTCACGTGAAAAAGCAAGAGCTCCGACCATTTGGAATTCAAATTCAATGTAAAACTTGGGCTTATTCTCAATTAATGCAACTGAGAGACTGCACACTACCTTGAAAGTCTTTAAATTAAAAATGATCCTGACATAGAACTGTGCCAAATTAAGTCAGCAATGATGAAATTATTAAAAAATGGTGTTATGAACAGTCCTGGCACTTAAAGACACGATGAAGTCTCCATAACACTCTGAAAACTTGTTATTATGAAAACACTCCTTTTAAGCCAACATCTCATTTCCAAAATGTTACACTCTCAAGGAACGCAAGATACTCTCTATAACGGCATACAAAATGAAAAAAATATATTTATGTTGAAAAACACACTTTATAAAAACTATTACCATAATGATAAATTTCTAATGCTGACATACTTTCATGTCGTATACAAAAAAATAGAAAATATTATGGTATTTTGGACAATACTGTTTAATTTATAATATAACCATATTATATTTACTTGTATTTTTCTTCAGTAAAGAACTGGAAAAGCTTTTCTTTCTAAAACTGATAAATTACCTTACATTCTCTCTCACGGTTCATAATGAGATGAACTAAAATCATGCTCAAAAGATGCCCTTAGCAATACTGTTGTTAAGGACAGCAAAGCTGGCAGGTACACCTGGTTTCACAGGGGCCTGTTTTCCAACTGAAAGTGTACTACCTCAAATACTTGTGTATATTCTATGAATACTCTCCAGCCCAAGGAACACTTTTCAAGTCCCCCCTAAGAGAACCTGTACTTTAAGAACATATGTAGATGTTTTTAAGGGTGTGTTTGTTTAACAATTAGCCACAGTTACACAGGAAAGAGCATCTTTATGTGGTAATTCATTGATAATTCCCAAATTTCTTTTCATACCACATACATTAGAAAGCAAGAAAGTTAAATTCTTCAAGGGAAATTATGCCCTGAAACAGCCAGACAGGTTTCACTTAGAACTAAATTCATACACAGATAAGGGTTTGTGCATTGCTTTTCCCTTGGCTCTCGTTACTCTTCAACCCCTCAAATTAACTAGGATAAATATTTAAACAGAATATTCATTAGAACAACTGATCAGCTGGAAGAGAGGGATCTTACTGGTGTGTTCTCTGAAAGCACTGAGCATTTGTGCTCAGAAATACCTACTAGACTTCAAATAACCTATAGGGAAGAGGACATTTATGAATACCCAAACTGGGAGAATTCATGATGGAAGGGCATGGGAGGTGCAGGATGGGTGGGAAGAGAGGCTTAGCCCTCATTGTTAAACACGTGCAAGTGCCCAGGTTATCTGTGCAACACGTTAAGTGCAGGGAAACACAAACATTTCCCAGAAACAGCTGAGGTGCACAAAAAGAGAAGAAACCAGAGAGGACTCTTGGAAACCTGCCTGATTTACTGTGAGCACAAGTCCACATGCTTGGCAAGCTCACAGGGAAACCCAACTTGCGTCCTTGTGATTCTCAAGCAGTCTCCCTCTGGGAATGAGGGACAATGTTTCTTGAAGAGACAGTGGTTTTCCCAATCTGCACTCATGAGATGACCAGACTGTTTTGAACTAGAACTCCTTCTTTGTCCAAACTTTCAAAATTCAGGAACATTTTTCTCACCCAGAAGACATCTTCAACTATCAAGATTTAACATTAAATGGTCCACTCACTCCTATTGTATAGAAAATTTTAAGTCTGGGATTTTCTAAATTCTAAATGCTTAACTTTGAAACCTATAAAAAGGATCATGTGTTTAGAAAATGTGCAATTCTGCAGCACTGCAGATTTCTTAAATGTTTTTATGCTTCTTAGAATAAATGTCTATTTAAAACAAAGCAAAAATGTTAAACTATGAGTTAGAAATTTTTCTACCTATTATAGCTAAAAAAAGGATTGTAGGTTGTCATCCTCCATATGGATCCATTAGTAAAGAAGGAGAAGTGCTCTTCTTATTGTTCTCACTTATATTTACTGAAAATGCAATGTCTCAAATTAATTCCATTTTAGAATCACATTGAGAGCATGCTCCAATGCACACAGATGGCTTGTTTTTGGTTTTTTTTCACTTTTCCCAACCTCTTCTCTCCAACAAGTTTCCTTGCAGTCCTGCAGTTTTCCTATGTCCTTCTCCTTAGGCAGTAAAACCAATCTGAAATTCAAGATTTTAATTCAAGCCAATTCCTTATCAGCCACACCACTTGTCTATCACATTGTCTACTTCCCACCAGGACCCAAAATCCTCCAGATTTCAGATTTCCTCCATAATGAACATTCACATTGAAAATGATCCTTCACTACCTTATCTTCCTCAGCTCTATGAAGTATCTTTTTGGCTTATCAGTAAATCTTCTTCCTCTAAACTCAGTCTAAATTCAAACACATTCTGAGATCTCCCAGTACATTTTGGCCCCTCATCAGAACTGTTCCACATCTCCCACAAGTCTTTCAGTTTTTGATGTGGCCTAATCCCAGACTATTTGTCCATTTTCAGGCCAACACTGGCCATCACCCTAACTTATGGTTTCCCTGGCTCACCTTTTCCAATTCCCCAAGTCTTTCCAATACCAAGATATACCACGGTCTAAAGAGCAGTCTAAATTTTTACCTAAGAGTTTCAATTTTCTTGTCTCCTCTCCTGGCAGGTTCACACTCCTCACTCTGCCATTTCACCATGTCTGGTCCTACTGACAGACTGAAAGAACATGGGAAGGTTTGCAGATTATAAAAATAAAAGACTCTAAGAAGGAATTGGCCAATTCCAAATTACAAAAGAATCTTAAAAGTTTCTTTTGCCAGAAACTGTAAGTTATTCTCTAAATTAAAAAAAAAAAAAAAAGACGAAATTAAATTCATGTTCAAATCACAGAATTGACAGCTACTATTTGCTCACCTGAAATATTTGTTTCAAGGAAAAAAGTGCCCGTCTCAGCTCCCGTCCATTGGAATTATAAAGTTTTTCTGGGAAAACAAAATAAGACAACAGAAAAAATTTCAGCATAAACAAAACTGACAACACAGCAAGGATTTAGTACAGCTTTTGAAAGAATCATAGCACCCACTTCCCATCAGGCAGACTTCTCTTTAAAAAATTAGCTTTTTAAACTATTGATATAGGAACTTATTCATTACAGGTGCATGTAAACCAGGATTTAGTTGTCTGTAATTTAAGATGGCATCTCCCAGGTAAATTCACAATAGTTTCAACAAGATCAGTGAGAAACAATTCTCTCTGGAGTTTTCAAAATGCTTAGAAATACTGTTCTTTCTACATTGAGGTAAATTTAGAGTTTACTCAAAGTCCCAGATTAATCTCAAAAGACCTGTCTGAGACCACTCTTTGCCTTTGTTATCAAAGCTAGAGCCACTGAATCCCATCCTTGACTGCCTTCCCTCTAGACATTCTTTTCTCATGTTCTCATCTTTCTATTGTTAAATCCTTTCTCCAATAGCAATGAACATTAATACCAGAAATAGTCGGACAGTCTGTTCTTAGCATAATTCAAAACAGTGTTTTATTCTCCTGAAAACTGATCTTGACCTTTTTCTAAATGAAGCAGAAGCCTTCTTTTCATCATCCAATACTGAAATGCATTACTTCATTTATTCCCCTAATAATGCATTCTCACAGAAATAATTTAAAGACAAAAGCAACTCTGCTATCCTTCTGAACCCTGCGACAATGTCTGTGCCTTCGGAAGAGGTCTTGGACTGTGCCTCTCAAGACTGTTGTTGCAAATTTGTGACTGTGCAGGGATAGAGCAGAAGGTGAGCTCTTCAAACCTCCTGGGCTACTGTACTTAGTGTAGACAGAAAGACTTTATGCAATACTTCTACAGTCCTGAATTTAATTTTACTACACTACTGCAATCTAAGGGCAATGACAAAGGAAAATCAAATCTTCATGGTCACCTCAGATGACACACTTGCCTCATCCACAAGTCATCATGAAAGCACCCTCTCTGCAATGGACAGTGGCCAATAAGTCCTGAGATAAAAGCTGGAATGCCCATGGATTGATAATATTCTTATGAGAAAATTAAGTATCAAACCCCTACATCTTATTTCTTACTTTCCTTTGTCTATTTCTCTTTCAATTACCACTTTACACCACAAAACCAAATTAAATTTTATTTCCCTCTGTCAGAAAGTTGCAAAAAAGGGACCAGCATTTGAGGATTCAATCCATTTATAACTCAATGATCATCTTTTGCTTCAATCAAGGAAGGTGGGCTCTAATTTTAGAAAAAAACCCATTTCTTATTCCAACAGTCATCCTGAACCAAAGGAAAAATATGAAATAAAATGTCAGCAAAACTAATTGCCTCTGATTTCAAAGGCAGAACGTACAGAACTGGCAAAACTATTGTTGTTAAAAGTTGTCTCGTTCTTGCACTTTTTATAAATTCTTGACAAAACATGGGAGGAGTGGATTTCACTTCAAGCCATAAACTTAGAGGCACACTTTAATTACTCTCACTTAAAAACGCACTGGCATGTGGGACCACATTTCTTGGCAGGATAAAGAGTAATTTTGTCAGGAAAGCCTAAAGAATAATAAAGATCTTCTAAGACCCGGTCTGTCAACTTTACATGCCACATTACACAAAATATTCCTTTTTGAAAGTTACCTCCATCTGGCATTTGTTATTACTAATTTCCCTCTATTCATAATTCACCAGCATCATTATGAGCAGAATGTCTCTAAACAAGGCAGTGTATTATCATCTTAATTAAGAGAGGCACCACTTGTTAAAGTCCTGGCAACTTTGTGCATAAATATCAATGTCCTAACAAATGCCATCTGTTGGTCTTGGTCTTCAGCAGAAATCATCATCCCAGCCTGGGGTGAAGTCCTAACAAACCATTGTTATGATACCATAACACTGGTTGTTTCATTGGTGCGTGAAGATTCCTGGTACATCTCAGAGGAACAATGCTGAACATTTTTTCTCCTTGGTCTTTTCACAGAGCATAACCTCATCCTTGGCAGTCAGCACAAACAATGCTCTCCCTGCTCCTCTGTAGCAAAGAGGACAGAAGTTACTGACTGCAGCTCAAAAAGGGGTCTATCAGAGCTAAGAATCAACAACTACTGCAAGTGTCAAGTTTGACAACAGTTGTGGCATGAGTCACAAATGTTCGACAGGGTTTGAAAATCCATGTGAGGAGTGACAGTCCAGGTAAGTCATCTCACTTCTGACATCATCTACCAGAGACAATGCACACTTGCAGGTACCTCCTCACACAGAGTTGATCTTGTTCAGTCAGCCCAAAGATACAAGTCCACAGCATCTCACCTGTTACTCTTACACACAGGCAAACACACTCTCTGCACAAGTCTGGACACCCACTTCTTACAGTGCTGGCAGCCCCCAGAAACATTCACTGACCATAACCCAAGGAGCAAAGTGAGGTGGCCATGACACATCAGAAGATATTTTGGTTTAGAAAACCTCAGTTCAGGATGAACATCACCCAGGGAAGGAAAGCCTGTGTAAGCCAAGGTACTGCATGGACCCTTAAAAAAGTTTGTACTTTTATTGTGTGTGCTGTTTTTCAGATTACAGCTGGGGGACACTTGCTAAGATGCTCTCAAGGCCTCAGAGAATTCCCACTTGTTAACACTAACTTCAGCACCCCAGGGACCTCAGGCTCATCCTGAAAGCTCTAGACTGCAACTGAGGCTATGAAATGGCATCGGCAGAAACTGAAAGGCAAAAATCAGTTCTGAGCTCTTTTCCTACGGTAGAAAAACAAAATTACAAAAGAAAAGAGAGAGAGAGAGGGGAAAAGCCATATTAGCTTACAATGTTTTCACGTTGCACATGATTCAGAAACTAGATAACAAATGCTTTTTAATGCTTGTTTTACATAAGCAGTTTAAAGTGTTGCCCTCTGAGGTCGACTGAGAAATAACTTTCCATGTTAAAGCACAGAGGTGCGTAATTCCCACAGTACCTCCCTGGCAGAGCTGTCTGTAACTGAAACAAATCATGCCTAGAGATTTGAAACAGGAGTCTAGCCTGCTACTATCACTAAACCTAGAAAATTCTAAGGTGCTCCAAGGACAGTACAAAAGACTCACATGTTTGCTGCTTTGTCGTTAGGTGTCAGATAAGCTTGAATATGTACACCAAGACTGCTTTACAGCAGAAAACAAACCTGAATTTCAAGCAGGAACATGTGCTGCTACACCTTTCCCTGAAATTCTCTGGCCCTTTGGTGAAATTTATTTCCTGTCCTTCACCAGGCCAGGTGCAGGCTGGAGACATTCTACATTCATATACTTCAAGGTAAGATAAAACAGGTCAGTGAGTTCATAGGTCAGGGAGTTTGTGATATCTGGCACATAGACTCCATCTACTTATTAATGATGGTGGCTTTGACAGCCGTGTCCTTATAAGTAACACTATTGATGACACTTTTGCTACTTTTCTTCAAGAAATAAAGAGCTGCCTCCACGGCTGTGAATAGTTTTAATTGCATATACACAGGTGACAGAAAATTCTCCTTGTGTTCCCTCTGACGTTAACTAACACTAGAGGGCACTGCTTATTTCCTTATTTTATGAAAGAAAAGGCACTCTGCCCCTCCGTGGGCTTCCCACTGATAGAGCAACACTGCTGGGATGCAGAGTTAGTACTCCATTAACCTTGAAACCCTGTTTTAGATCTATAGACTGTAAGATATTCTACTAAATTGAAAAGCATCAGCACTGTCAATCTCAAACATTGAAAATCAGTCAACTCTTTTGAAACTGATAGAAAACCACATACTGGTATGGGCCTGAGTTCTATTTACCTTTCTGCAAGAACCAAGAGTCACATTTATTAAATTATCCTTCACATCATAGCAGGGAGGTGTATATCTTTGAAGACAGAGATTCCCTTAGCTCAGCACTTGTTTCTAGAGGCAGACAATCACAGATATGCAGACTTGTGGTAGATACACATGTGAGAGGCAGCAACCTGCAAGCAGCTATTTTCCTGCAACAGCAGAACTACAGTTAAAAGAAGCCTTTATGCTCTAAAAGAACAAGTATTATTTATTGCTCTCTATTTTTCGCTTGTTTTTACTTTTGTGAAAAGGCTAAGTCAAAAGGGATTCCTATAAGTGAATTTGGTATAAATGCAGCAGTGGAGGGAAAGCAGTTTGGTTTGAAATCAACGTCTTTTCAGGAAGGAAGAGAAGTCTTTAAAGATACTTTATGGACAACTTGAAGCTTTCAAATGGATTCTATATTTTCAAAGATAATTATCATAGGCTCAAATTTCATTGATTTTCATCTCTTTTGACTACATGGTAAAAGGAACTTTTAAAAGAAAATAGTAATTTGTCCTTATATTCCTAAATAAAACACTGATTTTTCTTCTGCCTTCTATGGGAGAAAATGAGTGTTTTGAATCCACAGCAATAAAAGAAAAAGTGGAACTGGCTGAACATTGCTTGGTTCAGTCCCACGTGTTACAACTGACCTCTGACCGACAGGGTACCATCCTCCTCCCTTCCTCTTCCATCACACCCATTGAATTAGTCCCTGGGATATAGTAATTTATACAGCATCAGCCTTTTGAGCTGTTGGCAAAGGCTTGTGAACATCTGGCTGAGCACAAATGGGAGTTGCTCTGCTTCACTTGCTGCTGCCTGAATGACCTCCATGTCTCCCATCCATGCCTCTTTTTTTTAACCTATAATTTCAAGATGAAGCTCCTTTCCTTACAAAAACATAAAAGGGAGATTAACTCCACATTTGATTACATTAGCAGGATACCTGGTGCAGATCCATTTAAATTACATTTGAAACATTTCCTGCCATTCATTTTTACCTTGCATTGGACAGAAGTAACAACATTCCCTGGCTTCCAGTAGCCACTTGCAAATTAGCCAGTATTTAGAAACTAAAAAATTTAATTCCTCTCCCTGCAACAAGGAATAAAAATATTTTAAAAATAAAATAAAAATATTTTAAATGCTCACTAGGAAGAAGTATTAGTGATAAAATTACAAGGCTTTATCAATTTAAATGAACTGCCTACCTTTCCAGCAGCACTGATGGGAAAGAAAACTTGAAAGGACAAAAAAAAAAAAGTGTTTATAATGGTAAGAATTCATTCATTCTTTCTGTGAATGCCCATGCCACACTTCTAAATTTATTACTGCACTATTCCAATTTTAAATGCATCTTACTTTATCTGAATGAATGTATTCAATTGTAGAACTAAAAATTTGAGCAATACAGAAACAAGTCAGGCAAATGGATCCACTCCTGTGAACAGGCATCAGGAACCAGCCAGGTAGACTTCACTCAAGTAGGCCCACGGGTACATATAGTGCTGCAGATCTATAAAACAACTGTATATAAAACTAATTAGCGTAGTGTGCCAGTCTTTCACTGTATGTCAAACAAATTAAAGCATTTCTCTAAGAAAAGACCTGGTCCTGTGCCAAGAATAGGCTCTTAGTTTAGCTTTTGTCCACAGAAGTTAGTCATAAATGTGCTGGCCAGACAAGGCACTCTTCTTCCCAGACCCCCTAAAAAAGGCATGAAGAAGGGATTCATTCACAGGCATATTACCCACTATTTCATTAACACAACTGCTGCTTCTGCTGAGATTACTTTGTTTTACATATTAAAAATTTCCTTTTTTTTTCCTCTGAATCTGATGATATTTTGTCTGGATAAATGGTTATGCATTAATTAGCGGAACATGTCACATGTGAACTCAAGCTACATATTCTCCCACTGATCCAGGGATAAATGATTAGCACTTAGCACAGGAAAGGAGCTTTGTCACAATAAAATCCTTAGGCCAAGCAAGCGGCTGTGTACGAATTTCGGGAAGCTGAGCCCACATCACTGTCAGCGCCGACTGCTTTGGAGGAATGTGCAGGCTGCCTCCAAGGAATGCTGCCCCAGCTCCCCGGCAGAGAAAAAACCTCCCTACTCTCCTTTTCATTCAGACACACAGCAGCTGCTTAGCTAATTATCCGGGACAGTGGGTCCCTCAGTGAGCAGGGTCCTTTGCCCCCACTGGGAGAGGGGGATCCTTTGTCGGGAAAGGATCCTATTACGCCTGCATATGAGGAGAGCTCAGCTTCAAGCCTGCATCCTCATTCCCTTTCTCTGTAAAGGACCTGCAGGTGGGGAGTGGGAGGAGGGAAAGACAAAACAGCCTTGGACACCCTTTCCTAGCCCATACCCTAAAGCCATGCTGGCAGAGACTCAAAGTAAAGAGTGCAAAGAGCCACCTGCAAACCCCAGGGAGCCTGTGGGTTTGGACTGACAAGCAGGGAGAACCCCAGGGCAGGATCTCCCCTGGGAATGAAAAATACCCAATTCAGCAGCACTTCAGAGCAATTCTATACACTCACACATGGGATTTTCTTCCTCTTTGAAAGCACAAGTCTGCTTTTCTGACACTGCAAAAAGTACCCAGCAGGAACAGTCCCTGGATTTCCACAGGGAGAGTACCCATGGCAAAACCCCTGCTCTGGGAAGATGGGTTGAAGCTAATTTTGTTTTACAATTTCCCTGAAATGCCAAATGTCTTAACTTCTGTCACAAGGGAATTAACATAAGACTGTCAGCACAAGAATGATTATACATTTAAATCCACTGAAAAAAGTATCCCCTCCTGCAGGTGCAAGTGTCCTCCCTCACTTCTTGCTCCTGTTTCTAAGACATATGAAATGAGACTCTATCAATTGTGGGAAATAAGTAATATATAAGAACAGTCCAGAGGGTCAAGAAGAAACATGATGACCCTGAGGAACCAGAGACATGCTACAACAGGTCCTTCTCATTCTGAACATACAATTACTGAATGTTCTGGTGACTCCCCTACCCTGGGTTCTAGGTGTTAGTCAGTGCTGGAGGTTCAGCATAAACTACAGTAACATCTAAAAAATTCCATGAGATTTAAAAGAAGGTTTTTGGTTTTTTTTTCAGATATCTGGTAGAAGGAACTTTCCAGTGTTTATCATACTCCACAGTCATATTTTAACTCCAGCTAGCGGCCAACCCCAGGCCGCCACTCACTCTCCCACAGGAGGGATGAGGGAGAGGATGTAAAGTATAACAGTGAGAAAATCTGTGGGTGGGATAAAGTCAGTTTAATAGTAAAGAAAAAGCCACCTACACAAGCAAAACCAAACAAAGAATTCATTCACCACTTCTGACGGGCAGGCAGGTGCTCTGCCATCTCCAGGAAAGCAGAGCTCCATCAAGCCTAACAGTGACTTGGGAAGACAAACACCTTCCCAATATTCCCCCTTCCTCCTTTCCCCAGCTTTATATGCTGAGCATGACACCATATGACACGGAATGTCCCTTTTTGGTATGTTGGGGTCAGTTCTTGTGCACCTGCAGCCCCCTCGCTGATGGGGTGGTACAAGAAGCAGAAAAGGCCTTGGCTGTTTAAGTGCTGCTCAGCAGTAACAAACACATCCCTGGATTACCAACAGTGTCTTCAGCAGAAATTCAAAACAGTCCAAAAGTCTCTCCCAAACCAGGTACTATGAAGAAAATTAACTCTACCCCAGTGAAAACCCCTCCGGCAGCATAAAAGCACTACAGTGATCTCTTCTCAACCATTTCTACCAAACTTTTGCATATTCTGCTTGGTTTCAAGCAAATCACATGTCATGGATAAACCATCAGCCAGAGCTTCCCCTTTACAGAGCTCTAAATTACTCTCCTTTTACTTCTATAGACCCATCCACATGGAAGTAGGAAGAACATTTGTCGTGCTATCTGCACACATTATGGCAAACAAATGCCAATGATTTACACTACAGGCAGATGTTAAAACGCAGCACGTGTTTATATAGTGAAGTGCAAAAGGAAACCTTAGTTTTCATCTGCTGGATCCAGGCGTTTACAGCTGTGCAAGATGGGGCTGTCTGTACGTTGCACTTCATTATCTTAGAGATGCTAAAAACTGATGGTGTCAAAACTTCCTTTTACTGTTTCCATTTCAAAATTAGTGTATTAAGGTCCTGATTGCTCATAAGCAAAAGAAAGGACATAACGTGTTGTGGGCTGAGAGCAGGCTGAAGCTGCCTGACAGAAAGGGCTTGTAATTTTCCTCTTAGTTTTATGTCTCTCTGCTCACTACTGTTATCCCAATTCTCTACTGCAGAAACTTGTGTCAGTTTTCTTTGACTGCTGCTGTGGGAAAAAGGACATAAGCAGTAAGAAAGACCAACAGCAGGACAGCACAACAGCAGGTTCTACCTAATCTATTAAGTGAAAATCGGTAAAAAGAGGGGAACATGAACACTCAGTGTCAACAAGCAATCACTTAACTAAACAGAAAGCAACAGCAGCGATCCCAAGAAACTTGAACAGTTGGTGAATTTCCATTATTAAAACCCCCAGGCTTTTAAAATTAGTTGTATCTGAAGAGATAAAGAAAATGCATGGGGCGTTATTAGCCAAATGACCTTTTTCAGAACCGGCTTTCAGGGTCTGACTGGGAAAAATATTGCAGGCCAGTGCCACAAAAAGTTTTCCTGCCCGCTGTGAGCCAAAAAACTGTGACGGGAACAGCAAGTCAGTTCTGAATCCACTTCCCATCTGCTTATCACCACAGCTTTTATTTCCAGTTCCAAATGACTTCTCTCCTGTATTCTTTCTGATTTTGTAAACTAGAATACAGAATTCCTCTTTACAGTTAGTTACATTTCCCAGTCAGTCTGATGCCTACTGATAACTTTGAACCCATGGGGACACTATGGAGGTCTACGCACACAGAACAAACTGCTCAATCAGCTCAGTCTCCCTTCCTTCCTTTAAATAAAATGCCGTATTCAAAAGTTACAGCCTTTCCAACATATTAACAAAATAAAGAGCCTCTGCCTCTTCAGCCTACTCATTCCAGCTAAGGAACAGGCACCACAGTATACTTCCCTACAATGATTTATTTATATAGGTCCTCTCCACTTGAATGCAAAAGGCACTAATACGCTCTTTAGTTCTGAAGTGCAGGAAACAGTACTTTGGGTTGACAGCTTCAAAGGAGGGCACTTCTGCATGTCTAAAAAAATGCTATGACTTCTCTTCTGTAAAAGTCAAAGGGTTACAAAAGGGAAAAGGCAGTGTAACAAGGTCAAATATTACAGCACTGTATTAGAACAAGTGGTGATGGAAAAGATTGGAGAGGTCATCTTGTTCATCCCCCTGCTAATGCAAAATTGTTCCCTAGAGAGTAATACAGCAGGAAAGTAGTTGTTAATGCTAAAATATAGGTTACATCATTCAAGAGAATGGGGGCTAGGGAAAATTGCTATAAAAGAAGATAATATAGAAGAACTTACTGCTTCTTTACATATTACTGAACAAAAACTGAGGCTAAACCATAATTTTAAAAAGTATGTGGAGACCAACCTTTAATGTTTGTTTCAGTTTACAACTCGGTCTCTGCGTTGCTGACCTGTGTGCTTGTGCTTGAACAAGCACATTAGCCAGTGCCTCCTGGATTAGAAATATTTAATAAGAACATGCTAGGAGTGATTTGAATTTTCTGGTTTTATTCCATTTTAAACACAGTGACAACATGTAACTCTGCATGTTCAATCAGTATTAGTAAACAAAGGGCAACAAGAAAATCATAGCAACCCATGACCAAAAAAAGACAAAAAATTTAGGCACACCCTCTCTATTCCTTGAATTATGGATGCCTTATCTGTGCTGACAGCTTGGCAAAAGGCAAAAGGTCTGAGTGCAAAGACATCGCAGCTTTGTGCCAAGAACCTGAATGAGCTCCTGAGCTTAAAGCTCATATCAAGTCCCTCTGTTGCATAATACATGACAAAATATGTCAGATGCTATCTCCAAGACCAAATTGCTGCAGTGATCCTGAGTCCAGCCTCAACAAGTGCATCAGAACTTAACTAGTGCTTTCACTTCAGAGGATGCAGCCTCATAATTAAGTGCATGCATTGAAGCACCAATTTGTTCAGAAATTTGGAAAGCAAGGATGAAGCCATTCATCTGATAAGCAAGGCAATAGGCCAAAGAGGAGCAACAGCAGCAGTTCATGTTGAAAACCTGATAAAGCTGCTTCTCCTCAGATTGCTGCTAGCAATTAAAATGGTGTGTGTAATTTCAAATACCCGAGCCTGCATTGCCTATGTGCATGTGAGACTTCCCAGTCTCTCAGCCATGCTGCTGGAGACAACTGGTTCCAACTCAGTGTTAGGGGTTTTTTTTGACCATTTAAAGAAGCCAAGACCAAAAATCCACCACATAATCCTCACACACAAGAACCACTATATGTGCCTGTGATTGTGACACACTTCCAATAATAAGGATTAGTATTTAATTGTACTTCAGCAACCCCCAGAAACATCATCCACACAATCACGAAGACCCCTTCTGGAAAGCTTCTAGAGGTGCCATCTGAATCCAATAGGGCTTCATTTTTAGGATTTTTTTTTTAATCCCAAAGTTAATTAAAAAAGGGAATAAGCAAAGAATTCCAATCTAAATGTCATAGCATCTTCAGGATATTTATTTCAAATTTTCATTACATTTACTGATGATAATATTGATTTCTAAAACATTTTTTTGTAATTTAAATTCAATTTACAGACCCTCCTCGGTCTGAAATTCTTCCAATATCTCAATATAATAGCCTCTTCCTTATGTTAAGAACTTTACTTGTAGCTTATCTTTTCTACACCTTCCTGTTCTTGTGTACATCCTCTAAATCAATTCACATCTTTAAATGTGTAAACCCAGACACAGCAACACAACTAAGGCTTCACTGATTTTGATTATAGAGGAGAAACAGCATTTCAACAGAGAAAGATTTGGGTTGGCTTTAGTGTTACAGTCACATAACAAAGAACAACCCCTTAAGTAATAGTCTCATAGCTCCTAGCAGACGTGATCTCAGTCAAAAACAATAAGCTCATTAACCATCTTTGTTCTAATAACTTAAACTGCCTTTTCCCATATGTCTTGATGCATATTAGAGTTTTTTGGAAGGATGCTTCTTTAGAATACTTGAAGGATATAGCTAAATTAACAGAAATTAAATTTACAGAGATGGATTTGCAACAGAGGGAGAGTGAAGAAATATCAGATGTGCAGAAGGAAAGACTGTAGCCCAAATACTTTTAGCAGATGTCAAAGTAATTCAGGGTCAGCAAGTTTCCCATCATTCTGAAATTGCTGGGACATATGAAAAACACACCATTTTGGCAACTGAAAAGCAAACCCCCTAAATAAACTGGAACAGAACCACCAAGATGTCAGGCTAAATCCATGCCAATGCATGACTCTCATCTGATGCAGATGCCAGATCAAGCACATGGCCAGTCCTCCTGCAGTAGGCCTCCTGGAAGGCTTGGAGATCCCTGTTATCTGCTGGACAACTCACTTCCCAGCATCCCTACTGCTGCTGCACCCTGTGCCTTGCCATCTCCTGGGTGACCCTGGCACACAGGGGGTGCAGGTGGCTGGCACCTCGATGCTCCATCTGCTGTCCCATGTCTTACAGCAGGAGGGACAGGAACAGGCATCCCAGGACCGTGGCACAGGCACCCTGAGCAACTTAACACAGCAGGAAGGAAGGTGACACCCTGGGGCAGCCAAAGTCTCCAGCCTGACATGCTGCACACAGCAGCCATGCAAGAGAGAACTGCTGCTGTCCTGCACTCCAGAGCAATCTTTGTCCTTCAGTTACCATCTTTTATTATCACTCTGACTGTTGGGAATACAAAGGGTTTTTCAGAAGTGGAGACACCTTTGTACTCTCTTAAGGACCAGTACTTCAGACTGCAAAGATTTAACAGCAGAAGTACTTACGTGTTTCACATCCATATAAAAATTATGTAAAAGTAGGGTATGTCTCTATTTTCCAAGTATCATGATTAGGGTAAAGAGAGGTGTCTGAAGTTACATGTAGTAAAATCAGGAAATTACTGATAAAAGACTGTGTTCATCACATAGAAATTTCCTTTTTGGAAATTCTCCCCCATTTTCACAGCTGAAAAATATCCTCAATTTTCCAGAAACAAGACGCATGATATTTGTAGGGTCCAGAACAGTATGGTTGGATCTTGGAGAGGGAATACAAAACCAATATCAGAACTATCATTTCACTCCCATGAACAAACACAACAACTATACACCTCTGTGCCAGATGCTTCTCTGAGCTCTGCTTGGAAATCAGTGAGTTCAGTTAAGTGCATTTGCAGCTGGAGAGAAATGTATAAATCCACCCGCTGCTTTGGCAACACATTTTGCCTTTTGAAACAAAAGCTGGCTGATGCCCCTCCAAGCAATGGTGTGCTGCCCACTGGGGCACCAGCTCTACACCTCTCTCTATGTCTGCAGAGACAGAGGTGAGAGAGACCTTGGGGCATTCCTAGCCTCCCTTGGAATTATTTCCTGTCTAAGTTTCCCCCTCAACATCTCCATATCAACAGTTTTCACAACAAATAATTTAAATGAGAAGTCACTCAGGCTATGGGGTTCCTTTCAATATGGCCCCACCCTCTGCTGTATCAGGGCAACTTCCAGGCAAGTTTGCAAGTTTCTAGCATAAAAGGAAAGGCTATCCTCACAGTGCTCCAACCACACCACCCTACCAGACATTTACATTTTCAAACATCCCTCAAGCACAAACTCTGTTTACCGTACCATGCGGAACCCAGCCTGAACTTGTTTAACACGTGTTTGCATTATTTATCCAAACTCATTCATCACAGTTGTAAAACATCTGACAGACGATGGAGGTTTTCCAGTGTGTATCAGGCCTCTCGCTTAATTCAACCGCTGATTATTTCCACCTCTAAGTAATTTGACCAAAGCCACACGAAAGCATTCAGCTATACTAAATCTTTCTCTGTTTGTTATTAACTCAGTCTCTGGCTGTAAAGAGCTTTATCTCTCTCTCTATTTATCTAATTAATTAGGAGAACATCTATACACACATGTATACGATATTTATTAACACACAATGTGTATCCACATTACTTATATAAATTATATGTTTTTATATATACAATATATATATTCTACACATATTAGTAAAAGAGTTTCTCCATGTGATAAGAAAAGCTTAATTGCTACATGGATTGGACTGTCATTTGTACCATAAACATAGCCAGCTGCTGTGCAAAGTGCTCTCCCATGCAAAAATGTACACACTACAGCACACATTACACACATTCAGCTACTTAATGTGAATTTTTTTAATTCCCAGTTATACGAAAAACATAGTAGCATAAAATTAATGAATTCACAAATGTACTTAGTATAATCACACCAAGTCAATGGAGCTTCGAATCAGATCTTGAAACTGGAAAGTAAAACCAGTTCTTTCTGTGATTACTGAGCACAAGCACTGTATTTATCACTTTTTTACTTCTTGTCTCTTGCAGAAGGAAGATCCTTCACTGTTCCTCTTTTTTTTTTTTTGCATACTTTCCATTACTCATTAATCACACTGACAAGTCTGTAACTATGAAAATAGAAGCAAGTTAACAGCTAAGACCTGCAAGACCATTAAAAGGACCAAATCCTGTCTTATATCTAGGCTTCCTATATTCAAAAAATTATGGCTCAAAAAGTGTCACATGTGCTGCGGGAATTCAATATCTGTTCACTGGTCCTGACAAACCCTCAACCAAAGCAAACACCAAACCCAAGCATGTTTGCTGCATGATTTGGTTGTCTCACATGTTACTCTTTTCCCCCCTGTGGAAAACTACAAAAAACTATTATTAGTTATATCATCACACTTTCACTCAACAGCACAGGCTGGTTAGTTCAGACATCAGAGTAAATAAGTCCCTGTCCTTTCTCACTCCAGGAATCAGATGTGTCCTCAGAGCCTGAGGCCAAGGTAAAAGTTGGGGCAGTAAACTGAGAATGAAAAATCTCTGCTTCTCTTAAGGCAATGGTGTTGTGCCATTGCCTTTGAGAATCACCCCAAGGGCTAGGGCAAGGACTTCTCACTTTGACAATGCTCCAAGGGCTAGTATGGATCTGACCACCCTTTTATTATTTCTAAAGCCTCTACAGAGACAGTGGAAAATAAGGATGATGACAAGGGATGAGTACAGAAGACCGCTCCAGAAAGAAAACAATAGAGTTTGCACATCTGATTATACTCCATTACATTCAGAAAACAGGAAAATGTGGCTTCTTAGAAGAAATGCAGGATATATTATTACTGTCAGCTACAGAAGGAAAGCCATGAAGAAATAACCAGCTGCTTAAGGTTGCCTCAGTGATGTTCACTGGTCTGCAATCTGGTCACTGGTCTGCAATCACTACTAATCTTTCATACAGAAAGCAGGCAGTGAAGCTGAAGGGGCAAAAGACTTTCAGAAAAAAACCAACAATATCCTTATTCTTTTGACTGAGGAACACTTTCTTACTGTATACCTTTTTTTTCCTTTGCTCTTGGCAAGGCTTTTTTTGCAAGTAAGTGCCCTACAGCCTACTGTCATAAGCTGTATTTAAGACAACCTCTCAAGTGTGTACAGAGAACTTAGCTGATGCAGAATTTGGCAGCATGTTTCTTAAGTGGCACTTTAGTTCATGAGCATATTAAATCCATGAGGCATAATCTGCTTGGGCAGCCTGCTAGTTTTAAGATGTTAGTCTAGACCTATAAAGCCCTAAATGTCTTGGGACCTATTTTTCCAGGCATTGAGCTTTTTTGGAGGTTTTTCTGATGAAACAAAAGTTTTAATCAGAAAATGTCAGTCGCTAAATTGGAAACACTGCATTCAAAGTCTCTTGCAGCCAACAAACTTTCTTTAGATCCAAGAGAGGATCCCAAAGATGTTTGCCTATATTCATTGTAACTGAGGACCCAGGAAGGATATGATCTTCAGCCTTAAGATGGGTGCTGTGGGAAATTGTGAGGCTGAACCATGATGAGGCAAATCAGAGGAGATCAAAACTGCAGCTCCTAAAAAGCTGAGAGCTCTCAGAGCCCAAGCTGCACTGCAGACAACCCAGAGAGCCCAATCCTGAGAGCACAAGCGCCAAAAATCAGTCACAAACTTCAAAAAAGAAAAATTCATTTGTACTCAGACTTATTCACTTCAATATCACTTTTCTGCAGAGGTATTAGGATGGTATTTCCTGAGTAGTTTCCGAGTCGTGCCACAGAATATTGGGTGTGTTTGTGAAAGCCCTGTCACTCCTCACTCCCTGCAACTTCAGGGTTTTGCATGTCTGGAACAATCTTATTTTTTTCCGGTGTTTCATTAGCAGCCCCTTTCTGAGAAATGCCAGGTGGCATCGTGCCCAGAATCACTTGCCAGCTAATCTCAGAGGATTGGGCATTATGCCATTTGAATTAAAAAAGCTCAGCTCTAACTCACTGATAACATTTAGGAATCAAACCAATAAAAATGGGAAAACAAAACCAATACAAATAATCTCTGAATGCACACAGATGATAGCGTTTAACCGAAAATGTATACAGTTGTGGCAAAAGAAAGAAAAAAAAAAGGCTGTAGAGGTCTTTTTCCAAAACTTAAACCAGGGTTCAAGTGAGGAAAAATCAGATTATTTCATTCGTTTCTGAAAAAAGCAAAAAGAAAGCATTTGCACATTTAAGTACAAAGTTCATGTCACAGGGTTCCCTGCAACAGGGAGCTCAAATTTTAGGCAAGCTGTGCTATGCCAATCACCCCATGAAGTGCAGAGGAGAAAGAGGAAGAAAAGAATTTGCATTTGAAGGGAACAATGGAGTTTCCCCCTCAATCCCTTCATTCTGGCATTTTGACATGTCCTTCCTAAAATAAAAGGAACATTTAATTTATGAAGACCAATAAAATCATACATAGCCAGTTAAAAAGTCTGCATAATCCTAATGTTATCCACATCAACAGTAAAACATGGGATACTCTAGCATGTGCACGTAGACGAGCGGGCAAGAACACAGACTAATGATTCTGTAAATTATAAAATCTTTTTCTATCAAGAGTTTTTAAGTTTTACAGGCTAGAAATTCCCACGTACAACACACTCCACAGGAGGGGTAAGGGAAGGAAAAACAAAGCTAATAAGGATGTGACCATTAGGAAACAAAACAATTCAAAACTATTTCCTATAACATAGTTAAAGAAAAATATGGGAGGCAACTTTGGCTTACTCTGACTGCTGTCTCTATAAAAGCACATCTGTGTTATTTACATCTTCTCCTCTATTCTTTCAGAGATTGTGAGTCAGTACAGGACAGCTATTTTTCCTTTCACTTCATCACACATGTCTTGGAGGGTCAGAAAGCACTGGTCTTGTAGTATTTCATAGCTAATTAACAGAGATAACAGCTAATCAAATCAAATAAATCATGCAGAGAAAATGCCTCTTCCCTGTGGTATAACAGCATCCAGGAAATTTTTAGGAGAAACAACTGAGATGAGAGTTAGCAGGTCTCTCTGCATCTTACAAACAAGGATAAAGCACTTTTAACTTTGGTGAGAACAGTCCCCCACCAGCTCAGATGGATGAAGGCCTGCCAAAGTTGCTTGCTTTTCTGGCTCTGTTTGCAAAGCATGGACATGAGCCGTGGGCAGACCCTTCAGCACCCTCCACACAGAGGCAGGTATTTCAGAGAGGACACAGTCCTGTGTGAGACTTGTGCCCTCTCCCTGCCTCTGCCCCTTATGTGCCCTGCTGCCCGTGGGGGGCTGCAGGGACTTGCTCTTTACAAAACACCCATTTCTTCCCGTGAGAATCACATCTGACCTGCTACTGATACAGGCAAAAATTTAGAGGCAAAGGGACTAGCTTCTGAGGTGCTATTCATGAAAATGGCTGCTACTGAATTTGTTAGCTACTAATCATTCTGCGGTTTCTGGGGTGCCTTATCAATCCTCAGCAAAGCTTGCTTGTGACAAGACATGCAACAAAGCAAAACCCGAAACAAACCCTGCTCCAATGAGAGCAGAGCAGATCGAACCTAGAAATTAATGAAGGACAAGAAGTGGAATTACAGATGACATTTGTACAAGGTCACTTCCACACCCCAGCAGTGTGTTTTTATACAGATCTTAAAGCTGCTGTGGGGCTGATTAGTTACAGTGCTTACACTGACATACATGCCATTTCTTTCAAGGACATGAACACACCATACAGAAGTCTTCAAGACATCAAAAACTATGAATAGCCAGAAACTACCCAGACTTGTACTCTGTTATATCACATCCATCATCGATACTAAGCAGTCATATAAGATGAATTTGCAAAAAACATATGCACACATACAAACACATACATATAATCAAAGAATATTGTGCCATTTTCATTTTTTGGGTACCTTGTTATAGTCACACTTTTGATCAAAATACAGAGTTGTTTTCCTCTACCAATAATATGGCTGGGAATTTATCAAATACTTGAATACCACAAGAGACATTTCATGGAAAAATTATATGCCCTCAAAGATGCAAAGCAATACACACCACAACTGCTTTTGCTTTGGCATGCTGGCCTTCCCCGTATCGTGAACGGTGACAACAGACAGATTACAGTTTACAGACTGTGAGTAAAGTACCCTGGATAAAGATCACCAACTATAAGCAATCACAAAACCATCTCACTTCAAAATCTCTGACACTAGAAAAGGGTAGGGGGCGGGGGGGGAGAAAAAAAATCATAGTTCCTGGGAGAAGCAACCTAGGATCTGAACTTCAGATTCAATTACTCCCTAAGTGCTGGATTCATAGATGAGTCTGAACGTGGCAAATGTGCTCTCTCTAAAGACTATCAAAACAAATGAGACTTCCATGCAAATAAAATCAGGCATCCTCTTTGCATTATTACATCAGAATTTGCCTGAAGAAATCAACATTGCTGAAGCTGGAGCACTGTAGCCATGCTATATATGCTGTTGGAGTCAGGTTAAATCAGTTGGGAATCCGAAATGTTTAGTATCTGCCTTCAATTTTCCCTGGCGGTTACTTCCTTAGCACTAAACTGCATTGAATCAGTACACTGCCAGGCATTTTTCCTTTTCCTTATCTTTCTGAGATACTGTCTTATGAAAATCCTAACTAAAAGAAATCTTTTGCAGGTGGATGGAAATGAATTTGAAGGCTTAAGCCTTCAATACTGTCCTACCTACCACCAGAGATTTTTGGCACTAGATGAACGTTTCTGTGTCTCTTGGTCATGTTTTCGTTTTCTGTGAGACTGCTTTCTGAAGGACAAAGCAAAAGACTCTGAACAGATTTGTGTAAGTGCTTTGGCATGGGAATGACTTCACACAGCAGCACTTCCATACGACCCTGATGGGGTAGGACAGTGCTGGTCCCAGCAGCACAAACCACATCACACCAGTGTGTTCCGTCTGGAGACAAACTGCTCCCCCCGCCAAAAGACCAAACCTGCAGAACCCACAGACAGAGCTCTGCCAAAATCAGGAGAGATTAAGTGACAGCAAAAATGAACTTATTTTTTTCACCTACAAGACAAGTAAAAAAAAATTACCAAAAAGTTGCAGAGATCTGGTATGCACACACTTGGTTTTCCCTTTCCTCCCTTTTGATAAACTTTTTAGATTTAGTCAAAAGCAGCTTTCATGGTAAGTCCTTGATTGAAATCCTTGAAACTTTTACTCATTTGGCTCACTTAGATGAAAGCCCAAAACACAAAAACTTTTGTTTTCATGCCATCCCCAGCAAGCGGAACCAAAGCAAAGACTTGACGGCTATTTTATGTTTGAAATATTGGCTTCAAAGCAACGGGGACAGCACAGTGTGGGTGGGCCTGACACTACAGCTGTCTTAAAACAAAGAGCCTATATATCAAAAAAAGCTCACAAGAGACAAGATTTACCCGGAAAGAATTGCATCCAACAGAAATTAAGATGAGGAAGAGGACGTGCATGCACACGTGTTCAGGGAAGGCAGAGGGAAAAGGGTAAGAGTGCAGTTAAAACAGTAAAAGCAAACAACAAAAAGATGCTGAAAAATGTTGTATCCACTTGCAGCTGTAATTAACCATTTCCATGGAAAGTATTTTTTAAAGAACTTTGACTGCATTATGCTATCAGTGCAGTATCATAAAAATGCGAAGAGTTACTTGAGCTAGTAATAGGGCAAAACACTCAAAAAGGGTCTGTATTCAAATGAGGCATCCCATGCATCTATAAACTAACTTGGAATAACAAGATCCATAGGGTAAGTACATAAAAATATCAATGAGGTGGTTAAAGTTTAGATCATTCTTTTAGTCTCTATACTCCATTGTGATGGATTCAGAATGATTTTGCTGTTTAAGCAGCAAACATTAAACTATCACATCCACAAAATTCTTGTCAGCATATATTATCAAAATAATAGAAATCCTGATTTTAACCAGACGTGAAACAGATGAAGATTACAGAGGGAAACCATTGCCACAATTGTGCCTATATCTGAGTTTGCCAATGGAGTTTATGACAGGTGAATATTTTGACTGCAGCATCAGTTTAAAACATTTGACAGGTGTCCAGGCACTGGGAGCTGTTAATTTCCCAGAACTGAAATTCTCTCCTCTTACTGTTCCAAATGCTGAAGCCAGTGTGTTCACACACAGCAGCAGTGTCTTCCTATGCCTATCCCAACAAACAGGCTACCAGGAAGTAAATCAATGTGGGCTCATATCTGTCCCTCCCTTCGGGGCCTGTATGGGACAACACAACCAACACAGCTGGACAGAGCCCCTTAGCTCTGAAAGATTCTCTTTACAAATGAAAATTGATGGCAATGTCACCTGCTGTTTTGGAAAGGCCACCACAGTGCCACAGTACACACACTGTGCTTGAAAATGGCATTGCATCAAATTTCAGAGATTTGAGCTCAAAAGTGAGAACTGTAAAGACAAACACCCATGTGATGCTGAAATCAATACCCTGACACCTCCCTCTTGGAAAAGACAGCTCTCTGGGTTACACTGCGACATGTCAAACAACATTAGAAGCCTCTCCCTTGGAGCTGGAATCTTGATGATCCACACCACATGTACCCACTGCTCTCAACACCCTAACAGAGCTGTGGTTTTTTGGGCCAGCAATAAAGAAAATGATCAGAATGGGCAGAAACATTAGTTTAAAGCAAACCAGTATACTTCTGTACTGCAAATCTTTCCTCTCTCTCACACACATATGCACAAGAACTTGTTATTCATTGTCTGCTCAACAAAATGATTTCTGTGTGGAAGCTGGGACCCTTCAACTAAGAATAACCATTCAGTGGGGGTAGACAGATCCCCTTGACATCTAGAGAGAGAGGACATCCATAGCTCCATTTGCTCCCAGAAGGGCCCTTCACTTCAGGGGCCCCCACACAGAGGAAAGCTGAAAGTCTCTTTGGCAAACCTCTTTGTTTTGTTTTTCCCCTTTGCCAGCTATGATGATTCCAGAGTCATTGATAACAAAAGCAGATGTTTACAGCCACATGGGAGGCTTCCCTGTATACAGTGGCTACTGCATTACACTGCATTAATCACTCCATGACATCTACCATATGTATCACATTGATTAGTAGGCATTTTAAATCCCATTGACAGTGGTGGGATTAGACATGCACAAATATTAAAATGTAGGCTCCTTCCCCGTATGGTGATCATAAAAAATTATTCTCTAAAACATGGGCTTTTTTCAGGATTCTCATTTCCCCAACTGAAAAGTGTGCGGATGGCTATATATCTTGCTGAGAAACAAATATGATATTTTCTTAGCACTTAATACAATTGCAGAATCCAACATGAAGCCTTCACACTGTCTTGTACGTATTTTTTATATCTTTTAGAAAGCCAAATTTTTTTCTTTTACTTTGCATATTTCTGGAGACAGTGCAAATTCCTCTGCCATTCAACACAACTGATAGCCTTGGTAGATTTCTCTACTTTGTATATCTAGAAAAGGGCTTGTGAAAGAAGAAACAAATATCCTGCAAAGGCCTCACTGATATATTCAGATCATTGCTACCTGCCCCTGGCTGGTGAAACTCAACCTGTGAATTGCTTCCTGCCATCTACTTAGTTTTGTTTGTTTTCCTCCAGTTTAGTACAGATTATTGGTCTGATTCACTGACTGCCTGTCATCTGACACCAAGCCCTCCATTCTGACAATCAGTTTTCTTTGATCTGTGCTGAACCCAGTGATGGGGTACCTGATCTTCTACCAGCTCCATCCATAATCATTATTATAACTAAATCCTGTTAGTGCCAGTATAAAAGTTAGGTCATTGGAAAATGATGGGTACAATTTACAGAGTAAGCATTTCCCTGAAATTGCAAGTAAGGCGTTAATATAGCAACTCACACAAACATCAGAGCATTAAATGGAAGGGAATTATTCATCAGCTGAGACCAAGACATCCTCAATAAACTTGTATTAGACATCCATGCACATTAGAATCTAATTATCCTATGCTGATGGAGGCACAGATTTAATCTATCAGATGAGGATGGGTATAACGTGAAACTTTTCTGATGATGTAATTTACCAAGAAGACTTGGTATATGATGTTACAACAAAATCTTGAGGAAATTACTTCCACGAAAATACATTTTATAAACATCACGTATTACTGCAAGCTCTGCAGTACTGACTTTCAATTGCACATTTATTTCTTATGTCAAGCAGAAATGTGAAATCTTGTATTATTATCTGAATATAACTTCAGGGGATGCTGGGATTCAGCTGTTGTAACTAACGAGGCCCATTTTTAGCATTCATATACCCTCATAATGGGAACAAGCTGTTTTCCTTACAAGGCTGATTTCATGCTCGACATGGCCTACTGCAGTATATAAGGAACAATAAAAGTAGATAAAATTATCAGAAAAAATCCCTGATCTTTCCTTTAAATAACTAAGGTGTTATAAAATCAGATAAAAAAGCTTCTTTTTTTTTTTATGAAACACTAGGTAACAAGCTCAACAGCCTGGTCCATTTTGGTGGACTGCAGCATGCAGAGCCTGCTGTGTCTCCTGACTATCTGCCTCAGGATCCAAGCTCTAACATGAGACACAAACAGGACAGTACCTGCTCAGCCACCCCTAAAGATGAGGGTGTTTGGGATCTGCAAGCTGGCAGGGCCCCAGGAGGCTCTGCAGCACACTGGGGATCCGGTGAGAGCAAACACCCATGTTAAGTCTCAGAACCCCCCTGGCACAGGGTAACAGGTAACATGCAAGGGCATCTCTCCACTTTGTCTCCGCCCTCCCCAGCCCAAACGGACAAGAAAATGCAACTTTGCAAATAACTATGTGTAGGGATAACTTTTTCTTAGCAGATTTCCTCAGAGGATGTGAGCTTTTCTGAAGATGAATGGTGAACGATCTTAACCGCAACTCAAGTTTTTTGGTAGGCTGAATTCACTGGCACTGACTGCCCTTAGATGGACGAGCAGCATCAAAGGTTTATCTCCTCCAGTACTCCCTTCTCTTCATGTCATGCAAAGAACTGTTGGGGCTACAAACTCAATATTGTGTGTCATATCATCCTACTGGTAGTAAATTTAATCACAGCTCCCTAGACAGCACTCCTTGTACTGCAAGGATGGGAGAGTAGAGCGTTTTCATTTGGGAACACTTTTCTCCATTCTGGCGCAATTTGTGCTTCTTGTGACAAGACAACACTGCATGAAAGACAGCAGCTGTGGCTCTGCCAACTCTCAAGCATGCCAGTGAACTCTGGGTAAGTTTTAATTTCATACTAAAGAGCTTGTTAAGTCTCACTGGAACCTTCCTATTAAGTATTCCAACTGATAGGTTCTGCCAGCTGCAAGCTAATCCCATCGAGGTAAGCCCTTGCTGCAGCTCTCAAGTGAGACAAGTAAGAGATGCATCTGGCTGCACACACACATTTCTCCTTACACATTAGCTACTGCCTCACTCGCTCTTACATTTATACCACAAGCATCTATACAATCCTTTCCCCTTGACCAGAATTAATTACAAAGAAAGTGATCTGGGAGGTGAAGAACTGAGGTACACTTAGCCCCAACAGAGTCATACTCCTGCGAGCAGGCTATGCTTTGACTACTAAGTTCCTCAGCACTTGCAATTGTGTGCGAATCCCAAAAGCAAAAAATACCATTTGTGTGCAAAGATTAGGTATTAGTCTTTGCTCAGCTATTTTTTGATTATTTTCTCATATTTAAAATGGGCAAATAGTATTTTCATACTTTACAGAAATTCAAATATGCCTTGGGAGCAGGCTACTTTAAGCTGTTTCATGACAGATTTATTTGTAAGGATGAGTCAAACATAAATAGATTTCTTAATGAATGCAGGATGGCACCAAACATTTGTTACATTCAGAACAGATTAGTTTTACTTTAAAGGGAGCAGACACAAAGCTGACACATCACACACAGTCACGTAAAATGCCAATCTCCAACCCAAGAGGTATGAGATTTGCTGCTATGCATTTCTTACACCTGGGTTTTCAAATAGCTGGGCAGTGGAGCCAAATGCCTTCACAAATTTTGTTGCACTTGGAACTTGACTTAGCTGCACAGCCAGCAATTTGCTCACTGTTCAGTCCCTCATCAAAGACCTGAATGGCATCTTGCTTTATTACTCAGCAGATTTTAGACTTGAAAATAATTTTAGAGTAGCAAGGGGGGGTGCAGGGGGAGTTGTCAAGATGCTTTAGCTCCGATTGCCATGATCTAGGATTTCAATCTGCTTTTGAAACAGCATGATTCCCACACAAGTCCAGCATGAGAAGTCGAGCTCTGTTGTTCAGTGGCACCGCTCCTTCCCTAGCAGCAGACACTTGGAAACAGCAGAAGGTGCAAAACCCAACTGACTCCAAGTTCTCCAAAACATTAGAAAAACACGAATCTGAAGCTCGCAGCTGCATTTTATCAGATTTATCCATATAAATAGACCAAACCCAAAGTGGATCCAGACCTGAACTTTTCACCTTGTGTCCCTCTGTGACGAAAATGTATCTCATTTTGCTACTCAGACTAGAAATTCTTTAAAGACTTATATTATATTTCTAGCTAAGGAATGACGCTCTCACCAAAACCCTACTGTGCTATGGTGCCTAAAATAGTTAGCTCACTAATACTGTCCAGGTTTGGACGTTACATTCTGAACAACATGTTGTGACTGAAAAAGGATTTTTTAATCATCTTTTCAGTTTTCTCCCGACATTTATCTTCTTGGAACATAAGCACTCTGAGCCTGGACTGGTTACAAATACCAGTGAAGGGAACACTGCTCTCCTGTGGGCACTACCAGAACACCATTAAGAGAGGAAGAGATGTTCCAGAGGATATCACAAGTCTTTTGTCTGGTCTTCAGTGTATCATATACCTTGGAATGTCTCTTTAACTCTTAGATAAATGTCTCTCATAATGCATAAAAAAATTACTGATGACTGATCAACCATCCTTCTTTATCAAGCTTTGTCTTTCATCAAAACCAGACACTTTCAGAGTGATTATGCAGTATTTCTTTCCCCAAACTGAAACCCAAAACACACCCCTTTCAAATCCAAAAACTGCAAAATTTCAGACATTCTAAAAAGAAAAAAAGTACAAATCACATGGAAATCACATGCACTAAACACAAACATTATTAGTATATCGTTTCTGGGGGGATTTTAGACCTCAGAAGTTGGGAGTTTGGGTTTAACTAACACTTTTTTTTTCCTTGAGCCAACTCCCCTTTAGTTGTCCTAGCATGTAATGAGTGAGATGTTGATTTTCTTGTTAAAGAACAAGTATGGCTCATGTTCTGTCCATTCCAAGTTCTGTCTCAGAGAGTCAAACTCAGACAAGTTTGTCACCACTCTCAGACAAGACAGTCACCACTGTGTTCAGTATCAAGGTGACAAGAAAAGACAGCAATGTCTGGTGCCTGAGCTACTGCAGTCCCACTTGACTGAAGCCAGGCTGCACAGAGACATTGTAGGGATCTTCAAGTGGTAATACAATATGGTTAGTTACCTTGTAACAAACCCAAGGTGTTGTTTTTTTTTTTTTCCCCACAATATTTATAGGCAAATGTCAGCTTTTTAGACTTATTCAGATACCTAAATAAGTTCAAAGCATCTCTAGACAACTTCCAAATAGTGAGGGACCTACCTTCTAGACAACTCAAAGGGCCAGATAGCTCAATACAAAGGTAGTGCAAACAAAGCAGCACCAGAGCTTGCTATAGCCACAACTAGATAATGTGTTTTATTTAAATGGAGGATGGGCCATGCTGTTCAATCACTCCAAGTGGGACAACTTGCTTTAAAATCAGTGGAAGTTGTGTGTACATGGCGAGATTCACAGGCCTTTTTTTTTTTTTTTTCCTTCTACATCTGTTTGAAAATCCATGCAATTTAAAACCTTCTGTTCATTGTTTAATTTTGTGGAAACAGATTCATAAAAAGCAGCAGTCCTAACTCATAGGAGATGGTTGAAGCAGACTGATTTTAAATTAAGTAACAGCTTTCTAAATGAGTTCTGGAGAGCATCCACTGTGCCACTCATTCACTTGTTCTCTGGTGAATTTTGTTCCTCAACTTAAAATTACCACTAACTTATTTTTCTTGCTTTGCTACTGATGGGAGTCAATCCTACCAAAACATAGTTTTTATTTATTACTAACCTTACAACTCTTGACAGCAGTAAACTTAGGTTTGTGTAAAATGCACTTACAAATAGCCAGTGTTCTGCTCTACAGCCACACAAAAATAGAAGAAGCTTAACATACAAAAAGGAATAAGCAAGTCCTCAAATGATCTGCTGTATGTATCCACAGGGTACAATCACTGGAAAGTGTAAAGGAATAATTTTCCCATCAATGAATCAAAACACATCAGATTTCCCAGTTTCTTAAATTACTTAAGATATCTGTCCCCCAATCCCTCTTACCAAGGCTTCACTGCTGCAGCTGTGTCCCCCAGACAGATTCTTACAGCCCCCAAATTCACAGTATCTACACAGGAGGTGTGGAACTCACATGTGCACTGTACTTGGTGTACAAAAACAAGATTGCTGCTCCTTGATCCAACCCTGTGGCAAACTAATTAAGAGCAGCACTGACTGCACTGCTGTGCAGGATGCTCACAGGTATTAGTTTGGAGAACCTACTCTCACGTTAGCCCATGAATAGACAACACAAAGAACACTGAATTAAAATAACTCCAACATACGCCTGGGTTTGTACATGTCACAAGGTGACTTGAAGCTGGCTACCTGCACTGAGAGCCAGGAAACCAGAGCTCAGTCCTTCACAGAGGTCTGTCTTGCTTTTGTTCTTGTGCTGCTGCAGATACAAAAGCAGCAGGTCCTGCTGAAGGGCAAAGAAAAACATGGGAGCAGCAGATCTCCATTCATGCTACACAGAGAGGAGTGAACTTTCTCTCATAACAACAGATCAACGACTGTGTCAACCAAGAGCTCCTCTCACCATCACCATGG
This sequence comes from Dicaeum eximium, assembly GCA_013396995.1. Lineage (NCBI taxonomy): Eukaryota > Metazoa > Chordata > Aves > Passeriformes > Dicaeidae > Dicaeum > Dicaeum eximium. The sequence goes on along the minus strand of VWZP01007619.1, from coordinate 1,781,811 downwards.
AATCATCTGCCCCTGGTGGAAATCTTCAACTACCTTAATGACAAAGTGCCATGGTTTCAGTTTGCCATACCTGCTAACAGCAATCAAGGTGCAAACATGCTTCTAAAACCAACTCAGCAAAGAAAAGTATGAAGTTACAGAGTCAAAAATAATTTAGGCTGCAAGGGAAGTAAAGGACACCTTTACCTCACCTTTACTTACAACCACCCACCCAAAGCAGGGCTCCAAAAACCTAGATATGAGCTACCTGCTGCACTGCATGCAATAAAACCAGAAAATGTCAAGATAACCAGTTCCATCTTTCCCTTTAGTGGGGCCATAGCTGGCTACATGCAGTTGTGAAGTCTCCATTGTCCTAAAGAAAACTATCAGATCCTCTTTCTTCTACTGAATATTCTTAAATGCAAGGGACATAGCATTTAAATGGCTGTTTTTTCTAACTAAAGACATCAACTACATCCAAGAATCTGCAGCTGTTAGAATTGCTTGGGCTCCTACACTGAAATAGCTGTCTGGCTACTCAGAAGCAAAGGGTGAGACTCTGCAGAGTGGTTAAAAGGGAGCACAAATTTAAACATGAGAGATAAAAAAACACAGACACTTGAACCTGAAAAAGAGAGCTGACCAGAAAGGAATTAGAAATATTTTTTTGCAAGTGAGAGAATTAATGTAGACAGTGATCAAATTATGTGTGGGGAAAAAAAAAAAAAATAAGAAGAAAAAGAGCAAAATATCATTAATGATAGTAATTTTCTTGTTTCCAGACTTTGAAAGCATTTGAATAGATACTAAAAGACAGGGTGCTTTAGATATAAATTACTTTTATCCCATCTCTCTGTCTCTCTCACTGCATGAGTTAAAAATGGCAGCACTTCTCAGTACTATACATAAAGGGTAGGGACTTCAGGGACTTTCTCACATTGCTATGTCAAATGAATATCTCCAACACTTTGCAAAGTTTATTCAATTCACATTTTAAGTTCTCCATGCAGGCCTTCTGAAAACATGTCACGTGTGAGCAAATGGCAGAACAAGTGATAGAACCCTACTTTTACTAAAAAGCAATTGATAGCTTCCTGTTTGCTCCAAGAGGTTGCATGTGGCCATAAATATCTGGTTCCTTTACTGCTCTATCTGATTTGCTTAAAGCACTTTTTTTTTTTTTGCTTAAACATTTTCCTCTCTGGGTCCTCTAAGAATATTTGAGTTCTGCCTGAATCTTGGTAGTTATTTCATTACTGTACTGCCAATTAATGCATTAAGCATACGGCTTTTTTGATGTCAAAAGAGCTTTAAAGAAATGAATCTATGCCTTGCTTATTACATGAACCAGACTTTGTGATTTCCTGGTACTGCTTTCCTAAGGTGTCCCTCATTTTAACTGTGAATTACACTAGTTCTGCAGTCTCCCACAGCCTAGAATTATTTTCTGATGCCTTTCTCACCATTCAAGAGTTTGCTCTAAAGAAGCCACAGACCTTCAGCTAAGGGCTGCTGTGCCACAGGGAATATATCCTGGCATGAAGGGCTGGGGGGTGACTTCCAACCAGAGCTGACATGGGCTGGAACCAAAACAGAAACGCCCACGTCCACCTGTTCTGCTTATGGACCCTGTGGTCTCCAGCCAAAAGGGCAGGATATTTCACACATAAACCCAAAATGCCAATTGTGCAATTCCTTACAGAAAATAAGCCTCTGGCCACTCAGATATAGCCCCATCAAACAGCTGCCAGTGCAGCAAAAATAACCCAGCAATCCTACAGAGAATGAAACAGTGAATGTTACCACACCACATTGGAACCTCAGCACCAACAGATGAAGAGAAACCACAAATACTTCAGCAACACCTTTGGTGAAAGCACACATTCAGCCATAATTAGGCACTGAAACAGAATGCTGCTATTTAGGTATTGTTTAAAATGTCACGCATTCAAAACTCCCACATGTAAAAGGTCTCCTCAGGGCATCCAAAGAGATCAAGTGTCTCACAATGAGGTTGCAGTTTGGACAGAAAGAGAAGAAATGTGACTGTCTGCAGTTGGATTTTTATAAATAACCATCAGCCCCATCATGCAGCTCATATTGCCCCTTTTCAGTAAGGAAGGATGTCATTTAACTGAGAGTAATCCATGAAAAAAGTTTCTGATTCCCCTGAGAAACTCTCTGGGTAGGCATGTCTGGATCCATCTCTAAGGTTAAAAAAGCTCCCAAGTCATGCTGACGTAAAACATTTGAGTTTAGAACCTTGTAAATATCATGACCTGTTACATTTATGACATTCTTTCTATTTAAGCATTTAAGATTTCATGTCATAAAATAAACATCTCACATCAGAACTTACCGATAACCAAGCTTTTACAAAAACTAACTGATATACACCTGTTATACACCAATTTCAGATCAAACCACTATTTAAACTCCATTGATGAAAATTTGTCTATCAAAGTCTCATGTTTCCTGAGAATCTGAAATCCTTCAAAGGAATTTCTTTTTTTTTTTTAATTCAGACATGTAAATGAAATATTCCGGTAAGTGAGTAATCAAGATTAATGTACAATGGCTTACCATGACAACACTTTGATTCCAGTTTTTAATATAAAGTTGTAATTATTGCCATATTTACTGCCATAAACACAACACAATTTGGGATTACAACGTTCCCAACTCTGAAATTGCTTGTGTACACTCAACAGTTGAAGCCATTTAATACATTATCCAATCCTGCATAAAATCCTATAACTACTTAAGCCTTTGGATTTTTACTGTAGTTGAACTCTGTATCCAGTGCATTTGAATTATTTCAACTTCTCCCACCCTGAGTTCTTTCAGCTTCCACAGCAATGATAAATAAATACACAGTTAATACAGAGAAATGAGAAGCCATTTCGAAAAATGTCTTCAAAAGTCTTAGCAATTAGAACAATGATTCAGATCAAAAGGTGCAGCTCCCCAAAGCCAAGTTATCACAATTGTCTACACTTCCTCTCTGCCCCAGTTCTTCCCTTGGGAACCAGTGAGACGCTGCTGCAGCATGGGCATCTTGTAGTTGGGGAGATAAACTGCATCTCCTTAGCACGCTGTGAATGTCACACAGAAATTTCTGGTGGTTCAGCTCTTGTCAACAATGCTGAGGCACCCATTGCATCTGCCCCTGCATTTCTGCTGATATCAGACTAACTGGGTGTATGTGAGCAAGGCTGTGTGCAGTTTTCACGCCTGAAGCTCTGCTAATGCCGGTCAGCATTCGGCACACACCCCTAATGACATTTTTAGGACTGTTGAGAGCTTTAATGCAAACCCACTCTCCTCTGCTAGCCATAACACGGTACCACAAATAGCTTAGCAGTTGGCAGCACTTGCTATGTCTCATAAAAAGTTACTTCTGATCACAGACAGGGCTTTTCTACACGTACTATTCTGTCCAAACAGGCAAAATATATTGTGGGTGTGACACTATCTTTTAGGGCAAATATCCTAGACAGAATTTAACTTTTTTTTTTCCCTAATAGTTTGATCTAGAATTGCAGCAAACATTTATGTGTTACTTCTTTCATCTTGGCTTATTCTATATTAAGAGGAATTCCACAGCAGCAGGGCTAAGAAAAACATTTGTTCTCATGATCTCTTAAGCTGCAAGACTTACTTGTTACATCAGATCCAGTTTTTACTTAAAAGTCTTCTCTAAAATCACCATGTATCTCTAAGTGCCCTTAGATTTGAAATAGGGTCTGAAATCCCACTCAGATGCAAGAGACTGACAGAAAAATACTGGGAAACTACCCAGGCACAAACCCCTATGGGAAGGTCATCAATCTTCCCCTTATTCCTGACTTGCTCCTTTCAGCCCTCAGTCACACACAATCTTTTGTCTTCTCCACTGCCCACAGCAGAACAAAACGCATGCACAGTTCAGCTGCCTTCCCTAGAAGAGGGCCTGGGGAAAGCTGCTCCTACAATTGGCTCACTGTTGGGAGAAACCCATCTTCCAGCCACCACTAAAACATAACATCTGAAAAAGAGCAAGAGCCATCAGCCTGAAACATTCACGGAAATATCTGCACAAGTGAGGCAGCTAGGTGTCTCAGGGTATGATCCATGTGATCGTATTCCTGTGCTCTCTAGGTATGGCAACAAAAACAGGCATCTGTCTTATTCAGTAAAATATGAGAATACACTGAAAAGTTTTACCTCAAGGCTATAAATTATGAAAAGAGGTTTTGCACAGCCTGGGAAAACACTTCAAACTGGCAGCTGAAGTGTTGTTCCTCCAGTTCCTCCAAAGTTGTGAAAATGTGAAAGAACACAGCCAAGGCAGGGTCTGAGGGTCAGGGGATTTAGAAAAATACAAATATTTTCAACTCAACATTCCCACACCTTTTTCAGCTCTAAAATTAACTATACATTAGTTAATAGAAAAGCTAAACTTAATAGAAAAGAACAAGGAGTTGTGTTATCCAGAAGGCCACAAGATAAAAGAGCTATCCGTGCCAACTCCAGTGCAGACTGTGCAGGAATGAGGGGGACAGGCTATTTTTCAGATCTAACATGTGCCAACCAAAAAACTGTCACGAGTGACAAGAAGTATCCCCCTGGTTAGTGCTCTCAGAGCACAGGTCAAGGAAATTGCAGTGCCTGTGGAGCATGAGAAGCCCTACACCAAGGGCCAGCAGTCACCCCTTGAGCTGAAAGCTGGCCACTGAATCCTGCTGCCAGGATGTCCTGGGGAATCCTGATTCCCCCTGACATGAGGCATTCAATATTCTGGGGACAAGCACTTCATTCACTTGAGCCAACAAATCCATGAATATTACAAATTACTCCAATTTTCAAAGAGATCTTTCTTTCCAGATTTCCTATACACTGACCAGTTTTTGTCCACAAATGAGTAAAAGTTCAAACAGGTATAAACATCTTAACCATGTACTTAAACTCCTACTTCTTTCTCTCACATAATAAAAGCAAAACTGACCAAGGACTTGTAATTTCTAGGATCTACTAAAGCCAAGTGTTATAATAAAAACTGGCTGTAGGCTTTAGGACAACTTTCAAGAGCAGTGAAGTGACTTAACAGCCAGGGTCAAATTCTGAAATAGTGATCTAGGATACGGATCATAAATGCTTAAGTGGCAGTACGAAAGAGGTAATTTTTCTTTTTTAAGACAGTAGCAGAGCATGCTGATAGGAACTCAGCAGAAGCTGAGTCAGTTCCTGGAGCTGACACCTCTCTCCAGGTGTTATGCACCCCTGCTCCCAGGGCAGCGCTGGACCTGCTGAGCCACGCAACACCTACCCACACACCACTGCCCCTGCTCAGCTTGTGGATACCAGCTCTGGGCACGTCTGCAAGGGCAACTGAAGACTGTTGCATTCATGGAATTTCACTGCTTTCAGTCAGGAATTGGTCACAAATCCATTGATACTTTGATTGAATTCTCAGAGGCAAGAGAAAGGCACATACATTAAACACCTCCTTTGCTCAAATTAAGCACCCCTGAATCTGGACCCAGCCCCTGGAATAAGATTCCACAGTCCCTCCTGCTGGACATGAAAACTCCAGTATAATCATGCTGTGCTCCAGAGTTACTCTCAGGCTCTATGACTTGACAGTACACTTTCCAAAATTAAGCTCTAGTGCATTCCTAGCTTAGAAACTACTTCTTCAGTGCCACTACACAGTTGAAATCAAGAATAACAAATTGTTCAAGAAATTTATCTGAAACATACATGTATTACATTCCACAGGTGATTATGCAGCACAGATGGAGATAAAACAATCAACAACCAAAAAACAAAAAACCAAACCTTTATGCCAGATTAGTAAGAAGGCAGACAGGGTAGCCACAGCCCTACCCAGAAGCTATACAGGTTTATATACAAGACTCAGGGTGGAGACAGAAAGGCACACTGCAACCAGGGGTGGAAAAAAGGGATCCTATACAGAAAAAAATGCAGTTTATACAGGTTACTACTATGTGCAAAGTGGAAATGACAAACAAAAAGCCTACCAGAATATAATACACAACATGCTAATTTGGGGGTGTGTTTATCATTTAACTAAAATAATCATAAATAGTTTCAGTTGTGCTTTGCACTTATGATCCAGTTTCACTAAAATGACTTGAACATATAGTCTCAAAGACTATTGAGTAATATCAAAATATTCTTGAACAACAAGGTTTATAGGTATTTGCTTTTTCTTGTTGGTTTCCAGAGGATTAAATCAAGGTAGTTTTCAAACAAACACTGAAGAAAGCAAGGAACGTGCCTAAAACTCCTGCACTTCAAAACTCAAGAGAAGATGTCTTTCCAAAGTCAAGATATGAATAACAATCCTTAAAAATGGTTGGTACATCTCATCTTTTTCATTCTACACACACACACTCATACACTGGGTTGCTGGAGCAGCAGCCCCTCACCTAAGAGACAGGACTCCCCAGACCTCAGCTTGATGTAGAGACCTGGGCTGCTCCATTCCCACAGGAAACACTAACTTGAGGAGATGGCACATGTAGTTAATTCCAGTTAGCCAATTATTTTCTAGCAACACTAACACTTGAAAATAACTCTTATGTAGCAGTGTGCCTCCTGTTGACGGGGTGACCAAATTACAATAGAATTTCCAGGCACTCTTTGTCTCCTAAAAAAAGCAAAAACTCCAGAAACTTCTCTTCGAATTCGGTACAGAGACACCTCATAGGACTCTTTGCCCTTCACCTCAAACTTGGGGCTGTTGGATTGGACCAGAGCCAAAACGTCCCGCCTGAGCCGTCAGGTAGAAAAGGGACAGAAGAAAAGATTTGATCGCTTTTGTGGGGTACTTAGCAGGAGCAAGCATCTCTTGCCCTGGCACGGCTTTTCTCTGTAAAGAGGTTGTTATTTTGTTTCTTATTAAACCTCTTTTCTGTTTCAAACACCACCACAAGAGCCATCCTGCTCATTTTGAAGCCATCCGGGTAGCTGGCTATTCCGGGTATGAAGGGATCACTGAGAGCTCATAAGATCTGGCTCGAGGCGACACTCTTCACACTCTTACTCTGAAAAAAATCAAACAGGGCTGCAATACATGTAAGTACAAGAAACTGAAGATTTTGAGATAAAGAAAAGAACCTATGCTGCATGAAAAAGAGTATTTTACCAAACAAACATCAACAATGAGAAAACAGACTATGAAACATAACTGTAATTTCTACCTCTGGAACTCACGAAACACTGGTTTCCAATATTCCTTAGAAAGACTCAGCCTACTGACTTACAGCTAGTGCTAAAAAAAAAAGATAATTTTACTTCCATGTCAAGTAAGATGAGCACAGATATTCTGAAAAAAGACCATACAAGGCAGTAAAGAGGTGAAGAACGTGTCTGTGTACTTTCTAATTGTGTTTCTGCTATTGTTAAACTAATTTTATGGCACTTGAATCTTTAAAGGAAAACAATACTTCCAGAAAATTGTGGAGAACTGAACTTTTTCAAGGAATGCTACTCAGACTACAAATCAGATTTTTCTTGTACTGCTAGAATACCCAATAACTTGCAAACAGGAGCAGTAAGGGTGACATCTCTTGATCTCAACTCAGATCTTCACCTTAAAGAGTGGGAAATTCTCACTTACAAAGAAAATTAATCCTAGGAGGATAGTCTCATTTTGGTATGTTGTCCGCTTCCACAACTTTTTTCCCACACTACTCAATAAACTCTCTTAGTAAATAAGAACAGGAAGTTTACTTCCTCACCTTTCTCCACTGTTGCTTCACATTAAAAGAAATACTATCATTTAGTAATACTTCTCTTTAGAGATGAACATGGTAAAAATCTCTTTTCCCTTTTGCAGTGTTGTCATATTTGCTTTGAGACACATAACAGGCAGACTTCACAGACCTTAGTGTGGGACAAACACATAACATTGTTTCTTTTATATTTCATCAGCTGATTAAATGCCTCGGATGAAAGTTAGGTGAAATTTTAATCAAGACTAAGCTGACTTACAGCAGCAGAGCTCATGATGGCACTTTTGCAGGCCACACTCGGCAAATGTACTCTCTCAAATCTATTTCAGCCACCAAAAGAAGATGGGCATGAAGCTCCTTGTATTCCCCACTTTTCATTACATACTCATGGCTTGGTTGCCCAGGTTCTGATGGAGGGGTAGCTATGCTGACATCAGCATTTTCCAGATACACCTCCAAATACTCATCATATTTAAAGGTAGCTTCAGCACTGATACCACATAGGAAAACTCGAAAGAACCTGAACCCTTGTGTGACCCAGGACTGTAAAGACAGAGACCAGCATTTTGAGCTGTAACAGGAAGAAGCTGATAACTGCATTGCATTTGGAGGAATGGTAGAAAGCAATTCAAGAGAGTCATGGAATACATGAAGAATAATTAGTGTCTGTTAGCCGGGCTATTTTCAGTGACAGGATAAGAGGCAATTGGCACAAATGGAAACAAAAGAGGTTCCATCTGAACATCAGGAACCTCTGAGTGCGACCAACCACCGGCACAGCTTGCCCAGAGAGGCTGTGGTGTTCCCATCCCTGGAGACGCTCAAAGGCCATTTGGACAGAATCCTGGAGAACAAGCTCTAGGCGTCCCTGTTTGAGCAAGGGTGTGACCAGGTGACCTTCAGTGGTCCCTTCCCATCTCCCCATTCTGTAATTCTACCACTTGCATTCCCCTGTGTATTCTATGTATATCCTAACAGACACATTGATGGTTAGCTTCCTACCAAAATTAAGACAATGGCAGATGAAGACTAAGCACCAGAAATTCAGTTACTTAGTGTAATTCCAATCTAAGACCTAGACTGTGAACACATGGATGAAAACAGAAGCAAGCACTGATACTTCGGTACAAGGCTTCATTTCTCAAGCTTGGACTGGGACCCAGGCCAAAGTGAAAGAGTTAATATAACTCCTTTACAATGTTAAAATTAATGTAATAGACCACAGTTGTTCTCTTGTGAAAGAGGATATAAGGCAGACTTTGTGAAACAGAAAAAAAAAAGAAAAAAAAAAGACCTAAAATGTATAAAAATAAAATAAATACTGTCATTCAGACTAAGGGAACTCTAGCTAAGAACTGGCTGATGCAAGGCTGACGCACTAAGTGGTGAGTGGGGGCTGAGACATGAGCAGAGTAATGAGAAATTCTGAAAGTTTGAGTTTACAAGGCTTACTAAAAGCACACCAGAAAACTTGTCTAAGTGTACACTTACTGCAAAATCTTGGAGCACAAACTATCCTCTTGTGCTGTAAAAGATGCTTGTTGGGCACTTCTATTTCAACCACCAAGAAATACAGAATAGGAACCACTGAGCCAAAGCCCAGCTTGTTGATGCAACACAGACCTGCACAGCTCAGCAGCTGAACAGCCACGGTCCATTAATGAAGAGCTGAAGGATCCATTCCCTAAGGTGACCAAAAGCTCAACATAGAAACAATGTCCCAACCAGCCAAGACAACAGTCACCTTAGGAAGTCGAAAGATAATGCTCTCTCAATTGTTGCACACTCTCTATCAGGTAAATTCCCCAAAGGCTGTATGCAGCAATGAGGCTGTGGCTTCAGCACAGCGAGGCTCCCACCCACGACACACAGAAGATTTTAGAATCACACAATATGCTGAGTTGGAAGGGACCCATTAGGATCATTGAGTCCAACTCCTGGCCCTGTGCAAGACATGCTGTCATCTCCTCTAAGTGGGTTCAAGAGCAGCCCTGGATCAAAAGTTTTCTTGCAAACTTTCTCAGTATGAGCAGAATGATTTTTTGCTGTGTCTCTATAATTCTGTGAAGATGAACCACTGGCAAGTCACTACCAAAAAAAGAATTCATGTACAGCCTTGCTGTAAGTATCTTGAGGGGAGGAGGAACAGAAGGGAAAAGGAAAGCAAAAACCTTAAAGAAACAAAGATTGCAATAACTCAAGGGTTTTTCTTTCCAAAAAAAGACTCAAGACCGTATTTGTAATGGCAATAAACACTTTAGTTATATGCTTACTGTATTTCAGATTAGCAGATATGTTAGCAGTCTGTCATACAATAGCTTTAGGGGCCAAATAGTTTGCTCAATTTAAGTATCTATTCTGAGACCCACAGGAGAATAAGTAAAACAATTTGAGCCAAGTATTTGTGTAAAATACTCATTTTGCCAGCACCCTAAAGAAAATAAGCAGAAAAATCTCAAATTGCAACTTAAACACGAACATCTATTACCGTTTCTTTGCGGTCTATAAATCTAATCCTACGGCCCATACACCAGACTTAGCCATGCCTTCTGCAGCTTCTCAAGTGTCCTCTCTTATATAAAGTCTTAATCTGTATTAGCTTTTCCTCTTCATGTGCATTTAAGGTGCAAAACTGCCCCTTGCTTCCCAAATTTGTCTTTGAAAGACCTCACAATGACTTTTAGTTTTCCCCTTTTCCTAATGTAATACATTAACATAAATCCAATCAAAGAAGCGGTGTGGCAGCTGTCCTGTGACAGATTCTGATGATCAGCAAATTCATCACCAAGCCAAAACCAGAGAAGTTCAGTGAGAGCAATTTTAGAGGCAAAAAGGGCTGACATCCTTTCTGAAAGCACTTCTATTCTTCCAATGTCAAATTACCAAAAGATGAAAATTCCTTTTCATGTTAAAATTGTCCTTGATTTTAATTTGTTTTCTGCAATGTCAGCTTTTTAAAGTCATTTTTGTTAAAAGTGATAGGTCTCTCCAATTCCTAGACTACCACTCAGAAAAATGCTTCAACAGTGCCTTCCGAGGAACATAATGTGGGTTTTTTGAATGGTTAAATTATTCCTCTAATATAACAGTGTTCTGTATTAATTTTTATGAATTTATACATCTTATGCCCATATAAGTGCAAATCTCTGAATTTGAAACATTTGTGAAAATTACACCACAGTCTAGTAATAAAAAACCCAGACTACTTCACATCATTCTTAGATAAATAAATTAATAATGAAAAAATAACCTATCAATTATGAAAATAGTATCAACATAACAATTTACTGTATCCTTAGCTGTGCCCTAAGTCTACAATTAGCTAATAAAAAAATTCCTTTTTCCCTTTATTTCCAGGCAATGTTTCCCTGTGGTCAACAAACTGTACCAAAGGAAGGATTAGAAAGCTATCCCACGGAAAGCAGCATGAGTGCTTATTAACCTCAAAAGACTGACTCAGAGGAAACTAAATTCCAAAACTTGACACATCCTACTTCTTGTATCCCAACCAGCTCTGTGGTTTCCACCATGATTTCTCCATTCTCCAGCAAAAACATCAAACTATTTGGAGCCAGCTGCAGTTCAGTCAGTAATGGAGATCCCCAAACACAGCTTTTCTGAGCCATGGACAGGCATCATCGTCCAAGACCAGGCTTATGCAGAGAGTCATGGTTAAATGCAGATGTTATTCTACTGCAGATGCAATGGCTTTGAAGTTTTCCAACTCATTTAACAAAGTTCCTGCACAGTAAGAATGCTGTCAGAACGCTGTCATATGCAACAGTGACACAGCTGCTCAAAAACATCCAAAACCACATCTTCTAACTTCTCTGCCTGCCCTTTGTCAGCAGGACACAATGAGGCATCCTTTTTTCTGAACTTAAGACTATCTTACAACGAGTTGAATAATAAGACTGATTTTTAAATCTTTTTCCTATGATACTACAATACAAACTCCTGATGTGGTAGGATATTTTTGAGGCTTCCTGCTTACTACATCTAAAGCATTACACCCAGTATATTTTCTCTTTAAAAAACAAGTTAAGTCACATTAACAAAAAGCTTATAAGAAAACAATTAGTGCATCATTTAACAAACACTAGCATGATGAAAGTTGCCATATTGGAAGTCAATTCAAATATCCTTTAAATAAAAGTACTTCAAAAGTGCTAAACAACAAAAACCCAGAAAAGATAACTGTACGCTAAAATATATTAACATTCGACTAGCTGTTCAGCAGCTGCTTGCAAAAAAGGCTCAAAACTTTCTAACAATTAAAATAATTTCATATTTCCACTAATTTCCGAAGAATGAGTAGAGAATACATCTTAAAATAAACAGATTCAACCTCCATTATCTCTACAGTAGGAACAGGAAACCGTCAAGAATGGAGTTACAGATGGTTTGTCATGGCCATGAGCACACAACGTTCACCATGATCTAGAAAAAACATACAGTAAAAGCTAACCAAGGATGGCTACACTCAGGAGGTCAAATCATGAAACAATCAGAGTTTCATGGAATGGCTTATCAGGTTAGAAGATTTCCAGCCACATAAATAATGGAATAATGGAATCATACAATGGGACCTTAAAGATCACCCAGTTCCAATCCCCCACCACGAGCAGGGACACCTTCCACTAGACCAGATTGCTAAGAATGCCATCCAACCTGGTCTTAACCACTTCCAGGGATGGGGTATCCACAACTTCTCTGGGCAACCTGTTCCAGTGCCTCACCACCCTCTCACTAAAGAATTTCTTACTAATATGTAATCTAAATCTCACCTCTTTCAGTTTTGAACCATTCCCTTCAGCTCTATCATGATCTGCCATAAAAAAATCATTCTGCTTCTCTATTATAAGCTCCCTTTAGGTACAAGAAGACTTCAATGAGGTATCCCCAGAGCCTTTTCTTCCCCAGGATAAACCCCAGCTGTCTCAGTCTTCATAGGAGAGGTGCTCCAGCCCTCTGAACATTTTGTGTCCCTCCTCTGCACCTGCTCCAACAGGTCCATGTCCTTCCTGTGCTGGGGACCCCAGGGCTGGATGCAGCACTGCAGAGGGGGGGTCTCACCACTGAAGAGCAGAGGGGGACAATCCCCTCCCTCACTCTGCTGGCCAGGCTGCTTTGGATGCAGCCCAGGACATGTTTGGCTTTCTGGGCTGCCAGTGCACACTGCTGGGTCATGTCCAGCTCTTCTCCATGAGAACACCCAAGTCCTTCTTCACAGGGAAGGACTGCCAATGAGTTCTTCTCCCAGTTTGTGCTCATGTCTGGGATAACCCTGACCCAGATGCAGCACCTTGTCTTTGGACTTGCTGAACCTCATGAGGTTCCTGTGGGCCCACTTCTCATGTCTGCCCAGCTCCCTCTGGATGGCATTCCACCCTTGTGTTGTGCCAGCTGCCCCACTCAGCTTCCTGCCATCTGCAAACTTGTTGACAATGCACTCAATCCCTCTGTGACTCTGAGAAAGACACTATAGAACAATGGTCTCAAGACAGAGCCCTGAGGGACAATGCTCATCACCATCACTGGCCTCAGCCTGGACATAGAGCTGCTGTCCACAACTGTCCAGCTGCATCTATCCAGCCAAGTCCTTAGGAACTAAGTAATCCACCCTTCAAATCTAGGTCTCTCCAATTTGGAGATAAGGATGTCACCTTATGGGAAATGAAAAATCATCCTTATCCACTTTAGACCAGATTTGAAAGTGAATTCTCCCAAGTATTACCTTCGGTTTCTAAGTTGAGCATTTAGAAGGTTTCTGATATGGTCAGAAATGTTATGTTCATACTAGCAATGACTGCTTTCTTTACAGTAAACATTTTCCACAACCTCCCATGGCATCTAAGCCATTCTGTTAACCACAGACACATGTTGCATATTACTATTTGCAGTAACAATCTGTTAGCATTCACAGTCTCTCATTCTGGTTTATCAGTGAACCTCTGTCACAATGAATATTCCCATCAGTGGTTCTGGTTTATTAATGTTTTTGTCTTGTCTTTGTTAGCTTGCTTCTTCCATTTTTTTTAAGTTTCCAATTAAAAAAAAAAAAAACAACCCTCAAACATTCAATGACAAAATGGTAAGTAGAAACAAAAGAATGCTATTGTGAAATTTCAAATAAACATGATCTAACAATTCTAGTCTCACTTTTATGCTCTCAGGTCCCTGATACTGCAGAAAACAGTTTGTTATAGGTCTCATATTTTATCTGCACACACTAATACTACCACACTTTTAAAATGAACATGATAGCTTTAAAATTATTTTTGAAGTACTAGGAAAAGGAAATAATAATTCAGCACCAGTTTAATGAATCCAGTACATCCCTTTTCCTTTTTCTAATGAATAGGCAATTCACTGAGGCAAACACTGCTTGCTGTCCTCTTTTCTACTTTCTCTAAGAGATCTGGCAGAATTAGACTTCTGCTTTGCCATGGTCAGCCAGACTTAATTTTACTGACAGCAAAATTCCTAATGATTGAATTAAGGACTTCTAAATGAAAGCCAGCCACATGATTAAAGCTGCTTGTGTTAAAACAAGAAGAAATACTTAATTTGCCTAAATCAGTACCCATGCACCAGCCACAGAGTCCATCAACAGCTCACACAAAGAAATGAGATGCAGCATCATCTGCTTGAATGCAAGCAAGTAGGTATCAGGAGGGTGGGATGGGGCAGGGAGCAGATTTGAGAAAAGGGAGATGCTAATTTAGGTAGAACAGGCATCAACCCCCAGTTTTGGTTCCCCATTCTGTCAGATTCTTTGCCTTTTAGGGGGCAATGAAAGCCAGAAAGAAATCACTCAGCTTAATGGTCACTGTCTATTCTGTTGCTGCTTTGAGCATAAAGACCTTGTACAACCATGTGTGCTAAAAGTAAACAAAGCAATTTTTTTGCAATATATTTTTGGGTTTGATCAATTTTTTCACATTCCCACTGTCCTTTTCCAGTTCACAGAGATTGCTTCCCTCAGCTTTTCTACCAGCATTGCTTTTGGAAGCAGCACAAGGTAACCTGGATGCTATCCTGTTTGGCCGGCTGTGCTCTTGCAGTAAATTCTGAGAAAAAACACTACATCAGCACCATTTCAGAACTCAGGCTCCTTTGCAAATCACAGGAAGCTAAGAATTTTGCAAGTTGGCAAAGCATCAGAAGGACATCATCATAGTCAGGAGTGCAGCAGTTACAGAGAAAAGCCTGAGGACATTGAGGGATGCATTTCCAAGGGCATGGGTTTTACCACCACAACCAGAGAGTGAGCAGACTTTTCAAATGGTGCTTTCCAAATGAGGGGCCAATGGGATTTTTCCACCCTGTCACTCAATATTACACATTTAGCAAACATTTTTAATTGATCTATCTGGTTGTTCCCATCCTTCAAACAACCTCTGTTGACCTATCACTCTAGGCTGTATACTGCAAACTTTGTGCCTCTGCAGAGTTCCACATTAAAACACTGGTGGTTTCCTCTGCAAATTAAACAAAAACCTTCTAACTGCACTTCAGGCAATACAGCACCAACACACATGAAGTCTTTTAGTCAACAACCTTTCAAAACACACACTTTTTTTCTCTCTCAGAAAGTGGTGTTTAAATCTAAAATACTATATCTCTTCTTAAATCTGGAAAGCGTTCAGCTTCCCTTCACCATTGCAGTTCATTTATCTTGCAAGAAGTTTCCTAGTGCTTGCTACAAGAAAGAAATTTTTAAAAGGCACAGAGAGCGACAGAAAATGTCATGGTGCCTGACACTGGGCTCTGGACCTGAATCACGCAGGCTGCACCTTGGAAAAGGCTGCACTCAGACCCATACTGGAGCCATCATTTCAGCTGGCCACTATTTCCACACCCAGAGTGTGTTGTGAAAGTGTGAACAGAGGCACCACAAACTTACACGTTCATTTTACCCAGGATTTAACAAGTCTTTCACCAGAGAACAGTTTTGTTTCTTTCTGACATCCATCCCAATATAGGTAATTTTTCAAGAAAGCATCTACATACAAAAGATCTTGTAAGCTAAACTTAGAATGCAGTGAGCACAGACAGACACCTGTAATGATTTTTTTTTTTAGTTCCTCTCATAGTCACCTTAGTCCTATTTTTGAAAACAGAAATCCTTGTGTTGAGTACCTCCTCCTGATCCTCTCCTCCCACAGGGAAGAAAACAAAGAAGTTATAAACAGAAAAGAATGCATTGGGATGTCTGTACAGTCATGGTTGAGACACCGCTAAGGGACATTTAGGTACCCAAGACAGAAAAGTGTAAGCATTTTTAAAGTATGAGTTGCCCACTCCTTCCTCTGAAGCAAAATGGGAACACAACCTAGAACTTGCTGTGGCCTTGCAAGTAAAATGCAAAAAAAGCAAACTATCTGTTTGTGGCCACTAAAAATATCTTTTTATTTTTTTCCAAATGAAGAGAAACCTCCACCTTCTGTGAAGCTAATAATATTCAACTTCACCTTTACCTCAGTCTTCAAAAACCTTCAATACTCTGGCAACAAAAAAATACAGAACCTTGTATGAATGCAGAGAAGTAGAGAAAAGGCATGCATGCAGCTCTAAGGCTTACATCACACTGATACGTCTTAAATTTAACAGATTACCACTTAAATTTAAAAGGTCTAGAGAACAACAAAGGTACTTAACCAATTTGAGATGAATGCTCAAAATACACATACTTGGGTGTGAGAGCCGCCAAGGCGGGGGTGGGATTCAGTTTTAAGAGGACCAACTGTTAGCACTGGAAGGTAATGGAAAAGAAAAACTATCATCTGGAAGTTCATCCAACCTATTTTCTGCTCTGCTGAGTAAGTTTTTCTTCTCTAAACTCATTCTGACCAAATACAGATTTTTACATAGATCTTGTCTTGCAGCATGTTAAAAAGAGAAAGTCTTTACACATGAAAGTTGTTTGGTCACTGATTATAAGATTCTTTCCTAAGTTTTTTCTTCACTTAGCAGTAATTTCACCATCTAGCCAGCCACACCATCCTGTGAATTGTAATTCACTCATCACCAGCAAAAGCAATCTAATCCTTATCTCATTAGTCAGTACTGGTTCCTCAGCTTCATTTATTATTTGTTCTGTTTGAAATACTTCAGATGATGGATAGAACGAGAAATTAATATGGGGAATTTTCACAGATGCATATTAACATTTAATATGGCCAAGTGACGTGAAGACTGTGGACTGGGTCCAGTTAATTAGGGCCAAGGCGCTGGCTTCTGCAAACTCTGTGTGATTATTTGCTGGAGGAAGGGGGTCTGTAACACCTATGAAACACATCTATTTTCAGAAAACGCCAAGATACTTCAGGCTGCTATGGCCAAAATCTTTTTTCAGCCTGATGTGAAAGGAACTGAGTGGCTTTCTGACCTAGTCCTAGAAAGCCTTTCTTGTAAGCATCTCCTTTTCCTCTTGAGACAAAACCAGCACCAGACAAAAACAGCCACAGTTGATGCAGTGACAGAGGCAGGGGAAGCTGACACGTCCTTGGGTCCTGAACCCACACCAACATACATCTGATGGATCATCTCACTGTGGGGCTGACTGGGGATGACCCCAGCCCACCAAGCCTAGCGTCCTACGCACTCCTTCCTTATTTCCCTCCTACTGATGGGCAGCACACAGTTTCCAGCAGGGATCCTCCTTGAGCTGACAACACGAGTGCGTGTCACAGACAAAGGGTGAGCAAAGAGCAACAGCACCAGTGCCCATTTCTTAAATCACCAAAGAAATTGAGGAGCAGTTGGCAGCACTGGAGCATCTGCTTGGCACTCAGTTCTCATGTTTCATGTGGCTGTATTCCATACATCTGTTGCCATATGGGAAGGCTAGAAGGCAACTGAGATGGGAACACCTCGGAACATCAGAATTATTTCTGTCTTTCTAACGTTTGTCTTTACATCAAAGGAGCTTTGGTTGTTTTTTGGAGGTTGTGTTTGTTTAATTATTTGTTTGTTTTGTTTATTTTTTTAGTACAAAACCAAATTTGACCTGGTCTGGAGTAGGCTCCAAAAAGACCATGGAATATGGTGGATACCTACTGACAATATGTATAAGGGCCTCAGAAGGCACAGAAACTCTTTTGTTAGAAGATTTTGGCAGGGGCAAAAGCCATCCTGAATGAAATTACTTCAAAATTACTGTGACAACAACCCTGAGAATGCATTTCAATTACTAGTGGGGAGGGGAAGAAAAGAAAAGTGGGGGAAAAAAGCAGTACCATATGGAAAAGAAAAAAAAATCTTATTTAAGAGGGACAAGCTGCACTCAGAATTTGCAAAAATAAACTTTTCTTTAGGACCCCAGCTGGGGTGCAAGTGTCTCCTATTGAGATAAATTCAAGTTGCACAAGATTTTATCTCATAATGACAGAAAATTAAATCTTGTGATATTTTATCTTTCAGAAAATAAGCCTAATGATAACAGGAACTTGAAAAAAATTATTAAAGCAGGTCACAAGATTTAGCTGCATCTTAAACGTCATCCTCATTTAGAGAACATGCTTACATCACCAAAGCAAGACCTGAACCACCCAGCTAGAATTATTTAAGAATGATAATTTATTCAAATTATCTACTGAATACAAAACCTGGTCATTCTAGTGTACAGTGTTGCAAAATCAGCTGATTACTTCAACATGTTTTCTCCTGTTTTTAATTGCTACAAGGGTTACTATGCCATTTACTCTGTATTAGCATTAGGTTTTCACAACTAAAGGAAATATACTGTGCTACAGCATGCTATATATATTAACATACTATACAGCATACAATGCTATAGTATGCTTTTGAAACTACTACCCTCTTAAAAGACATTCCTTACCATCCTTCTTCAAGATCTGGCTTGTGTCAGTTAAAAATTCTATTAAAGCATTAAAAAAAATTATACTAAAAAGTTTCTCAGATTTACAGTAAGAAAATGACTAAAATCCCTATGTAAAACAACAGAAAAGAAACAAAGCTTTTAATATTTAACATCCTCTCTGGGCTTGAAAGACTCTCACTGAAGAAGGCAGGGATTGTGCATCAGCAGGAGAACTTGAGACTGGGACCAGGAAAAGCCACTGTACAAGTGTGACGAAAAAAGAAAAAGAGCACAGAAAGAAGATGAACAGCTTCTCCAAAAAACTACATAATAAGCAACAGAACAGGATGTCATTTCCACAAAAGATAAGAAGCTATTGCTTTTTGGTTACAAGCAAAGCTTAGTCTAAGATTTCAATCTAGCACATAGTTGCAAAAGAGCCATCTAAGGCAAGAGTAGGATATGGGCAAAATGTTTTGCTAAATCAATTTCTACATGTTTCATGAACAAAGGGTGATGTCAGAAAAATAGAACACTCCACATTTGAAAAGGCTTTTGCATCAAGATACACAAATAAGATTTTGAAAACTGGATTTAACCTTGCAATGCTGCTAATGGAGTTTCATACACTGACAAGGTGCCCCGGCAGAGAGTGCATTCAAGGCTGCATCCCCCGAGCATCTCCAACTTTCGCTTCTGTGGAAAACAAAGTCATTATTTGATATTTCAGCTATTATTATTTTGACTCCTTATCTTTTCTCAAGTACAAATTTTGACTGGCTAAGAAGAAAAATAATTGTTACCCAGGAAGGAAAGCAGCATATATTAAAACACGTCTCGGGGAATGACATTGTTCGTGTACAGTCTGAAATGAGACCCAGTGAGGAAACTATTTCATGAATGTTAATCCAGGTCCACCGAGTCTCAGCCCAATACCCACAGGTTTGCATACATCAGTTCCACTAAATTACACTTCTATGCCTATCTATCTGAGGTAGTAACAACGATTTTCTCTTCACCATTATTCTGCTCTGGTGAAAGTTATACTAATTTATGTATGTTTATTTTACATATATAAGTTCCTTCCATCATTTGTCTAATAAAATACACATTAAAAATATTCTCAGAACATGGATGCAAAAGAAAAGAATTACACTAATTTCCACACAAAACTTTACAAACCACACTAGGAATACTAAAATCAGAGATGGCAGTGTAAGAGCAATTTTCACTCCCCTTTGCCTTTTCTTACTAAAAAAACCTGAGGATGAGAGCCTTTGACTTAACTTTCATATGCTCTTCTAAAGGCCATGTGCAAATGGGCTTAATAAATACGATTTCTGGGACCTTCCTTAATTTTTTTAATACCTGCTGCAACTTGAATCTGGGGTATGTATTTATCCCAGAGCTGTAAGACAGAGTGCACTAATGCCTGATACAATGTCAGGAATGCTGCTGTCTGCATAGTTCACATATGAACGGGGGGACACCAGCTCCTACCTGGAAGCCAAGTCTGCAGAGCCGATGCCTTGGCATGTATGGAAATCTTTGACCCCGAGACACACCGAAACCTCAGCAAGTACTGGTGCAGTCAATAATGGCTGTGGTTTCAAGTGCTCTGAACCCAGTGGGCAGTAGTCACTGCACCAGAGCCAGCTCAGCTCCTTTGAGAAAGCATCCATGTGGTCCAGGCTCTAAGCAGTACAGGAAGAACGAGCTCCAAGAGCCAGCACTGCAAGAAGCAGTTTGTCAACTGTGACAACGGAGCTATTATCCTGAGACACTCTGGAAAGCAGGCATTTTATCTCATCTTTTAGGGGTTGTCCTTTACTTTCAAAACACTCCAGTAACATCTGCTGTACTATTTAGACATCCTAGAGGTGTTCTCTGCTTTAAAAAACCTACATGATGTGAATTCTGAAACTTGGAAGAGTCAACTACCTGCTATCCTCCACAATATGGTAGAAATGCTGAAAAAAATGACTGAGCAGTGATGCCTGGGCAGCAATGTGGTTGGAAATGTTCTTCAGCTCTGTGTCAAGGATCGCATATGCTATGAAGCTGGAAGATTAGAACATGAAAACCTAGGATGCAGATGCATGAATTAAACTGTAACTTTAGGACACCAAGCCAGAATGTCACCATTTCCAGGCACGGGACCAGGGCTGTCCTGCAGAGGAGATGGCCTAAGGTGTGCTGGCTGCTGTCATGCAGGGCAGCAAGCAGCTTCTTTCACGAGTGGCCTCAGGGCTTGAGGAGCAGGGTCATTGTGAGGAAATTCAAAGTGTCACTGTAAAAGCAACCTAAAACTGACCATCTCCTAATCACACTGCCTTGTCCCTTCAACACTCTGAAAACAGGTTGTCTTTTTTATTCCATGGTGCTACAGTACACACGCAAAAGCATGCATTTCTGCTATCAATATATCCACATCAATAAGTGATTGAGCCCAGCCAATTTCTTCTGGAGGAAAAAAAGAAGTGGAAAAAAGAGATTAGTTGATTCAAAAACTGGAATGGGTTATGTTATTATCATAACAGACCTCACTTTTTCAGCTTCATATTTCTCTCACCTATTTTGAGTGATACACACTAACACATCTTATAATAAGAAAATAATTAAAAGCACATATCCACTTGCCATAGTCCAGTGAAAACCAGATTGAAATCAAATTTATAACTGAAATAAGACATGAAGATTTTACTATGAATTTTTGATTGAAGAGTGGACTTTCATCATTTCCTGTGATGCTATGCGCAGTTTTTGTCTGCTTGTTTGTTAAGAGGAGAAGTTACATTTTCAAGCATCATTGCTAGCTGTCCTGATAAACCTAGGCATATTTCCTTGAAAGGAAAACTCACGGACTCCTCAGGGGCAGCCTCACATAGCACCAAGACTGTAATGCAAAGTCTTCTTTTTCAGAAGCAAGTGTAACACAACAAAACCCATTTTGAAAAATAATATTTGTGTAGCAGTCTGTAGTATTTTAAAAGTTCTGCTACAAGGAAAAAAAAAACCCACAACAAACCTCCAACTTTTAACTTGCAATGCAGCAGATATTTCAGCTCCTCAAAGTATCATATTCTTGTACTCTCAGACAACCCAACCACCCAGCCTGTCATGTTAAATATGGGAGTAATTTACAGGCCAGACTTTGGGTCTAGTTCTACAAAAGCAGTGCCTCAGCAGAGGGATTTCAGACTCATTGACCTGAGCACTGAGTGACAACCTTCTCCACAAAACAGGAGAAGGGAAAGAGAAAGAGCTAGAGAGAAAAAAAAAATCATGTAATCCAGTACTCATACATGCTTGTCCTCATTTTCAAAATACACCTACATCAAACTTTTGGTTTTTCCCCTGTGCTTGTATGCAACATTCAGCAGAGGAAAAATCATGCTGTCACATATTTTGCATCTTCTTGAATCTCTAGGAGGATTTGAATAGAAATGCTAGATAGTGGTACTGTGCTCTTTGCAGTTCACATCTCCTACTCACACACACAGAAATCCAGTAGACGATTAAAGACACTTGCTCATCACCCACCCATCTCCCATGGAGAAGGGTGCTAGACTCGAGCTCTGCTACTGGGAGGAGGAGGAGGACAGACAGACACGGCATTTCTATTACACCGAAAGAATTCTGGATCCAACCTCATGTTACCAGGATTCAGCTGTGCCTGCAGTTCAAGCACAGACAGGCACACTAAATTTTAACTTCTCTCAGTGAACCAAGGCCATATCCAGTTCTGGCATATTAGAAACTGGTTTTAGGTTACCAAATACAGTTGTAAACAAATACTAGATACAAAAAGAAGATATTTTCACAGTAAGTGATAATTAAAAAATTAAAATGTTGTTCAATTGCTACAGAAATTAAGAAGCAGATGGGAAGAAAGGGTGGGGAAGATGAGGGCTGCCCACAGTGAGAACACAATGAGTTGTCTTAGAAGCTCCTCTGAGGAAACCACACTGAAACAGTAAACCTCCAACACGGTGAGCAGGATCACTGCTAATGTACGGAGCCGAAGGGCCAAATTAATTCCTTGTGTAACCCCAGTGACTTCAAAGGAGTTAGCCCAGAGATGAGTTTGGCTTAAGGAATTTTGAAATGGACCCTAACCAATTCTCCCCAAGTAGATTTCAGATCTGTGGCTTCTTGTGTTACAAAATATCCTAGGTCTGCACTGTTACTGTGTCCTTTATCAGCATTTTTATTCATACAGAATGACTAAGAACTCCAAACCAGTAGCACCACCTGATTAATATCATCCACTCTTCAAAGCATTTGTCTTAACACCAGGGGTTGTTGTTTTTTCAAGCTGGTGGGTCTCAGCACTGATGACTTCATTGTGTGGTCTGTCTGGTCAAATTTGCTGCTGAAATCCAGTCTTTTTGCAGCTGAAGGGTAATATTTTAAGTTAGTCATGAGCAGGGATTGAATGCTAAACTTGACCTTTCCACCTTTTCCAGTGTGTGTATTTCTGTGCTTCCTCTGCAGCCTCTGGATGCCCATGTGCAGTCTGCTTCTTCTGGCTCCCAGAGAGACAAGATTAATATTGCCTTGTCATGTATCGATAGCCAGCAGCGAAACATAAACAGCCAAAAAGCGGTAATGAGTCCTACTTACTATCTTTATATAAAACAGGATTTATGGCGACAGATTGCATTTCCAGCAGCCAAAAGATGTGTAAGGAGGGATGATACAGTCTATCCTGACTGCTCGCCTCTGCTTCAGCTCCAACTACACTTCTGGGTGGCTTGGACTAAATGCACCTTTTTTACACATCTCTCCCCTAATTTTTCAAAAAGTGGCATGTTCTCTCCCCTATTTTTCAAAAAGCAGCATGTCTGCCAGAAATCACTTCTGCAGCTAAAATTACGACTTTAATACTCATGAATGCATTCAGGTGTGCTGCACTGTTGAAGCAATTCCAGTAACTTAAGGGGGGAGAAAAGAACTACACATCCAGGTAAGGCCATCCCTGATGGGCCCACAGGCATCTATCTATACAGCCCTTAACCTCAATGTTTTCTTCAACGATCTGAGCAAAACTGCATTCCATCCAGAACATCCTTCCCTTCAGAAGCTTTGCTGTGACGGTGCGGGTGGCTGCAAGCATTGTTTGAATCTTTTTTCCTCCAGCTTGCTTCTTTCATTGCAATTTTTGTACATCGTACAGGATATTCTGTTTTTCATCAAACAAGGACAGACTTTCAGACTGCATTGCTAAAGCCTGACCAGCCTAACTTTAGAAGAAAATATATATCAAAAAGTGGTATGAAGGTGAAAACTCTGTTAACGACATATATTCATAGCTCAATTCCAACTTTTATCATGTGCCTTTTACCACTCTCTTCGTATCAACTCATTCAAATTCACAGCAAAAAATCAGTGACTATCAGTAAAATGATTAATTTAACTGAGAGCAAAAGGCATTCAAAATACTCAGCTTCCATGCTCTAAGTGCATGGCAAGTAGGTAATTTGTGTGGTCGAAGACCTATTTTCTATTTTGGTCGCAAATTCCTTATGCCTGGCTCACTGTCTTCATTAAGTACATCTTGCTGCAGTAAGGAAAGCATGATGAATGTTTTATACATGACTTTGCTCATCATTTCAGAAATAAATGAAAGTCGATTCACAATAGAAGTCAAAAGTGAAACCGAGGAAGACAGGAATTGCCATATTAAATCAGAGTGGAGGCAGGGGCGCTTGACAGCTGTACAACCCAGCTGCTCCAGAGGCAGCTGCAAGACCTCCATCACAGACAGATGTGGGATACTCAGCCAGCATCCTGAGGCACATCTTGATCTCCAACAGATAAGAAACTGGATTATGACAGATAATGGTTTACTAGATCTTCATGAACAGTAACCAGACACCGATTTACAGGCAAATGAGGAGTATTCACAGACAGGGGAGAGCTCTAATCCCATTCCTTTGGTATTTCCCTATGTCCAAAAGCTTAGCAAAAGCACAAAGAGAAGTCAGGCATTTCCTTCCCCCTCCCCTCTAATTCAGACCTAGATGGAGTATAAGGAGAGAAAGCATTCTATAAATATGAGGATGTCTGGAAACTCACTACAGATGAAGGAGAGAGTAGGCACTACTCTCTTACTCAGGAGCTTATCTGTAGGACCTGTAGAGTTTTCCTCTTCTCACCATATGCTTTGAAAAACTCAAGGAAAATGAAGGGTGTCTCAGCATTGAGCTGAAAAAAAAGTCATGCCTTCCTGTCTTGCTAAATCCATTATCTGAAATCATTGTCTACATTACATGCCTGCATAAATAAAAATTAAATGCAATTCTCACATACCTAACTAGGAAAACACACATGTGGCCTCATTTCATGACTTAAGCTAATCATTCATCAGTCACTGTGGTGCTGTTATCTACTATCTAAATTACATGGAAAATTACCACTATCAGTGTCCTAATGCTGATATATTATCCCTATCAGGAGTAATTATTTGGTTTCACATGCAGAGTTTCAGTCAGTATCTGGGGTCTATGCCAATAAGCATCAGCATCAAATAAAAGGGCAGTCATGATACAAGCAGACCTTTACCATTTTGTGATAATTATCAGTAAATCTCTTAATAAATTGGTGGCTCTTCTTTAGAGCTTTTAGCATAAGATCCTTTAGAAAAAACAATGACAAAAAAAAAAAAAAAGACTTACCAATGTTTATGAATCCCTGGATAAAGCTGAAGCTTCTCTTTTTAGCCAGGTATCTAACCATTATCTTAGCAAACAAATGTATAGTGATTTATTTCAAAACACCGAAGTGCATTAGAGTCCTCTCTAGTGTTCAAAATTAACAAATATACTATCAAAATAAACCATAATACTCTAAAATAAATAGGAATTTCTTACATGATAGGCTAACTGGAATGGCTCTGAATTCTTTAACTAGCTTAACCTTCTGAAATTCCTAAATCAGAGCTATTTAGAGCTATTTTACTGCAAATTCACTATCTTCTTTCAGGGGTCCTGTGGGAAAAAGCAAAATTTGGCTTGATGAAATAAAACTTGACAGCTATAACTCTGACTTAAACCATCACAGGAAATTCACTGAACGGGACTAAATCACACAAGTTGATTTGGTTGGTTGCATTTTTTTGTTGGTTGGTTTGTGGGTTTTGCACATAAACATTTTACTACTAAACCTCTCCTCCAAAACAGAGCTGTAAGGCTTCTCTCAGGTCAGTTAAGGGAACAGAACTGCTGCTGGATGAAGAAATTTGAATAACCCAGGTATACCATTGATCTGTTAAAAAAGCTTTGTCTCTAGTGATTCAGCACATTACTGTTCTGAATTTTAACTTTTTAGTCAAATTTATTTTGGTGACTCTTAGGATAGGAATAAGCCAAACCCAGTGCCCTTGTTGCCCTAGTTTGGTACCAAGCACCTGAGCAAAATTAATTTTCATATACAGAGTTATTTTATTCAGGCTAGTAAATAAGTGGACAAAATTGAGTGAATTCTCATACTAAAGCCATTGAAACCAAGCCTACTGCAAAATGAAGCTTCTTTTTTTTTCTACCTGAAAGGATCCGCAGAATATCTTCAGACATCGTAAACACAAAAATTAAACGTCCCAATTTGGCCCCGGTACCAGACTTCAGGAAGGCAATTCAGTCAATGCACCAAAATGCAAGTCTCAAATGCTACTTGTCTTTTATGTATTTGGTCCTCCTGGAGACCAGCAACATGTAACTTTCTCCAAGTCTAAAATGCTACCTACAAGTTACATATATCAGTCCTAAAACAAATTAATCCCTTTCCTGAGCATGAAATGATGATCATGCCAGATATTTTCATATGTTTAAAAAATACACTACTTCTAGAGATTATTTATGCACTGTATCTTCATCATTATCAACCCCCTCCCCACCGTTTAAGTTATAAGATGACAATGAAAAACCTTAATGGTTCCTTGAATTAGCAATTAAGGGCTGCATTCCTACCAAGGTCTTTTCCATAACACCACCAAGGCCGGTGTCCCAGTTTTGCACCTCTATTCTGAGGTGCTAAATGTTTCCATTCGTAGTGTTTACGCTGCTAGAAATCTCCCGTCAGCTCCCATAAGGATCAGATGATCAAATGTAGCTCCCTTTATGAATTAATTCACTGCACATAAACATGGTATAAATAAATATTTGACACACAAGTTTTATTAGTTACTTCCACTGAAACCTCACCAGGATCATGAGAACACAGTGTACAAAGAACTCAAAGTTAAGAACTTGGTGACACAAAAGTAAGGGACTCAGAAGAGAGAGACTGACTGGAGGAAGACAGAAAAGTTACATATAGCTTATATCCCATATGATTTACAAATACATTTTACTTCCAGCCAAATGGTCCTCCACTCGGGAAAGTCTTATTAATACCACCTTTCCAGAGGGGTATGAGATTTTTACATTGCAAAACACACAACAGTGCTCTAAAACACATGAATCCTCATTTTTGGGTTCCTACTCATTAATAAAAGCTGATAAATTTTAGATTATACCAAGCTCTGAGAAGGCCATAAGGTTAAGATTTAAAGGGTGTTATGGAAACAGTTTTACTTAAGCCATCTCCCTATGCACAAGTTCAATTTTCCAAGTAACATGTTAAAAGACCACAAAGGTAGAGGGTGTATGTTTGTGTTATAAATAATGACAGTTTCACTTACCAAGTGATAGTTTCCTCAGTGATACCTAACAAACTGCTCCAGAAATCAGCCAAAAAGAGCTTGGCTGCTACTGAAACAATTTAAATATGGGATTTACCTGAGTGCAATTGCTTCATGTGTTATGAATCCCTGTGCTTCTGTGCACATGTATATGCAATTATGTAATGTGGCCTACTCATGCATATATGTGCACGCACACACATTTTGTAAGGATCATGTAAAAACCTTATGTGTTTCAGAGTAAAAGAAATTGCGATGTGTGTGTCTGTGGGGATGCTGGCTTGATGTTTTTAAAGGGAGTTGTTTGGTTACTTCTGATTTTTAAACGAGATAGCAGCATATTAGACATAGTCATGGCGGGAATACCCAGGAATTAAATACCTCATTCAGAATAAACCACATAAAACACCACACCAGTGAACGCTTTTGCAATATAAAATGTCATCTCCAACAGCTCTGTACAATATATGCTGAACTTCACCACAAACAAAATGAGATTCCCTAATGGGACGTGAACTCTCTCTTCTCAGCTCAAGTGCTTTAAGGCAAATATTGTTTCTATTGGAATTTGCCGGCTACTCGTTATTTTACTGTTTTTTGGGTTTTTTTTTTCTGAACTGTAAGCATGATATTTAAGCATCATGCAAAATGCATTAAGTAGAATGGTGATCTAAGAATACTATGTACATCTATGTAAAACTGTGAACCAGAAAGATGATCTCATCAGCCTATAACAAAAATGAAAAAAACCCCTAAATTTCTAGGAACTGTATCACCTGGCCAAACATGGAAGAAAAGTTGAAAATACATGACAATATATCACTGTGTTTAATAAAGCCCTCATTTTGCAGGTCTTGAACATACCTCATTATGGTACCAATTTCAGTATCTCTTTCTGAGAAATTAATTCAATTCAGTAAAATTTCTGATGGCCTAAAGACATAATTGATGCTACTATATTTTTCACACTGATCTGCACATCTATAGAGCTTTAAAACACATTTTGATAGCTTCTTATAATTTTGCTATTATTATATATATTTTTATAATATATATAATATTAATATATATTTTTGCTATTCCTGCAAAAGAAATCTTTGCTGTCCAGTTGGTGGTCTATGTCTAAGCTGCATCTTGTTCTCTAGCCCTTTAATCAAAAAACTTTTTTTTCCATATACTGGAGTTCATTAATCATGTGGATTTTTGGTTTTGGGTTTTTTGGGTTTTTTTTTGGTGGGGGGGGTTGTTTGTTTGTTTTTTTATGCCTAGGTTAGTGAGTAGGATTCAGATTTTGGTAAAGATTGAGCATGTGACTACACTTGCCTAGAACACTTAAATATCAATACATAAATAATTAGCCAGGCTAATTGTGCTTTGGGGGATTTCCACAGGCAGTAAAATTCAATGTCTCTCATTCCATGAGGAAACACTTTTTGGAGCTTGTGGTGGAAAAACACATGCCAGTTCTTTCCGTTTTAGCCAGAATTTCTGATTTGTGTGATGCTTCAGGCTTAATCTACACATGGAAATCTATTACTTACAAAAATAATATCCATGATTTTTTGGTGTAGAGAAAGGGTGAAGAAAGGTCAAACACAGGACGACTCCACAACAACAAAAAGGAAACAAGATGCATCCAGAGGAGGCAACGAGGCTGGTGAGGGGCTGGGAACACAAACCCTGTGAGGAACGACTGAGGGAGCTGGGGGTGTTCACTCTGGAGAAGAGGAGACTCAGGGGTGACCTTATCACTCTCTACAACTACCTGAAAGGTGGCTGCAGTCAGGTGGGGTTGGTCTCTTTCTCCAGGCAGCACTGACAGAACCAGAGGACACAGTCTCAAGCTGCGTCATGGGGAATACAGGTTGGATATTAGGAAAAAGTTTTTTACAGATAAGGTGATAAAGTACTGGAATTGTCTGCCCAGGGAGGTGGTGTGGTTGGTTTTTCGACCATCCCTGGATGTGTTTAAAAAAAGTCTGGATGTGGCACTGGGTGCCATGGTTTAGTTGAGGTGTTAGGGCACAGGTTAGACTCAATAATCTTAAAGGTCTCTTCCAACCAGGTGATTCTGTGAATCTGTAGAGTTTGAGTCTAAGATTCCTCTCACCAAATTTAAAACAGAAAACTTGACCAAAGCAAAGAGAACCAACACCACCAGGCTGCCCATAAGCAAAAGATGTAAGAAACCCCTGTGTTTTCTGAATTAACTACTGCACCATGTATGGAAAAGGATGGTGTTTGCTTGACCCTCTACAAGGCAGGTAACATGACAAGTAAAAAGGAGTCTTAGCATGCCAGACACAGCAAGTATGTGTACTGCAGAAAGACCTGTGCAAGCAGCATCTACTGTAGCCTAAAACCAGGTGCATGCTCCACTTCAGAAGGACTCAAACATTCATGGGAATTAATGGATCTTTTTGTTGTTTTCGCTGAACAATTCCTAAGTTTAGCTTTGTGTTATAGTATAATTATTTGCAGAAGAGTAGCAAAATTAAATACATCTGTTTACGAAATGAAAGTCAAATAAAATAGTAAAAGCTCTTGTGTAGTATCAGGCCATTTACTCCAACTATTCTTAAGCTTATTCATCTGCTACCAGACCCTTAGGCCACCATATATTAAAAAGCAATGACAAGTAAGAACAGTTTGGCTCCACTCAAGAACTGAGTTCACTCAGAAGAATCTGAAGTGCAAAGTTGTAATGATTAACAAAATGAATGAAACCTACAGCAGTTTCTGCAAGCACACAATTTAAAACACAGACATTGATATAAAGCATAAAAAAAAAGGTGAACAAGAATCATTTCACCTTCATTATTTGAAAACATAGATGTTATTCCTTTACTAAGACACAAGATAATACATCCAGCTCCACTGCAATTCTAGCAGTAACAATTTGGCTTTATTTTTAGAAGACCTTAGATATCTTCTTCAATAAAATGCAGGGTTTTTTTACTGCTTGTATTTCAAAGTCCTCACAACATAAAATGCATTCAAGCAGCAAAATGGGTGGTTTGTGGTCAGAACACCACACACTTTGATAACTTGTTAGTTTGTTTGGCAATTCTGTTTCCTTGATTATTTCTTAATGATAATACTACAAAACCCTGAAAATTGAAAGTATTATTTCCAGACACTTTTCTCTACCTAACCAAAATTCTTAGGAGGGATTTAAACTGACTAACAGCAAGTTATTTTTAAAAGACATTAGTTTTGAATAGATCTAGATCAAGTAATTTTCCAAAAGAAACCTGTTGACTAGCTTGAAAATCTTTGCAAGGAATAAAATCATTAGAGTCTAAAGAAAATCAGTGGAAAATCCTAACACAAAGTTGGCTAGGAAACCTACCCAGCACAGGTGCACTACCATAACCAGAGTGGTATGGTATGTGCTTGGTTGTGGTCAGGAGAAAACTGAGGAATGCGGATTAAGGCAACTGCAGATCAGAATTCCACTCTGCATTACATAAACTTTTGTTACCACTACTGGACAAATAGCTCAGTCACCTTGTCCCTAACATGGTGAAGAAAAAAAAAATTTGTCCAGCTTCTGTTTGACACCAGAGGTGTAAAGGATCCTTGGTCTGAGAAGAATCAATGGTCAAGGTCAGTCTTGTGGTATCAGTGACAGTGGTGACTCCTGTGTAAATCTGGTTAGCTCCATAACGTTTTCCTACCCTGCCAACCCAACAGACATGGGGGAATCAATATGGTTTTGGCTGCTGGAATACCACTAACAAAAATCTGATCTAGATTTGACACTCAGTGATGTTAGAACAACCTAAATTTCTTTCCACTTATATTAACTAAGACAAATATTATCTTGTGATGCCTGGGATAAAGGTAATCTTTCACAGCCTCTATGGCTGCAGCTGGAGAGTTGGAGGGTCAGTGCTTTCCACCCAGTCCTACACCAGCATTTGGCTTTACTTCTGCTCTTTTAAGGTACACAGCAACATTTAGGAGATTTGCAGAGTTAGTTTTTCAGGTCCAGACCAGAAAAGGTCAATGAAATGGCTGAAACATGTCACCTATACATGCTCAAATGGAAAGAACAGCTACAAGCCAGGTTTCTCAGTAGGTCTTTATCTTCAGGTGTGACACTTGACTAGAAACTTGGATTCAGTTCTAGGCTGATTTAAAAAAAAAACAACTAAATAAAAACAAATCTGAGACCCCTCTAAGGTTTCCCCAAACTCACAGACCTCCAATATTTCCTTCTGTCTCCTGTCATTCTCCTGGCACCTCCCAAAATGCCTGACGGCCTTCTGGCACATTGCCAACAACCTCAGACTCTCCTGGATTGTTCACCTGGTCTGCCTGTACACTTCTCAAAGGCTGAACTTTAATTTAAAATACCCTTTCCCTTCCATTTACTATTCCTGCCAGCTACTTCTCCCTCCATACCTAAAAGGAGCTGGATTTTTTTTTTATCCCTCTGACTCTGAAGTCGAGTTGCACGAAATTTCTGAGGGGAGCTGGCAGTCACTTTACACTTTCATCACACCCTTATAATCCACCAGTTTCACACAGCTTTTTTTGTTCATTTTCTTTTGATTTCTTAACTGCATTTTCCTTTATATGGAGTTGGATTGCAAAACCAGCTGGTTTTTGATAGCCAAGTAGCAACACCAGTCCCAGCACTTCTTCACTTGCTCCTGCCTCAGGAGACTTGGAAATGTTGAGCAACCCACACAAATCAACAGAAAATGCTCTCACTCCCAGAAAGTGCATTGGAAACATTTTCAATACTAAACAGATATGGGATTTTCTTTTTATACTTTCTGGCATCTATATGAGCCTTTGGTATGGTTGCCTTCCTTGTTTTCTAAGACTACATTAAATCCCAATAGGCAGCAAGTCCAAGAGAAAACATGCATCACTGAACATTATTTCTATCACTTAAGCAATTCAAGTATAGTAGTTTCAGAAGACAATATTTGGACACAAATGAAACTGAACTAAGAAACAGGCTTGAAGGCAAACTCAGTGATAAATTTTAGTTTTACTGCAGTCAAAATTCAATAAGATATTTAATGGTAGGAATGAAGAGGAGACTGTCTTGGCTGGATCTCAGTCATGGGGGGAAAAAAGACAACTCTGAAATGTAGTTAGGAAGAAATAGTAGGGATTCATTTGACCCCTGAAAGCTGAACCAAGTTTTCTGCTTTGAAATATGAGAAATAACAGATTCACTTTAAGTTGGTCGTAGATTACAACAGCAGAAGAAAGGCATCTGACAAAATTGTAACATAAATCTCAGAGTGACAAAAAACATTCCTCTCTTTTCCATCTTTGTCTTCATGAGCATCAAATGCAGAGCAACACCAACAGCTGCAGCACTGAGTGATGAACTTCAGCAGAAGAATAATGCTGTCCCAAACCTAGACTGTACAGTTTAGAGCTTTCTGCCTGTCTAGACTCAAGGGAGTGTAAGATTTATCATAGATTAATAAAGCTGCTGCCAGATCTGGCATTGCTGTGACTCCGCCACACAACACCAACTTGTCAGAAGAACATTCTCACATAAACAGACCCTGCTTTCTCTCCAGTTCTGTGGTCTGAGACCCACCATGGGCTGCAGTCTCCTACTCTTACAAATACATGGCAGTGAAAGTATTCGCCATTTCCAAATCTTGCCAGTGCCCAACAGTGTCAAACTCTGGTTAGAAATCTTAGGACTGTTTTCTTAAAAATACATTGAATCTTCTTAAAACTATTAAATTTGAGATTATTGTACTTATTTCATTTCAAGTTTTAGGAGACATGTGCAAACATTTTCACCTGACCTTCCAACACTCCAACAGTCAAATATTTTCTTCTAATAAAAATCTACCCCAAATTTTCACCCAACCAATTTGCTTTTGAGACTGATGTTGTAAAATAATAAAAGGATTTGGGTGTCAGCCAGATCCCAGGCATGCCTGGTCTCACACACCCTACCTCAGGTTTGGAGCAGCAGCAGCTCCAGAGGGCAAGGGGCAAGGTCTGTGACACTCGTGCAACACTTGCAATTCTACCCATCACCTCTTCCTCTTCGTTTGAATGAGCAACGCATTGATTTAGGGTCTCAAGTACAGAGTTTAACTACTTGATCGATCAATAAAAATACTTCTACTAGTGAAAGGGCAACAAGTTAAGACTTGGAATGGCAATCAAGTGCAAAAGAGCTTATTTAATTGCAAGTAATGAATGCTCCTGAGACCTCACAACTACTTGAGCAGATTTAGTGTTGACTTCTGCACTGCTCTTCAACATTTCAGCATCATTTTTGTTCCATAGCAATAAGCTTCCCCAACAGAGCCTGAGGGAAGAAAAGATAAAAAGAAAGGATGAGAAACAGAAGAAGGGCAAAAAGTGCCAAAAATGAGTTGGTTGCCCCCAATAAATGTCTTACTTTCCATGTATTATGCTAAGAATTATTCAGCACATTTTCAAGCCGCTGAGATAGAGAGAAATCATCTATAGCAGAAAATACTTTCTATCAGCATTACATAGACTAGATCATGCAAAGCCACTTGGATTCCAGGGAATGAAGGGCCATGCCTACTCAGTGTGGTGGTGCAACCACAGCTCCCTGTCTTCCCCAAAGCAGGAAACTTCTATCACCTGTTCCTCGACCATGGCAAATGAACGGGGGCAATCCCAGCTACACACGAACACTCCTGAGCCAAAGCAAGGACTCTGTCCTGATTTCCTTCCATCAATAATACTCCAACCCAGGAACAGCGCCTAAACCAAGTCAGAGAATCATGACATAAGTTTGCAGAGCGTAAGTCAATAAACTCTGTGAAGTTACTCCTTCTGTTTAGTGTGATTTCCAGCAAAGTCAGAAAGCTGAAAAAGATGAGATAAATTCACATTTCACTCACCGCCCAGCCAAAAAAAAATCTTCAACACATCACAAAACAAATCATGATACGTGAAGAATATACATGCACAACACAAAGAAAACAAAGAAAGCCAAGCCAACAACCCAGAA
Organism: Dicaeum eximium; assembly: GCA_013396995.1. Taxonomy (NCBI): domain Eukaryota; kingdom Metazoa; phylum Chordata; class Aves; order Passeriformes; family Dicaeidae; genus Dicaeum; species Dicaeum eximium. The sequence goes on along the minus strand of VWZP01007619.1, from coordinate 1,747,591 downwards.
TGGAAACCACAACATATTGATGCACAGCAGCTGCAAAGTTACTGTATGTAAGGAATAACTTCCCAAGTGGATTAACGGCCTGATTGACGCTGCCACTGGGCTTCTGGCTCTACCAGCCACTGGTCACATGTAGCAGTTCAGCTCTCCTTCAGACATCTTTCCATATAACAAGAAAACAACAAATACACTCAAATGAAATGGGAGCATGGCAAGAAGGCTGTCAGACAGCAGCAGACAGTGGAAGCTGAAGGACAAGGACGATTTTTACAACTAAAGAGGGAAGAATATGGAAACAAACACTGAGCTGCATGACATGGAGGTCATAAATACCATGAAATAATAAACCTCTAAATACCATATAACATGCTTGCAAGTAAATCTTCAGGAAGGCATAAAGAAGTTATCTCTATCAAAAATTGCAAAAATAAAACAATGCACTAGGAATACCACCAGTTTTGTCTCCAAGGAAAAACTATTCCAAATGTATCTGACTTGAGTGAAAAAGCAAGTTTTCCCCAGGTTTAAATAGGCTGTGTTCTCTTTGCTTTTTTTGTTCCCATTCTTTCTTACTGACCTCCATGCCATAGTGGGAAACAGGCCAACAGCGACCACTGATCTATCTGCTTCAGCTGAGACATCAATGTATTCCACTAAAAGTCAACCTAACACAAACACAGTTATTTCTCTGTAATCTATACTAATTTAAAGGACATTACCTCTACCAAAAGACAACTAAAAAAAGGTCAAAGAAATATCTGCTTTATATTATTTAAATGAAAAGTTAAGTCTGCTAGGAAAACAACCTTTTGTACACTATCATAGCTTTACATATATATACATATAAAAATATACTAAAAAACCCCACAAAAACAAACAAAACCATAACCTCAAAAAATCCCAAAACAACTACCAAACGCTGAGGATTTTCATTAAATGGCATTCTGACACACATACTTGGCTCATTCCAGGAAAAGCAAAAGGTTTTGCAAGGAAATATCAAATAAAATATTTATTAGCCTTCTCCAGGTTGCAAATTTCCCAAGCTCCCACATTTTGTAATGTCAGGAAATTGCTACTATAAACAGCCTAAATCTGGCAAAAATTAATGTAATTGGGGCCAAGGAAAGGTTTCTCATCCCTCATTTCCCATCCCTTGGGAGGTTGCTGCCTCAGGGACACACTGAGCACAGGTGCTGCCTTGACACAAGTGGAGCCAGGGGCTGCAGAGAGCTCACCTCCCTGTCCTGTCACCCCAGGAGAGCTTCAAGGAGGTGGCACAGGCAGCAGCTGTAGGCTGGAGCTGGGTGGGAGCCCAAAGAGCTGACTGGAGCCTCCAGCCAGGCAGAGTTCGAGGCCAGGGGCTTGTGAGCCATGGCAGCCCGGAGCCTGTTGTTCACCTGGAAGGCCAAGCTTCCCAAGTACTTAATCTGCAGCTTTTTATCTGCCCTTGCATGAGCTTTGGTTCTTAGATGTCAGATGCAATGTTACTTTCTATCTTAAAGACAAGATTAGGAAAAAATTCTGCTTTTCTTTTTTTTTTTTTCCAAGTCACCTTCACCTTTCGCTCCACTTAGGAACATGAACAAGTTGACCATTTCACAGTGGCTTCTTCAGAATCTCAAATCACATACATTCAGTGGTTTTATTTACTCAGTAGTTCAAAGTTTCCTTTCATATCCATATTGCCCCAGACAATCCCTTTCATTATGTTAAGAAAAGCTAAAATTGGAAACTTTTCATGTAGCCCCCCACTCAGGTTATTGTGGCAAGGCATGGCATTTCCACCACCCCGCCAACACAGGCGCTTTGTTAAAATGCGGCCAGACAAAGGGAAGGCAACAGAGCACTCATTGACTCCTTGCTGGAGCTATTTGGGCTGGCAGCAAACTCTGACTGACTGGGCAGAGCCTCTCCAAAGACAAGATGCTTGCAGAGGCGCCAAGGGCCTCTGACACAAAAGATGCTACTTTACAGTGCCCGTAGAACTCAGCTTTCTTCTTCCTCAAGGAACCAAAGTCAGGCCAACATTTAGACTTAGCAGAGAACACCACAGACTCTTCCTTTCTTTTGGAGCCAACTGCCCTAAAAATCATGTTCTCCAAAATAAATCTGCTATGAGGCAGACTGGAACAGTCCCAGAGAGCTGGCTGTGCTACCACCCATGAGGGACTGCCAAAGCTGATACCAAAGATCAGAGCAGAAACGGACCCAAAACAACATCTATGCCATGATACATATTTTTTCAAGCACTCAGTCATCTCTCATGGAAACTGAAAAGAACCTTGAATCAGATCTTTTACAAAACTTTCCCTCAAACTAAAATCAGCTTCTTTCTCAGCCTCACCTTGCAAACACAGTAATAGTTATTTTTGCTACATGGAACAAAACAATTATCAGTAATACATAAAACTCATTAAAATAGCTTCATCCAAATATCTAGCTACTTTCTTTTTCAGGTATTTTGCTGGATAGCTTATTTTCCTTTAGAGAACCCTGAACTCATTTTTCTTGTCTTTTTCAGGTTGCCAACATCCCAGATGGTGGTTTCTTGTCTCAAAAAAGCATGTGACTCCCCCAAAATAAGCAAAAAGTATTTTTGAATTCTATAGCACCGTAAAAGTTATTTATTGCTACAATTTTCTAAGCAATTTAGAAAGGCTGCCACTGTGTGCAGTTCTGGATCCCATGTTCATTGGATCCATCTCTTTCATTTTCAACCTTAACCTTACATTCTGCCAAAGGTCATACAGAAATTGAATGTAACAGGTATTTCTTGTTGGCCTCTTATTGGGGAAGGTTACTTACACAAGCACCTTATTTCAATTGAGTATGATTGAAAGAAAAAAGATCAGATAAAATGGTCTTTGAGTGAAATTATTTTAACATCTTAGTTATAAATACACCAGAGATGCTGGTTTATATAAACATAAGCAGCAATTTGATTGCAATCACCTCCTGCCTTCACATTTGCTCCTGCCTTCAGCTTTGCCTGGAATGATTGCATCAATACATGCAGGAAATTGATTTTTCCTCCTCAAATTCCTTTACAAACAATATTAGATCCTTCTAACAAACTAGGAAAGCCAACATCAACATGTGTAGATGCATGACAACTCAGCAACATCAACACAGTGCACTGCTTTAGCATTCACTAATGCTTTTTCTTTGCCTGTTCTGTATTTGCTGTCCCTTGCGTTCTCTATTCCTGATTCTCTTTCTCCCGGCTGTGGAGTTTGCTGCTGCTGGCACTGCCCAGGCACTGAGGGAAGTGCCGGAGGCACGAGAGCCAGGCCATGCCAAGGTGTGAAGCCAACTGGCAACAGAGCTTTGGCTTCTGGACACAGGCAGCCCATCACCACACAGCCCCTCTTAGAGCTGTTGGGCTGCTCCTTGTTTCACCTCTTGCTCATCCATACAACCTTCAGTGCTCTCCTGCCACCCTTCCCTTGCACTCTGATTTGAAGGTGTCTGGAGTCTCTAAAACCAGCACACACTGGTATCAGTAATTTAAAGGCTCAACTGTGCTTTCAAAGATATTGAAACACATTTGCAAGTTTAATAAATCACTCTAAGCCTACTGTGTACTCATTTACACTGCACCTTTCACAGCTCTTGATAACTAAGCCCACACTCCTTCGCCCCAACCTCTATCCTCATTCTGCAGAGGCTGCCATGAACAAGGCTCTGCATGAAACAGAAATAGACCACACGAACTGCAACGCTCTATGTTATACCAGAAAGCAGAAAACATTGCTGAAAAATCTTATGCTGCAATGGAACTGGCTGCAAGGACTTAGAAAGGGAAAATAAGAGCAGACTCACAGAGGAAGATGCAAGAGAAAGTCAAACAATGTGCAAGAGCAACACAAAACCAGGTAGTTGTAAACAGCATGCCGCTGCCCACGCAACAGGATCATCCTTGAGAAATTTCTCTAGGAAATGAACTCAGCAACATGCATCAGTTTAATAAGGCACACAATGAAAAATCAAATTAAAGAAACGTATTCTATTTGCATGGAGACAAAAAATGGCCACAACGCCCCCAAAATAAAGTTTTATTAAATCAGAAGTGCCTGCCAAGTAATAAGACTTCTAAAAAGAGCAGGATTTAAAAGAAGTTTTAAAATAAGAGGCGGCAATTTGTTTTGAAACATTATTCCAGCTGGCTTAGCATCTGAATGAAAGAAAATTATAGATCACAGTAAACATCATGTGCAAAAATAAAGAGTAATCAGAGCCCCTCTTAAAAAGACAAAAAGGCAGACCAAACAAGCTATCCATATAACCAATAATTCTGAGCCACTTCCATGCCAGCTGTAATTGCCACATTGCAAAATACATTCTTCTTAACGATACTCAACTTCTTTGTGAAGTTCGCCAAGTAACTATTGGAAAGCAGAAAGAGCAGCATGGGATTCTCACGAAAACAAGCTGAAAGTATCGTTGTAAAAAGAAGTATTATCTTGTGGAATTCAAAATATATGCCACATGAAAGTTAAATGTTACAGCAAAAAAAGAAAGGGGACTGTAATCTTTCTTTCAATGCATGAAGCATATAAAAATGCCTTAAGTCAAACTTACACCAAAAACAATTATAATATTCAATGACAACTGTCAACCCGAACACAATCCATTTGCTTTTAGCATGGACAGGTCTTCAGAAAGTCCAGATGCAGTCATCTGGAGGTGGAGAACCAAACCCATACAGTCCAGATGAACTCTACAGTTCCCTCTCCTTCTAGTTCCAATCTAGCATCCTCAATTACATCAGAAACACAGATATCAATACCAACATGAAGTTTTCTTTGTAGAAAGCAGTTTATTGTGCAAAACCAGGCTAAAAGGACAAACAGTGCACTGCATATTTTAGCTGTGTACCGTAAGAGTCATACAGCACTGAGTTAAACTTTTTGAATCAAATTAAGATAGAACATAAACTAGACAAGAGTCAGAAGCCAGCACTTCCTAGGATACGGTCTACAGCTTCATATCATATGAACAAAGGCTGATTTCTGTATGCTATCACCAAATACTACAAAGATATGTGTTAATACATGGCCTGCAGAAGGGTGTCCAAACGGCTTCACTGGCCCCTTGCAAAGGAGCCCCTTCCCTTCCTTCTGTCTTACAGCACATGGCAGTAACCCATGCAAATACCAATAACTACCTGTCAGTGAGGCTGGAGAAAATTTCATGGTCCAAGCAACACACACATATCACGAAAATTTCTAGAACACAAATTACGAAAAACCCCCAACAGAAAGCACATAAATAGATATATCCCAGTAGATTCAATCTAGATTTGATGGGCTTTGTTATTATATAAATATTTGTTGGACATTTAATCCTCTTTTCCCTGTCCCTAATCTGCCTCCTCTGTCCTGACCTTCCCATAGTAAAAAGTTTACAAACCAATATTAGTGCACTCTTCAGAGTCCATTACCCTTCTGGGAAAGGATATGTAAAATACATCAGGTTTGCCTAGAAAGATGCCCTGCTCACGATAGTTTCTCAAAAATCAGTCCTATTGCCAAGATTTTGTTCCTTTTTTACAAACTGGTCACAGCTTCTTTTAGGAAGTAGTGAGATGAGATGGAGTAAAATTAAAAGGAGCAGAAATAAAAGGGAGCAGAAGGGGAAAATGGCCCTGGTGCAAAATTCCCCAGTAAAATCTTGCATTGAACTCTTGTATCAGAAGTCTGGTATCAGCCACTTGTTCAGCAACCATCTATATTCTCAGACCTCCAGCTGCATAGCCCTTCCTTTTTTCAAAACTTGCAGCAAACAGTTCACCACTGAGTGTTATAATGGCTTAATAACCCTTACAAAGGTTAGGTTCAGAACACAGATTAGATAACACAGATTCAGAAGACAAAGCCTCAAGATTAAGATCTAGATTTACCATCTCTATGTCTAAGGTGCTTGTAAAAGCTTATTGAAGAGAAACAGTTTCAGGTCTCTGAACTGGACACTGGTTCTTGGGGTGACAAATGTCTCTAGTGTTTCAGCTGGGACCTGTCCTCAGCTGCAAATCAAACAGCTGGCATTAATCAGTGTCCCTTCATATACAAGCCTTCGTCCCTATGGAGAAGAATTAAAAAACACGCAGGAAATCCAGCCTTTGTGTTTGCTTGCAAGGCAGATAAAATGAGCTGTCATCCTTTCTCACAGCAGGAAAGACTAAGGACAGCTCAGATGAAAGTGCTGACAGGCCTGGCAGCGGGTGCTGGGTGATGGGACTTTGAAAGCACCATGTGTTGATAGAAGACCACCAGCTAGCAAAATAAAACATGTTTTAACACCAGGTACATTTACAATGATTAAATACAACCAGTTTACCTAATGTTGCTCAGTTACAGAGAATTAGTTTGTTCCTCTACTTTACAGGCTATCACAAAAGAATAACCAGGAAAACAACAAAATAAAAAGCTTGGTGTTTCATCAGTGTGTTCTTGCATTCTTTATATTTCCTGTTTGAGTGACCAGGAACCAGTTAAAGGCTGAATTGCCTTTTTGAGTCATCCACAAAACTTATCCATGTCAGACTAGTCCACACAGAGTGGTCTTGCACTGCAGTGCCAACACAATACAAAATGTAACCAAAAATGAAGACAAACCAAGTGGAAACATCCTGTAGCATTAGATCACAAGTGTAACATTTTCTGAGCCAGCTCGACCTAAGATGGAATTTTTAGTCAGTCATCTAAAGAAATCAAGTTTCTATTGCTAGAAAGCTTTGAGGAGAATATTCACCATGGATGAACATTCATCACCAATGGTTTGGGTACAGGTGCCAGAAGTCTGCAAAAGGAAATGGATTTTTACCTCATGACATAGGATGAGAAGGAAAGGACTGATGCTCCAGAAAGGACTGAACAATATTCATAATGACTGGAGTAAATATCATGAGTCAGCACCTATGTCTGCATACAAAATTTAGAAATCAGTAAGGTTGTATGTTAAGAAAAGCAAAGTCACATTAAAACTCAAGTTAAATTACTAAAAATTTTCACACTAGATAAGCAACAGTGCATTATTTCAGCTCTTTTTTGAGATTCTTGCTCAGTTTAGGCAGATCAAAACTTGAAGCTGCTTATTTAAAAAAGCAAACGTAAAGCAATATATGAACTTACACTCCCACCTAAAGCTGAGATCTTCGATAAGAGCCCACAATTCCACGAGCTGAAGTTTTAGAAACTTCAGTTTCCCAACATTTCTGACTGAATGACAAGAAAAAGGAGGAGGGAAGCTTTTAAAGTTTGAAAAAAAAATGAAAAACAAAAACCACCCAGAAAACATAAAGGAAAATTGCAACCAAAGTTGTCAGGAAATTAGAGGAACTGAGTTTTCAAAATGCAGGAGTGCTTGATTGACCTGGGTCACAAATTACTGTTCCTATTCTTTCCTTTTCAAACTGAACAATGCCTTCATAAACAAAAGATAACCTGTAATTTCAACTAGTTTAAAAGCGAAGTTAAACCACATGTTTTGTGGGGTTTTTTTTTAAAAGCAAAAAGAAAGCCAACTGATACATGGGATGAAATATATGACTTCAGAGCTCCTTTGCCATCCAGACTCGATTCAACTCTACTCGAAACAGCAAGGACTTTTTACAAATACATATACAGAGTGACAATAAGAGAGGTTTTACACACAAAACCTCTTCCCATTACCTTTAATATCCTAAAACCCCAAAAAGCTGCAATGCTGAGATGCCCACTGCCCTCCTCTGGCACACAAATGAATCACCAAAGATGAAAGATGACCCTTCTACTTCCTGTCCCTCAAAGCTGAGGCAACAAAATAGCAATGTTCAACAAAACTCCAGGCATGACAGACATGGATGCTTTTTAGGCCTAACAGCTTTCTGCTTTGCTCCAAACATGGGCCCAGTTACTAAGATGATACCAAGAAACATGGTATCACTCAATTATAAATTCCCTATCGCATCACTTAAAGATAAAACTTACCCAATCCATATCTGGTATATCTGGTAACAACCCAGTGTGCTATTTTGACCAGCAACATGGAAGACAAAGTCATTTTTGATCCAAAATATCCATATATAACCGGACTGTATAGAAGCTTACAAGACCAAAATGAAGTGTAACTACCCACTACTGCAACAGTCTATCTTCTTAGAAATCACAGACTTAAGACATTGATCCTCACAACACCTTTTCCCATAAGACACAACCACATCTTTGCTTGACAGCTTCTACACAAGACTACCCAGAAGGACTGCGCTTTCTGAATAAAGGCAGAACCCTTGAATAAACTTCAAGGTTTATTCTGTGGAATCTCAAAATACCACCAAAATTTGCCATCTCAAGTGTTATCACATGTATTTAGAATACCAACATATATACTAAAAACATTCTGGCAACTGCTGATGTACAAACACTGCAAGCAGTCTCTCTTGGCTATGTCCAAGCTCAGCAGAGTACCAGAGCAAAGCACCATCATCCTTGACTCCTGGACAGCAGCAGCAGTTGGAAAGCAGAGATGAAAAATGGCTTCAAAACCCATTTGAAAATCCTGACTGTTTCTCTGCAGGCTGGGGATAATGGGGCAAGGGCAGCTGCTGCCACCTCCAAGCCAGACATCCCATAGGACTGGGCTGCTCCCAGCTGAGGCACATGACACTCACTGCTCTGACACCACCCCACTCCTCCCAACTCCCCTGCTCCCAACACAGAGCAGTACCAGGTGAGATAGGTAGAACAGTACCAGAGCAGTACCAGGTGAGATAGGTAGAACAACTGTTTCAATCCCACCCATCTCATCATCTTTCCATCCCATATGAAAGAATTTGAAGCACAGAGCTCTCCATATCTAGGGTCAAACATGTTTTTCAGAGCAGAGATCAAACACACAGACTGCTATTTCATTTCTGTGCTGGCTCTTCACACCCTGTCCTGACAGTGTGAACACCGATCAAATCACTAAGTTGAAGGGATGTGATAAAGCTACGAAAGCCAACAATTTGACCTCTAAGTTAGTCAGTAGTACCTTAAAGCTTTCACCTAATTTTTTACATCATCTCAGTAAGACATAATATTTGCTTACAAACTCTCTAGTGTGTATTTGTTTAGCTCTCTTAGGAAGCTCACAACCACCACTCCTGATATTATGATTCTGTCTCTATTTAACAATAAACCTACCTCCCTATCTTCTTTACTGTTTCCCAGAATATTCTACCTTCTGATCCTAATAAAAGCAAGAAACCAACAGTAATTTTATCAGCAGCTTGCTTTCGAGAGGATGATGAAACATTCCGCATGCTGCACATAAAAGAACTGCAAGCTGTTCTCACTGCTTGAGCCAGCCAAACAGAAGGCAGGCTGAACACACTCATGTGCAGCAAACAAGAGGTACACATGCTTCAGGTGGTTATTGCAGAGTATGATTTGAAACCTACCTCTTGTGATGTGGTTTCCACCTATTTTTCTCCTTTTTCAATAAAGAAATTCACAGTTTGATGTGTATGTGTAAAGGCTATCATTACTTTCAGAAGCAGCAGACTGCACAAGTTTGCCTTGCTCTTTCTCTGGAGTTTACACACAACTTCCGAACAACATTAGGGGCAGAATGGAGTGAATTAATCTACCAAAACTATTTCCAATGTTTATTCAGTTTTAATGTTTTCTTTGAGGTTTCTCTAGCTGGCTGACCTGAGACCTGTTTCCCCCTGGAGCCTGTGTTGTGGTGCCAGCCCTTTTATTACAGCAGGTTCACATCTAGCGGTGAGAGCCGACAAGGAGGAACTGCAAGCTCCCTGCTGCTGCATTTGGTTAGCAGCCTCCTCCTCCCACTCTTCAGCAGATGTTTCTGCTGTTTTACCACAATGGGATCTTTTCATACCCTCACATCTCCTAAAGCAAACAGCAGCCAAAATCAGAGATCCATCTCCAAAGAGCCACAACAAAAGCACTGACCCAAACTACCACCACAGTACAACTGGAACTAAACCCTTGGCCCTTGAGAGAAGACGAGGTTGTACACAATGTCAGCAGGACAGTGACTAATCTTTGGCAGACCATGTGAGAAAGTCCTGAAGTAGCTGTAGTGACAGAGATCAGCATGAAAACAAATGGATGATTCAGATGTGCATAATATTCCTTAGAAGAGATATTATCAGAAGCTCACATAAAACATTAGCCAATCTTTTTACCATTCGGAAAAGCCAACGGCATTTACAGCCGTCTTCCAGATGTTGTGCATTTTCACTTACATGTGTCTGTGTGCATGTGCATGAAGTCAGTGGGTTTCAAAACAGGTGGGATTTCAAAAATCTCCATTTGAAAACAAATTCCTAGATACCACTAAACGTATGTCCCATAGAGTAGGAAAAATGAGCTTTCGGACTGCGCGAGGCTCTTGCAGCTGATGTCAAGCCCACGCTCGCAGTTTTCTCACAACAATGGAACCAGACTGTGGGAATGCAACAGTTATTCTTAGGTTCCTCAGGTCTCAGTGGCTGGCAGGGAAGAAAAGAGGTCCATTCAGATTTAAGTATAGCTCCGTATGCAAACTAGTTAAGCTAGACTCCCTTTAAACTGCTGATGCACGCACAAAAGGCTCTATATCAAAGTTCTCTGAAAGGTACTTAAACCAGTTTGCCCCTATTCCCCACCCTCCCTCCCCATTAAGCCTTATTTCCAGTAGTAGGTAAGATTACTCCTATTTGTACATGCAGAAATAGACACCATACTGCTTTGTCTTTTAAACTTGTTGGATGTTAAGTGATTTGTGGCACAGCTGTGGCAAACACAACAAATCCTACATAGTGTCACTGTCATGTATTTACTGACACAAGGCAGCTGCACCACCCAGTTCAGGTAATAATCAAAGCTATGGCTGTGGCTGAGCTGCAGTCTTTGCCTGCACTGCTACCATTGCCTGCTTTGAAGAAGCCACATGTGAAATGCTATGAGGTGATGTGAACATTACCCAGACCTTCCATCTGGTTTCAAACACTCCTCAAGGCTGAGTGCAAGCACATGTGTGCCCATGCACAGATGGCCACAGAAACGGCACAACCTCAGTCTCGGGCTGGCCTTGTAGCACATCCTGCTGCCATGATCTCCCACTTAACACATGAATGGCAGCCATGCTCTGCTGCCATTTCACTCCCTCAAAACCAAAAGCCTGCTCATTCTCAGCCAAACATCTATGCTTGCTGCTGCTTATCCACACAGGGTTCCTTAGATAGCTGGGTTTCCTTATTCTTCCTTAAGTACCTGCTTCTCTTTGATGTTCAGGCTTTCATCTATCGTAACAATGAGGAATCATCTGTTTGGGGAAGAAAAGCACAGTTCAGGATATTCTTAGGAGAGAGAGTTGGATGCCAACAGCATCTACAGTGGAGGACGACTGCATGTCAACTACTATTTTCCTTCTGATCTTTAGCCTGGAGGTGCTTAAAGGGAAACTGAATGATTTCCTTGTTCTAGGGACATTTGTAAATGCTTTGTAAGCGAAGCTATCTTTGACAAAATCTTGGTGAGCCTTAAGTTAAAATAACAGTGGTGATGTCATTGACCGGGCAGTTACACTGAATGCTTCCTACAGCTTCTGTTGAACTATTCCATGAACACCACACTGGAAAATACTCCATGTTTCAGCCATCTTTCAAAATCTGCAATTGCATTTCATTAAGTAAAAAACCTGATTTTTTCTTTTTAAATAAGCTGTTCTTTAGATGATGATTAAACCCAGAACCAATAATTTTTGAAGCATCAAAAACTGAAAACATATGTTGAGTTTAAAATCCTAAGTGATTATTGTGGAGGAGGTTTATTCAGACAATTTTAAGAAAAATGAGCTTTCATCAGTTGTGTTGCATAAAGCTGCTAGTGAAGATTTTGGTGGGATTTTCTGAAAAAATGCACATTAAGAATTATTTTGAGAGCTTCTGCAGGGAGAGTTTTGAGAGTAAATACAAATATTTACAGTATAAATGCACTTTAATCTTGTGGCTCTTACTTTGGGAAACAGATCAGAGCACCACCTAATCCATAAGCTTTATAATCGAGGTCAACAACACAGCTTGGGATTTGAAATACTGCTCTTCACAATACGTTTCTCACAAATAAGCTGAAGAACAAGCACTACCTGCAAGAATTATGCAGACCCTTCTCACAGTAAATAACCGAAGATTAAGACCATTTTTAAAATCGCAGATTTCTTGCAGAGTGAACTGTTTTCTTATTAAATAAATTCTTGCAAGAAGATTTATTAGTGTACTAAGAGAACACCAGCAGAAAAGCATGTTCAGCACCAATAAAAGGTAAAAAAATAATTAGAAAACTCAAAACTGAGTTGAGGACTCAGCACAAAGAAATGAAAACTCAACTGCTAGATGACAATGAAGACCGTCATTTTGTATCCAAGCTATAAGATATCATAGGAATTCTTCAGGCTTCATTGGTTTTTGTTACTTAAAAATGAAAGCTCAACCATTATTCAGAGGATAGAATGACATTTGAAGCCTTTTGTCTGAAATTGAAATTCTTTTATCCAATGTATTCCTCAAGACCTGATTTTTGAATGAGTGGTGTACCTACACTATTTGTTCATTTCAGTTTCTGTCTTAAATCAGTAAAAAGCCATTCTGATACAGCTCTCACACCATGGGTACAATCACATTACTGCCACAGAAACTGAGGCTGGTCTGCTTCCTTCTGTTTCAGTAAGGAGTGATTACTGGTACAGGATGAAATTATTGCAATAAAACTGTGGCTACATCTGGCAAGGTTTTACCACACTTAGGCACTTACACGGGGATATTGTGGGGGTCTTTAAATTCCTGACACAAATCTTTGTCCTTATCTATGTATCCTACATACATACTGGGCAAGGCAGGTACATCCAGAAGGTAGTTGAGAACAATCACCTTGGATGTCTAAAGCTAGACTGGAGTTCACTTCACACAAAAGTACTTTATGTGTTAAACCTTGTTTCAAATGGCCTAGACCTCAAAGAGACAGAAGATCAAGTGAAATTTTAGGCACCTCAGTTTTAAGAACAAATCTCACTGGAATATAGCTTTCAAAAGCAAAATAATTAAGTTTCCTTAAAATTAAATATCTATCATTTTGAGACATTTCTGATGTACTCATTAATTAGTGGTTTTGCTATTACTTCTCCTTTAAATGGAGTATATTGTTCAAACCAAAGTTTATAGAGAATGATAGCACAGTAATGGACTCAATTAGGAGATGGAAGGAAACACAAAGGAAATTCAAATGTTTTTTCAGGCCTAAAATAGAAGTAACAAACTTCCAAGATAAACAGCTTGAGAGTAACTGCTTCAAGTTTAATTTGATAAACAACATTACAAAATTACTTTATAATGCTTAGCAGTTTGATGGCACTGGAGATAGCTGGAAACAAGGAAAATCTGAGCCTCTCATGAGAAACCTTCCCAACATTTTAAAGGATGAAGTAAAAACAAGGCAAGAGTCCCTAATACTACACTCTACATTCTGTCTTAGATCCCCTACATCACTTCAGCTGTAACTAACAAAACGTGGTCAATAGAATATGTGGCAATGACTTCAGAGATACACAACTCCATAAAATGCAGTATGTATTAATAAAAGTCTCTGCATTTGTTGTACACAATTAATTTTTGAGTCTAAAGTTTTGAGTATCCACTGCTGCAGGCTTGTCAAGTCAGCTTTCTCCACTAGAACTTACTGCAGCCTATGTGTCAGCCCTGGCATAGAGTTATTAAACCTAATTGACCACTTGGTGTTTTAATGATAAGCTACAACTTGCTCTACCACGTGTTTTATTTCTTACAATTGCACCCCTACTTTTTGAAATCCCATTATTCTACAATGTTTTTCTCAATCCATCAAAACTCAGTCAAGCCCTACTGAGTTGTATTGATACTGTTTAACTTTCAACTATTGACTACCAATTACAGAATCTGTATTTCCTTCAGACCTGAACCAGTCCAACTTGACACATGTTCAGCAAATTAAAAGGAGAACATTTCAAGGTGAACAGCTCAGCCATGGTACAACTCAAACTAGCTGCCTGCTAATAACTCATATAACAGAAGACTTGGGAAAGCTCCTTCCCTGTTCCAGACCAACACTGATACCTCTGTCTGGCACTGACATTGAGAGTCAACATTTACACTGAGTCTTCTGTTTCTAAAAGTACCATGGTTTCCTGGGGTTTGTGACTATCTGAAACCATCTCAAGTAGAAAGATTTGAGATCTACCATCAGGTTTTCAGCAGTTACCGCCAGAACAGACCTCAAACACAAGACAGAGGAGCACAAAGTTTCATTATATAGAGAAGTTCATCATTAGTTCTGAAAATAACTACAGGCCAGCCCCAAAGAGGTTGGCACAGAGCTGCAATAGGTTTTGAGTATTGTTTAGGCATACAAGAGTTTGGACACTTTCATTTAAATGTCACTTAAAATAACTGTGCCATCAGACTTCCATCTCTGTCTATGTATTTATCACTGAACACCCAAAAACTCATCACAGCAAATTCTACCAAAGAAGAATCAAGGTACATAGTCATCTGGATCATGCAAAAAGGTCCAGGACAAATTAGACAAAGTACAAAGAAAGGATCTGAATAATGACATTTCTTAAATTGTGATGAGGTTGGGCATCTTTCTTTGTTGCCTGGACCTCAGAAAACAAATAAGTGAAAGTACAAAGAATAAACAGAAGTAGAAATAGCACTGTCACAAAGAATTAAGGCACACTCAGTACCCTCTCCTGTATGATGACTGATGCAAGTAACACGTGAAATGCACCCAGAGAAAATTAAAACTGACAATAGCAAGCCTGCATTTTTTGAGCCATTCACCAACTTAAGACATTAATCAATTTCTTTGGGACGTCTCTGCTGTTCATTACTTCAGCTTATTCTTCTTCATGCCTTACTACTATTCACTGAGCAGCAAACAAATACAATAGCACACAGGAAGCAGCAAACAAAAGTCCTTTTAACACTTGCTCACACCGTTAGCTGCACATGTCAGGGCTGCCCAGAGGCTACTGGTTTACAACCAAATTGAGTTTTCTTAAACACATAACAGAACAGCATCTCACTTTGGAAGTCACAAACATTGGATTTCTTCAAACTTGAGGGACAAAATCACAGTGCTGATACAGCATGCTTCCTTTATGTTTTCTTCATTTAAGTGTTCTGAACATTGCACTGAATTATCACAAATACTTTCACTGGAGGCATTTAACATACATTTGCTCTATATTCACTTGCTCCGCTGCTAATACTGACATTTCTTGGTGTTAAAGCGTTCTCAGAGATGAAGACATATCACAGACTGCCTGTTTTGTTTTCTAGGCTGAGATAAGGGAAAACTCAGACCAGCCACACAAAATATTCAGTTTCTGTTTGTATGCAGAAGAAATGAACTGATAGGTGTGTTAGTGAAGTCACAGCATGGTTTAGATGCCAATTCTACAATTATTCTCAGAAAATTGGGTTAATTACTTAGAAAAAAAGATTTCTTTAGGAAATATTACTGAAGTTTTACAGTGGTAAAAAGGTTAGAATTTATTTGGGTTTTTTTTCCATGCAGCAGCATGATCCATCAGTAATGCACAGACTGCCATGAAAATTCTCAAAGGCTTCATCAAAAAATCCCATGAAAGCACAAATTTCAACAAGTATGACTCGAGAGAATTTGTCACTTTGAAACTAACCCATCACAGAAATTTCTCTTGCAGCCTATAGCCATAGGCAGCATTACTGAGGGGGGTTAATACAGCAGGCTGTATCTGATTTACTCTGCTGTCCTGTGCCAAATGCTTTACCCCCTCAAGTCCCAGCTGCACAAGCTATCCTGCCTCTCACAGGAGAAAATGTCAATCAGGGACACACACTGTCCTGGTTTTGTTGGGTGAAGTTAAAAAGAGAAAAGGCATTTCTGTACTAGTTTCTTACAAGTTATCTTTTTGAATGGCAGGGAAAGAGAAAGGATAAGAAACAAATTCTTTTATTTTAAATTTTTTCTTATGGACCAACACACTTTTTCTTTTTGTTCCAAATTAACACCGTGAAAACAAGAAGGAAATATATATCAGTGGCCTGCAACTTGGTTTAGATTTTTTTGCTCTGTTTTGCAGGCAATAGCTAAGCACCAGTAGCGCAAGCCTCATTCTTACTTTGGAGCAGGTAAACTGTTTTGTAAAATCATGGAATTTTTTGGCAAAGGATAAAATTAAAGACATCAAAATGGTGATGGAGTCCAGTACCCATCAAAGTAAGGAAGACCAAGGAAAAACTCATTCAGAATTCCAACACAGGACAATATGTTAAAACCAAGATCCAAGCAGAAAGACTCATCTCAGTAAGGAGTCCCACCACCTTCCCATTTGTCTTTCAAGATGCTGTTGAAGCCAAGTAGCTCTGAACATATTCCATAATATGCCATCAACAGAATAAGAAAATTTTAAAAGTTTTGGGCTGTTTTGGTTCCTCTGGGTTTTGTGTTTTCTTTTTAATTCTGTATCACAGTTTTGTCATTTTAAGTCTCTTAAAAATAATTTAAATCACCAGTGAATTGGACAAAGTTATAAATCCATGATATTAAAGAAGCATTGCACAAATGTTCAAATTTTACCACATTGTATTACTGTTTGATTTCTGCAGAAATGCTTTTTCATGTTTAACCCATGATGGCTTGACCCTTGTGTGAGGGAGAAACTCAGACAGAAGAAATAAATGTCCCCAAGGGAAAAAAAAACAAAAAACAACATAAATCAACAAACCAAATCTCCCTCTCACCAGTATAAAAAAAGAAAAAAGGAAAAGGAAAAAAAAAAAAAAAGGCCTCAGTATATCACAGCAATAGCCAAGCAAAAAACACCTTATGAAAGCAAATTCTGGCTCTGTAAGATCAAGCAAGCATCAGGGGAAGAGAGGAAACAATTAGGGAAAACACTAGTCTTATCCTAGGAATATAAACAGCTTTGGGGCAAGACACATAACTCACCTTCACATTATAGAAATACATCTCTATCCACAGCAGGCACTCAGCCAACAAACCCCCTAAACCCCTAGTTATTTGTTATCTAACAAAGTAGACAAAATCATGTTCCACCTGCTCTCTTTGTGCCTCATTTCCTCCCCTGCAATCCCATCCCTCTTGCCCCTTCCTTGCCTTTCCTGGTTTTATACAGATCCCAAAGTCTTGTTTCAAACCAGCACACTTATGTTAGCATAAGAGGCATGGAAAGTGCTACCACAAAGTCTTAAACTTAATTATAGTCATGTGTTTCAAATAACAAGGAACAAGAGCAAAATGCATGGTTAGGCCCCGAACCTCTTTCCATAAACACGAGCAGAGCCAAAGGATGGCATAGATGTTTCTTTGGGACCCTACACAAACATTTGGAAGGAGAGGTACAGACAGGCTGTCCAGCAGGGGCACACGGACCTAGCACAAGTGGGAACCTCCAGAGTGACACTTTGTCACTCTGATACCAACTTAAGGGCCAGGCTAAGGGCTCCTTTCTCAACCTCAGACAGACTCATGGAGAACCAACATAATTACTACTTCTCCCAGCAAAAGGGAGATATATGAAAGACAAAAGGATTTGTAGCTGATGGCAAGGACATGTCGGCAGCCCACTGGAATGCCAGCTGCATCAGGAGCACCCTGAATCCACACAAAGTTGAAGTAAAGTTGGCTTATGCCGAATAGCCTTTTTCAAAAAATACAAAAATGATCCTGGAAAATAAATTCCATAGATAATGAATTTGTAAAATTCACATGCTTCCCTAGGAAGAGTGGCTTCAAACGCAAGAAAGGTGAGCTTGTCCAAAGGGAAAGCCTTGAAAGCATTATGACTCGGTCATTAAATTATTCTCTTCCCTTCAAGGTAGTGTTGAATGGATGTCAGCTTGTGATTCTCAAAACGCTTAATCATGGCAACAAGTCAGCCTGAACACGAAGTTCAGACCTGAGCTGTGCCAGCCCACCCAAATGCTTCCACACCAGTGCATCAACAAACTGGGATTTGTGAACACCCAACTTGTCTGCAGCAGCTCCTTCCTTCTCCTTGCCACTATCTGCTGTTAGAGAAATAATAGCAAGAAGCACAAACTATTACCCCATTTCTTAAGTACACTGCAAGAGATGCTAAATCAGGCAAGAGCTCAGTCTGTCTCTCTCATACTCGTTTTAGTGAGTAACAAGAGTTACTCTCTCCTTCACTCATCTGTGAATGAGTGCTTTTGTTTCGTGCCCTACTCTCTAAAAAGATGTGAAAACACTACAATATAGCATAGCTGCTGTTTAAAAATTGTAATTTCAGGAGGGGTTCATCTGTAATAGGTTATATATTCCAACTATGCATCAGGTTTTACAGAGGACCAATTTTTTTCTGATCAGTTCTCCTTAAGCAGTAGCAGATTGAACAAAATCAGGATTTCTCAATACACCTTTCTTTATAATGAAAAGAGAAGCCCAAACAGTCATCAGCCTCCTTGATATGCAGCCATGCAGAGGGGAAAGGACACACCAGCAATGTTGCTGAATTCTCTTCTTAAATTCCCTTTATTCTCTCTGCTTTCACAGTGGTTCTCATCAGCTATACAGCAGGTTAATCACATTACCCCATTTTATTCCTCTCCTTGCCAGTGAGGGAGAACAAGAGTGGCAGAGTTATGATGTGTCAAATCTTGGGAATTTGGGAAACGAAATACTATTTCGTTTTCCAAAACTGCTGGAAATTGTAGAACACCCTTATTGTTCCTATTATTTTATTTTAGTTAGGATTTGCATCTTGCTTTCTGCATGACAAGCAGACACTGCAATTTCTACAAGTCCAGTTGGATGAGCACACTTAAAACTGTTCCTGTTCCCACATGGAATTTCTGCAGGCAGGAAGATGCCACGATCAGCTAACAAAGTGGGTATTCTAAGTTTCTGGCACCACAGAAAAAGGGAGAAAAGACTTCCAAGCTTTGACTAAGTCACTGCATGTGAACAAACTGACTTTTTATTATTAAAACATAAACCCCTTCCTCTTTTCAAAAATGCTCTTACAAAACGTGAGAAGCCAAGTGGATAAAACTGCACTTGAGGCCCATTGAAGGTTCACGACAATCACTGCAGGATCATTACTGACTAGTCTCTGCCTCTAACTACCCTTGGAATTTTGCCTACCATAAGGGACCTCCTGATAAACAGGAGGCAGCAAAATGTGGGTACAAAAAGAATAGAGGATAAAGCCAAACAACTGAGAACAAAAGATATTTTCCCCTGGGAATATGAAGTTTCAGTACTTTGCACATAATTTCTAGCAGCTAACAACACATTCAAAAGAAAATACAAATTGGTCAAGGTTATTTCTCTTTCAACTCAAGCAGAAGAACTAAAAGGACACCTGAAACAGCAACTTCTAGTTATCTTAGCAGAAATCTTCTTGTAAACCAAAGAATAACTGTTCCTGGCATTCACACTAAATAAATAAATAGATAAATAAATAAATAAAATTAAGTCTGAAAACAAACAAGCAAACAAAAGCCTCCACCAAAACATTTTGCATAAGTAAGCCTAAGCACCGCATTTCAGAAGTCCTTTAAGCAACCCTTTGCTATCTGCAAACAGGCCAAGAAAAGAAATGGCCACTTAAATGTTCCATATGCTATCTTACTAAAAGGTTACACAGCCCATTCAAAGGTTTGACAAGCACTTCCCCAACTTTTTGTTTATCCTGCAGATGGTATAATTACACACACAGCTCAAACAGACTGACAGCTTCCAGAACATTTTAAACTGCATTTTGGTGAAGAGTTTTTAAGTGCTCGTGGAATCATAGAATATCCTCTATGGATAGCTGGAAGGGACCCAAAGAATACCCAAACACAGCTCCTGTTACAAAAAACACCTTGCATTAATTGCAATTAACATAACTGGGAAGAGATGGTAGACATCCAACAGTGCCTGAAAGAGACAAAAATCTTGACCCAGGCTGTCACATTTTCTTCTGGGATAGTCAAGAAGCACAACTTCTGCTTCTTCATGCAAATGTTCTGAAATACATTTCAAAAGTCCTTGAAAGGCATTTAGAGAACAAGGCAACTACCAGGCATAGTCAACATGGGTTCACAAAGGGCTAGTCTCTTCCAACTGAAATATTCTATTCTATTCAAATACTCTTAATGTGCTTAGTATTTTATGACCTCCAAAAGAGACAGAATCCAAATGGAAACCAGCACAAAAGTATTAACATTTTATCATAACATCTTAACATAAAAGCCCAGACTACAGAAAGCAAGACCCAATTGAAGTTGTATTCACAGAACAAGCCCCCATCACACAGAAAGAGGTTTCTCATTCACAGTCTGGTTATGGATCCAAGCTCTCAAGGTGACCAAGTGAAGTCAGGCACATGTATAAATCAGAATTGGGCAAGAGATGCTCTCTGAAACCACACTGTGATCCTTGAATTTAAGAAACGTTTAGAGCTCTGAACCAGCTCCAAGGTGAAGAAAGACGAGCTACATTCACTGTTCAGTGCAAAATCTCAGCAACAATTCTGACTTGGGAAACAGCATGTGCCACAAGACGCTATCACAATGCAGCTTCTTGCAAATCCAGAGAGTCTTCTGCTTGTGAACTTTTCTTCATAGAAATTCATGGGGCATTGCAGGAACCTACCCCTAGCATCATAGCTAACACCTCCAGAGCACACTACATGGACACCCTACATATTAGGTTGGCTAGATTATGAAGGTCTGTTAATAACATGAATAGAAGCTATGTGACAAAATGCTCATTACCCACTTAAAATGTACCTTTGAAAAAGTTAAAGTCATGGAAACAGAGAAGGTTATACTATATGTGTAATTTTCAAAGCAAAAGGAAAGTACAGGCAAGCCATGTATGTACTAGAATGTAACAAACATAACTATGGGCCTCTGTCAGGGTCTGACTTCATCCAACACTAAGAAAAATGGGGAGATGGATTTTCCTCAGTTTGTTTTAAAGGGCTTGTCATGTGTCAGACACTTTAGACATTAAGTTCCACCCTGGGAAGCACTGCATGACTGTGGAGGTACAACTGCCTCTGAAACAGGTTTCTACTGTGCAAGTGCCTTACACATGCAGGATGACCAAGGACGATTAACCCCTGAGGAAGTCTGCTTGGAATCACTCCAGTCATCCTTTTCCAAGAACACGCACACACGATGCTGACCCAAAAGCCAAACGCTCTCCATAAAGACCTCCAATCTATGCAAAGCAGGAATAAATGAAATGAGATATCCACAAGCTACTTACAGACAACCTGAAATTGGCACACCATGGCTGTCATGGCAGACAAGTAGGGCAAAGACACTTACTTTTTTGTCAACACAAGGACTGCTGCATGGGTTACTGGAACATGTCAGCAGCAACAAAACCCCATGCTTGTGCATGAGCCTTGAGCAATAAACAAACACCAATGTTTATTACATATTATTATACAAAAACTTCTCAGGTTTGGGCTGGTTTTTTGTTGTTGCTGTTGTTGTATTTTTTTTAAGCAAAAATTATATAAGGAAGATAAAGACCTATGTTAAAAGATTTTGAATGTTACGCATACAGGACCAGAGGAAAGGAAAACCTAAATTAAACCAGGATACAGAAACAGAGCTAAAATTACTTAGTTCAATATCCTTCCCATCCTATGACCACAAATCACATCCTATGCTTCACCATTGACCTTGTGTCTTCACTGAAACCTTCTCTCACAAGATCACACTGAAATAAAAACACAAACAGCATCTGCATTTTTCTATGAAACATGGAAACTTTGGTTAGTGATATGTCCAAGATCT
Organism: Dicaeum eximium; assembly: GCA_013396995.1. Classification (NCBI taxonomy): domain Eukaryota; kingdom Metazoa; phylum Chordata; class Aves; order Passeriformes; family Dicaeidae; genus Dicaeum; species Dicaeum eximium. The sequence continues at coordinate 1,725,756 of VWZP01007619.1, read as the reverse complement.
TAATTAAAGAGAGACCAATCTGCTTGAAAGCGTGACCATTCCCACAGGAATGAGAAGAAATTCTTATTGAAATAAGAGCAGAAAAATAAAATGGAATTCCTTCTTGTTTCTGGCAAGAAAGGCATTTTCAAATCCCATTTGGTGTTGTAATTCTAATAGCTTCTTCCTTCAACACTACACTGAAGTACATCCCTTCCAAGACCCTGGCTTTTTCATTATCTTTTAACAGATTTATACACATATTCAACACAAGTGCATCCATCCATGCACATAACCCTCAGGTTTTTTGTACCTTTAGTGAAATAAAGGAACTAAAGTGAGTAACAGATCTGGGAATTCAGAGATCTCTTAAACTGTGAAATCAAACCTGCTGCTACTCAATCAAATAATGCTCATGACCTAACATTTCAATCCCCACCCTTATCTGACTGATACTAATTTTACACTGGCATCCAAAAAGGTCATGATTTCAGCTGGAAACCACCTAAAGAGACTTTATTTTTTCTGGGAACTAAAGACATTTAACTCCTTTCTAACTAAGACATACAACTTGAAACATTCTTACCTTTAGCATCACCATGACTTCAGTTTCACAGTCAACTTAAATGACCAATACTGGTCAGCATTCAAAGAACATTCAAGCACAAATAATGCTTTTCATTGTTCCTGAACTTTAGGGCGAATAGGAGAACCTTTGCAAAATGAGGTTCAACAGAGAACTGGGAATTAAAAGCAGCAAGTAATATTCCAGGGCTAACACCTATAAACTCTTGCAACTATTTTTTTTCTTTTTAATTAATAATTAATCATCTAACGAAAATAAAGTGGATGTGTGATTTAATTTTCCATTTTTCCCTCTGAATGTACTATGGTGTCATAATACTTATTAATGAAATAAGACTACTAAGAAAACAGAGAGAACATTTTTATCTAAAGCTGACTTCAACTGGTTACAATATGAGCTTACAGAACAATTCCAGCCCATGTGTTTTTGTCATGTCAACAGTTTCCAAAGATAATAAATGCTCTTCAGCATCATGCCTGGCATAACTAAGCCCATGAGCAGGCTGCTAAAATTATATAGAGAATGTACAAGTGAACTCTTCAAGCAGTTCTCTAATGACTTCAACCCAAGAGCAGTGCTCCAGCAAAACGGAGGGATTTGGGCAGGAATGCAGAATATACAATAGGCAGCCGTAAATAGAAGCCAAACTTCGTCACCAGCAGCAGCATCCGTGGCACGTCTCCACATTACGCTGCACCACACTGGCTCTGCCCACCCCGGCTCCAGCCAGAGCTCGCTGGGGTTGGCACAGCTCTGCTACACTCCCTTGTATCCACAGCCCACTGCAAGACCTCTGAGGTAGATACATATATGTGTGTGTGTGTATATATATATATATATATATATATACGTAGGCCTTTTATCATTTTTTCCTACATTTTACTGGCAATTTTCAAGCTTTAGTCCCCGGACCATTTGAAAAGAGTGCACAAAGAACAGGCAGGAAAAGCAAGGCTACTGACAAGCTGTAAGTCACCATGCAGATTGCTGCTCTGGGCTACACAGCATGCACAGAGAGTGAGCCCCATGCACATGGTTGTGGCACGGCCAAATCCTCATTAGCAATAATGTCATGTGCTTAACAGGCAGTCCTGCTAAGACTAGACTATATACATATATGTGTATATATATATATATATATGTGTATATATATATATATATATATATACATGCTAAGACTAGACTATACATACACACACATATATACACACTAACTATCAAATAAAATAAACGTATGAATTTAGCATAAGATAACATAGAGGCATAAAGAAAAATATATTGGGAACCCACGTTTACTAAAAACAAAAAATTTGGAACTGAAAATAGCTAAGCTTTTCCATACAAGCAACAGCAGCCTTTAGGCAAGATAGCAATGTAGCTAGAACTAACATCACAACATTACAACTCATTTGAACAGTACTTCACTTTTGAGAGAATACTATTTCCTTAAAATTCCAGTGCCTGCAACCAACAAACTGCATATGTATTTTAGCATTATAAATTAAGTGAAATAATTAAATAAATAAAATCACCTCAATCTCTGAAGCTCGGAGACCCGAGATGCATCACCTACTTCTGATCACGTGCAAAATGCCAATCATCCAGCTCCTGTGAGAAATGCCTGAGCAGGTTTGTACATTTTATACACGATTTACTGTGAACTCTTAAACTGTGCATCCAAGGGGCACTGCAGACCCACGTGAGATCTCATCTCAGGGCTAAATTTGACCCACTGACAAAAGGCTCAGAAAAAGCTTTCTCCTCTGACAGCATGGTCTCCTTGGCAATTTCTCAAAGGACTCAGAAATGCAACTTCCATAATTTCAAAGCTTTCTCAGGTTTAGTCTTGAAGAAAGCTGATTTTCAAGGGTCTGATCCAACGGTCAGGGAAGCAAGTGGAAAGACGCCAACTAACTTCAGTAGCCTGTGGATTGGGTTCTGCAGGTGGAAGAGCTATTCTTCATTAGGTTTTTCATTAAATACAACAAATGCCCTTACAAGCACACAATCTTAGTGATCAAAATGACAAAATCTAAGACCACCTTAAGATAAAATTCCTACTCAGTTACGTCCTTCCTTTGACTTTTAAAACATTCAAAAACATAAAATATATTCTTTTTTCCTTTACTCCTTTCGTTTTCTTCCTCTGCAAAAATCTTGTCTTACTTCTTAAAAAAAAATACAACCTACTCCTCCACAAAAAATATTAATTTAAACAAGTGATATGCAGAAGTCAATACTGTACTTTACAAAACTCATATTAATTGAAGACAAGGTAATGTCTTAAAACAGAGAGGGCAATATTTTAGGCCACTGACAAAGTTAAATTTCTTCCACCTTTTCTCAAGAATTACAAACTGTGCTCTTTAGCATGAAATGGTCAAAGGCAACCTGTCAGAATACATGACAGCAGTATTGCCAAAACCTCATTTAAGTTGCTACAACCTACAGAAATATTCCTCTTAAGGACTTTTCCACCTGCAGCTGAGAAAAGTACTCCCTATAAAAGCAAGGGCTAAACCAGTCTTTGCCTCCATCCAAAGAAATTAAGAGGTAACACTCAGACTATCCCACCACACACAGCTGTAAATATGACACCATTGATCCCCTTCCTTCATGCAAAAATTTTAGACAAAAATAATATAACAGACCACCAGCAAGAACTGTAGTCCCAAGAAACATCTTCTTACAACATCTTTTATTAGATAGAGTTATGAGTACTTGTTCCTCTTTATTCATTTTTGGTTCAGTGCTAGCACCAAAGCAATGAACAAGGAAGACTTACGAAATTATGTCATTGCCTGCTGTTTTTCTGTCTCCATTTCAAAATAACTGAAGCACTAATGGGCTCATCTCTACCACCTCCACAGGTAGGCTCACAAAAGAACAACAGTCCACTTGCAAACAGAAATTGTTTTAAAACCCTCCATTAATAAACCACATGAACTTCCAGGAAACATTTATACTATTCTACTTGCAATCGATTTTACATCCATGTGTTTTCAGTGATGGTGTAAGTTGAGCACAGAGAAGTGCAGCCTGCATGCTGATCCAAGTGCAGTACTGCTGCCTTCTATCCGTGGTGCAGTTAGGTGACTGCTCATGGGCTTTGGGCTTGAACAAAGCCAGCAGCACAAAGCCCCAACTGCTCTTGCTGCTTTCCCACAGCCCCCTGTGCCAGGGGTGGCAAAGGCCTTTCAGGGGGTGCCCTGGGACTCCCAGCTGCCCTTTGACATGCAAATGGCATCAAACATCTTTGAATCCCACCTCAAGGAGGGAAGATAAAGGCAGCAGTTCCCAGAGGAGCTCTGCTCCCAGAGCAGCATCCGTGCATCTCTTCAGGATGCCGGCAGTGCTGCACACAAAGAAATCATCCTTGAGGTTATGTGAAGGACCTAAAGAACGCAACTGAGGGGAATTAGAGAAGGGTACTTCAGGCTACAATTCTTCTCCTCAAACATAACAGAGTAACTTAAAAACTTAACTTATCTTCTTATATACAAGTACACATTTGATAATTCCAGCACTTCCATTTTATTTAGAGACACAATACAAATGGTAAAATTAACGTCTGAATTACCGGCTCCAATTGCTTCTTGTATCAGTGCAGCTTCATGTGCTAGTATCTTCCAACCAGTTCAATAGAAATCAAGCTCTGTAAAGCTGTGCAACTTCACAGACCCCTAAGTCATCCCACAGGTAGCTTACAAGGTTTTTAGAGTTTCTACTCTCATCTTCAAAGCAAACAATTATTATATCACTCTTATGATAAACACACCTAAAACCAAAATGCGTTTTTCCCCTCCTCTTTAATACGACCATCTAAACCCATCTTTCAAACTGGAGGCTAAAAATTGAACCATTACTGAAATGGAAGTTGAGTAATTTTCAAACACCTTCAAAATACAGAAATGTGTTCCCATGAACCTGAACCAGAAGAGCACCAGCTGATCCTCATTTGTAAACTAAAGCTCTTCTGATTAGGTTGCAAAATAATGATATAAATATGTTAAATAATTATTCAATATTGTAATTAGTATTACCTTCAGAAATACATAGGAAAGAATCTAGAGTAAACTAAACTCTGAAAGTTGGAGAAACTTGTGGAAAATATGAATATGAAACAGAAAGAATGGTGGGAACAGAAATAGCATGCATTAACAGATCCTACCTACCATAGTATCTAATGGAAAATGAGCTTTCAGTTATTCTCATATTCCACACTTTAAATCCATTTTTTTAAAAAAATGTGCCTTATTTGTAAATTCATTTATTACTTTCATATCCTCTTTATTGGTTTTCAGTTACTGAACAGAACATGACATGCTACTAAGTAACAGTAATGTCAAAATCAGATGGCAAAACAAAATGTGACCAGTTTCTTGGGATCAAACACTGAAGAGCTTTTGAAGAACCACTTCTTCCTTGCTTCCTGCACATCTTGAATGAGAAATTGCTACCTTCATCTCAGTCGTATTGGTAAGAATAAAGATATGTAGAGAGCTAAGGAGAATCTGAACACACTAGAGACACATACGGAAGTAGATATAAAGTGATTGATAAAACCTCACCATGGAATTGATGCAATGGCCTCCGATCTCCTCATAAGAAATACATTAGTCAAATAAATAAATCTGGTATTTTTACTTTACAACACCCATGAAAAGGACTAACAAGTAGCTTGCCTAGCTTCTCCCTTACCAGCTCATCTTGCCTCTTACAAACCATACTCCATGTCTGCATTTCTAAATACTTATTGCAACATCACAAAAGGATCTGCACTGATTTGGTGAACAGCTTGATAGCTTCCCAAAATAATTTTCACAGTCCCGATGATAGTTACGGATAGTAAGCGAAGGCATTGTTGTAAGAAGAATGTACAAAGGACATTCTTCAATTGAGAAGTTAGTCATAAACTTAGGTGGTTTGTTTTCCCTCACCTGTGGCATTGTCATGGACTACATATAATTTTCCTCAGCCAAGACTTCGAGAAGACCACTATGGAACTTGCATCATTTATTCAGCTTGAATAAAGCAAATGTAGGCTGGCTAAGGGTTTTCTGTTTATCTATTTTGTATCAAATCTCAGCTTCCAGCTTTCCAAAAGCTTCTAGATTGCTTGACTTGGTCATAATACTGGCATTGTCAAGGCAATACTTTAAAAATGAGAAATTGAAAGACCCTAACATTCTGCCTAGGCATCAGGGTTTATGTATAGTCCTGAAAAGAATACTCAATGTCAATCTGAATTCACCATTTATTTTTAGTCACCAAAAAAGCCAAAAAAAGCCAGAAAAAAAACAAGCAACAAGCCACCCACCCCATCCCAGTTAAATGAAAACTGAAATGTGCAAGAACAAAGCAGGTCAAGAATTTAGGGGTGTAGTCCTTTTAGTTAGAACATTTAACTCATTTCAATACAATTTACAGTTGCATATTTATAGACTGTGCAAACCACACAATCTAAAAATTAAGACACTGGAGAGATGAAATAGTGGCATTTTTCAGAATAAAAGACACTGTAGTTGTGAAATAGTACATGGTTTTTTCCATATGACAGACTCCACCTCCACATTACACATGGTTTCTTGAAATTGCAGGAGTGCTTAATTCAATACAGCTCCCGACCTGTCGTACTGTTGCACACTGCATAAAGAGAAATTCCACAGAGTCATGTACAAATCTTTTGTTCTCTCAAGTTTCTCAAGACAACGAGACACAGCATAATTAAGAGCTGAATGGGTAGTACAGTACGCATTCTCAGGCACATATTGGAAATATTTAATAAACACACACTACTACCAAAAGAAGGAAGAAGACGGAGAACTGTGAAGATTGCATTCTTCTTATGAAGAAGTATGCTACACACCACTCAGGCCACTCAGGTTTAGGCATTTTTCAATCCTACAAAGCAACAATTCTCTCTTGAAAGGTGCAAAATTATTGCAGTTTGGTGGCATGTCAACTCCACTGGGACCCTTGTCTGAAGAACAGCAATTGCAGCACAAGAGTGCACTGGGCACAATTGCTGAATTCTGTTCATATGCTTAGGGTTATTTATATGCACCAGCACCCCAGGGATTAGACTCACAACACAGACCAGTTGCAATCTCTGGGTAATTATATAGTGAAATGATGACAACTAGTTCACTTGGAACACAAACTTTTGGGCATGTTCACTATAATTAACCAATATTCACTTCTGTCTTCTGATGTTGAACTGAAAACAACTAATCTCGCATCTTGCTCCGATTTTTTAATGCTTTAATTATGAAGTTGATGTAAAAACAGAAACCTAAAATAAATTTAGTGCGCTATTTTGGGAGGTTTTTGCTGCAACTCTCAATGCAAAAAAAATGTACATAGTTTTTATGTATATACACTTTATTGAATAAATGAAAATTTAACAAAAAAGGGGGTTGAAAACCTGCTTGTAAAGCGTGAGTGCTTACACACACAGAGCTTGCTTTTACACAGCACATGACACATTTGGGAAACACCAGTTCTGAAATAACACTCCAGTTCATGTACTTGCATTTCCAGTCATGCTGCCTAACCAGCAAACACAACCCACTGCCACAATCACTAGAAATAACAGCCTGACATGGAAAGTTGCAGGATCTCCCTTTGGCCCAAGGCCTGACAACAGTTATAGCCAGAAATGTAAATGAGCAAGACTTCTCTATTTCATTGAACCAATGGCACCACCTTGAAAACAGCAATAGAACATTTTCTGGCCAATGGTAAATCAATACCATACCCCTAGAAGGGAAGACAAACGCCACAACTTTGTTGAACAGCATTTCTTTTTAATTTGTTGCAAAAGCAACGCTGCTAAATGTGACAGGCTAGATGGGAAACTACAGCAAAGCATTTCCATCAGTTGAATTTCTGGAACCTCTCTTGACAGCTAAATTTGCCTTTGATAGCAGCTGAAGTTGTTTTGAAAGAAAAGAACTCCAGCTTGCTCCCACTAATCATTCATTGCTTTGGTTCACAGAGCAGTTTTGGTGTATGCTAACATATCCCTTCTTTTGGACATGAATTAAACCAGAAGTCATGATCCAGACAGACCATAAATACGTTCTAACTCCTAATCACAAAGTCAAGGTCCAAACCAATGACTGGTCTTTTACACAGCTGTGAGTGACACATTTACTAGGGTGAGAGTCCAGGGGCCAACTAAATGCAATTTTAAGACTCTGAGTTGTATATACAGTATAGAATTAGAGGCCTCCAACACCAATCATATCTGTGTCCACATATGATCATATCTCACCAAATTACTCATTGATTTGCATGTAACTAGAATCTTGATTCTAGAGATCCATATATGATCGAGTAAGGACTATGAAATCCAACTTCTAAAAGCACGTGTCACATACATACTGCAAATAAAATCTCCTGCTTAGATACTCTCCAGAATTACTGACAAATCTCAAAATGCAATAGGTCTAAACTTCATCTCAAAGTTGACAAAATCATAAACTAGCATTTTAAATAAATCTAACAAACTGCTAGAACCATCAGAATCAATGGAAGACCGTACACCAGTTACATGGCAAATCAAAACTAAGTCTACTGCAATATGCAGGAAAAAAAATCCACTGTCCAAATTCTCTATCATTCTACAAACATGACAGTTTCCTAAACAGTAAAATTAGCAACTGATGAAACAGTCATTACGAACAGTCATCAGTGATAATATTAGTGTTTAAATATAAGAGTTTCAATAATGTGCACAACCTCAATCTCTAAACAACAGAGGATTACAAAATGGCACTACGGAAAGCCTACAGCTGCCTTTTTGCCCAAATCTCTCTAAGACTCTGAACAAAAGCAGCATGGATTATGTGTTTCCCCATACCACAGCATGCTATGCCTGTTCGCATTTTCAGCAGTGCAACCAGCTGAGACCCAGTCCAAGAGACCAGTTTCTGCATCAGAGAAAACACATCTCAGCAAGGCCAATTTTGTACTGTATACTATTGAGAGCTGTAATGCCAGTGCTACCCCTTTGACAAAACCCTAGCATTCATAATAGCTTAAAATTTAAGCTACATTTTATTACTTACTTACCAATGTAAAGACAAAAATCAAAATGTGTATTATGGAATAAGCAAAGTAACTAAGTACAATGCTGACACTACAGGAAATTCTCTCAACACTTGAATACAGAATTAACAACTGAAGGACACAGGCCAACATATTGACTTAAAAAAAGAAAACTAAGTGAAAAAAGCCTTCTGTTGTTGAGGGCTGCCCATGCACCCCTCCTGCGCTCAGCCAGAAGATACTGGTAGATAAGTGCTTGTCAGCCCACCGGGAGTGGAATCTTTCACTGTCACTACCCCACTGTGCATCAGAAAACAAGAATCATCCCTGCTTCCTACTTGAAAAAAGCCTTTCAGACCTTCTGACCTCACTTCACCCCCACAGACAGATTTCAGCCTGCACACCTCCTGCACATGGCCTGAGCCACACCGACAGAGGGAGATTTAGGGATGCAGCCTGTCCTCACAACTCCCAAAAGCCTATGCACAGTCTCAGCCCCCACACAGGCTGTTTTCATCCATCACTGGCAGCACCTGAAGCTCTCTTTGCCCCAAAGGATGACGTACATTTAAAACTGAAATTTGGGCAGAGCTCTGCACCTCAAAGTGAAGCACTGGGAAATCAGAGGGCTGTGCTGACTTCAGCCCAGAAAGGCAAGGACAGAGGTTGATGCTGGGTTTTTAACCTTGTTCCATCTTGACTCAATGCTTTTAGATATGACTGCTTAGTACAAGCTCTCTTATCAGATATTCCATATCCATTTGAGCTTTGAGCTTTTTACCTGGCAGGTTTCAGGGACTGTTAATGCCAAGGAAGAAAACAATTCCCTTTTGTATGCTGACCCCCTGTACAATCTGCTAACACTTATGACAGCGGTTCTATGTATAGGCTTGTGAGTGGTCACAAAGAACAAGTCTATTAGAAAAGAAGATATAAGACAATATCACTGCTGCATCCAACTTTACCCTGTAACTGAACTTTGCTCCATCAACCTGGCTGTATTTACTCAGCGAGCTTGATTTCCTTTGACAGACCCATCAGCCCACTAGTACCCATCTAAATGCCTCAGCAAGAAACAAAATCTGATTACCTACATTTGCTATCCAAACTCAAAGAAAGTAAAAGGGTTTCAAAGGAAAAAAGCGTATTACTTCAATTATTTATTTCTGATCACTCTAATGCAGGATGTATTTCACTAATCTGAAAAGCTAGTAAGGGAAGAAGCAATTTAGCTGTAACAGGACTCTCTTGAACTTCAGTAATATAATTAGCAGATAATTAGGGTGTCTGATGTGTGGATCAACAAAAAAGTATTTCCACAAAACTTTAGAGAATTTACCTGTTGAATATTTATAGAACTGTTGCATTGCTGAGGCATGCCAGTATACAGCCACTGCAAATTCAGAAACTCATTGCTTTTGAATGAGCAATAAGCTCTTTGGTCTCTTTAAAAAAGAACAAACTATTTCAGAAAATTAAGATAAATCTTCACCAGGCCTAAGGGTCTAGTGATCTAGCAAAGTTAGTCAGAGTTATGAAATAAATAAATAAACATATTTTATAAAATATGATGTACAAGATAATCAGAGTTGATAAGTAGCAACACAAATTTTAGAACATCGAAGTTACTTATTCCTTAGTTTTAGCTATCAGATTTGCTTACAGTAAAAAAAAAGGGTTTATTAAATTTATATGCATTAAGCTTTTAAAAACAAACAACCTAAACTAACATACCAGTAAAATCAAACAGTAATGTCGCTGCCTTTCTCTTTGTTCTGTAAGAACCTCTCAAGGAGCTGAACCTGCTCATCTCAAGAGAAAAACCTCAAGTGTCCCTTGCTTTCAGTGAAAGCAAAAAAAAAAAAAAAAAAAAAAAGTAGTCAAGGACCCTTTCACCCTTTCTCCTTCAAATACTGAGATTTAATTTATGTCCTCACTAACTAACTTCTTTCATGGCTGTCCTTCTTCTGCAAATGGGAGTACAGTACTTCTCATAATGCTGAACATGGATGTACACATAACCATGTTTGTACACACACCTACAAGTCCCTCTTTTTAAAAATCACAATCCTTCCTGAAGGTGGATTAACGAAACATGACTTCAATGACTTAGTATTTTCTTTCTGATCCCCAAAACACGCTCCAACACCATTGTATCCTACAGCCAAAGGAAGTGAATTTAAAACATTGTAGTCAAAGTGTGTTTAGCATGGCAGCTTCACTATGCAGTTGCTGTAGAGTAATGTGCAGTTGAGTAAGAAGCTTTTATAAATTGAGCTTGGGGATCCCCTGTCCTGTGGAGCTTGAGTTTTTGTTTGTCTTTAAGCTCTTAAGACAGAAGTAACACGGGCAGGCAAACATTGCTGCTTGGAGACAACAGCAGAAACTTGCATTCCACTCAGACTGACTGCACTTGTGCCGTCCAGGTGGTCCAAGAGGACACTGAGTAACAAACTCTGTCTCTGGCACACAGACTCCAAGGAGAAGGAGGAGTAAGTGGCAGCCCAGCACGCAGCTGGTCACACACTACCTGCCATACACAAAAGCGAACTCCAACACGCTGACATTCTGGTCACAGCAATGTTTTAAAGCTCCAGTCCAACTCTTTAAAAAAAAACTTCACTCACCCCCAGGCCCTGGAGGATAACTGCTCTTCCAGAGTGTTTTCCATAGAAATGCAGCCCATGGCAGAAGCAAGGAGCCAGCCTGAAGGGGGCTGCAGAACACAGAATTGGCAGGACAGATACAAAGTTGGCCTTAACATAGAAAACCAAGCTTTGGCGGAATAAATGGTCCTTTTAATGCCTGTAACCATCAGTTTACAATGCACTATTTTGCATTTCTCTCAGCCTCTTATTTAATACTTCCACAGAATCAGTTCTCTGAAAGGCTCATTAAGGCATTTAAAATTAAAATAGAATACACATGGCTGTGTGCATGTCCGGAAAAGAGTAATAGTGAAGAGATACAGTGAGATAAAATGATCCAGTGAGCTGCTAATGCCTGAACACAACATCATTGTGCAACAAAAAATATTGACGTGATACAACTAGATAAAATTTAGATTGCAAAATCCTTAGCAATGTTATCCATTTACATTTAATTCTAGGACCACATACACAATTCAACTCATTTTTATTTCAAGTATTAATAAAGTCTCTCCTCTTCCCAATGTTGTAGCCATGTCTAGAAAAGCTCATGAAGAAACACACAAATTATATTTTAAATATACTGTACCTCCACTCCTGGCTGGTTTTCTATACTGGAGAAAATATATTAATGTATTTATTTATTCATTTGTTTTGATTGTACTGTAGAATATTTTGACTGCCAATTTTTTGTGTATCAATACAAAGAAGAAATAGATTTCTACACTCCTGTAGATTGTGAGTATTACAGGGGAGAAGAGATGGGCAATGGAGAAGGAAAAGAAAATAAACAAGGTTAACCTGAATTGAACTTCTAAGTAACACAACCTATACAATGGCCACTAAGAGCTGCAAACAGAACAAGTAGGTCCACAATCCAATGCTTGGCAACTGAGGGACTTCTGTTTTGACATGGCATTTTTACTGCAATAAACTGCCTGCTGGAAGTACTGGCAGTCACGCATGGTTTACCTCCACCAGATGTCCTTGGCAATAACCTCCTTTTGCAAAGATATTGAAACAGTTGAATATGGTCTTGGACGTCGACTAAGATCAAATGTGTAGGCTCATGCTAAAGCTTTTCTTGCACAGTCTTTACACTCAGTGGGATAATTTACAGCTTTTGATAACTACTGTCCTAAAAATAAAGGAGACAAGGGGAAGGGTTCAACAGCGCCCTGTGCGAACCATCTTCTTTTCAGTTACAGAAATGTAATAAAGTTAAAATTACACTTTTTAAATTGTTACTTTATGAGACTTTTCTCCCTAGCCCTACATGTTGATGGAAGAAGCAGCTGTTTTCTTCAGTCATCCTTAGAATCCTGAGTGACACTTCTGTCCCAGAACATCATCAGTAGGTAAGCTACAAGTCAGTCTGGTAAGCTTTGCCTCTTGTTACTATCACTAAAGGCTTGTTTTTGTAAGACCCTACTCTTCACTGTTTGGGGTTTTTTTTTTTTTTTTAGCCAAACTTCAGCCATCTGATCTGGTGTCTGTCCCATCTTCTCTCCCTCCTGGGAAGCAAACAGGTAGTCAAGGACAGATAAGAAACAGAAAAATGGTTCAGTCATGGAAGAAAGAAACTTGACTTTGTTACTTTTCTCCTCTACCAGTAGCTAGAAAATCTAGCTACCAAACCAGAAAAATTTGGTGGTTTCTAAGACATATTCCCTCCAGTAACTGTAGTTAAATCTGAGTTAGTCAATATCAACATACTTTTGATGCCTCCAAATAACTGAGAAAACCACTGGCAAAATATGAGTTCCCACAGACAACCTCAACCTTCCCATGCCATCTGTACCAAGAAGTCCCCAACACAGATTGACCTAAGTCTCCCCAGAAACCCTGCACTCATCCCTGGATGCCACACAGCAGAACCTGACAAGAGCCTCTTCACAAGCTGAACACAACTCTACCACTTGTATGCCATGCTTAATTAAGGAACAAATCACATCTGGGAAATGCACTGCCCACCATCACTTCTAAGCTGTGATTACATTTGTCAGTACTTCACTCTGCCCTTTAATTGCCTGCAGGATGGTGAGAAGTGTGCCATGAGCTATGGTATTTGCTTGCTGCATAGGTCCTTCTCACCCAACCTCTAATGCACACAGTTGTCTGAAGTAGCAGAAACTGAACTCCGTAAGCAATTACCCCCATTCAGCCTTTTCTTCTTGTACAATATACATGGCCAAGAAAAGACACTCACATAAAAAGTCCATAATAAAAGCTCTGTAGTCTACTGTAATTCCATAGTTCCTAACTTTTGGAAGTTTTAACTGTTTTAAGTATTTTCTGGATGGGAAATGAGGCATTTAAACTTAATATACCTTTATATATTTCTGTAATAAATAAATGAATGCTTTGAAGCAGAAATTATCCTTTTCAAGTATTTGGAAAGTCCCTTGCATGTAAGCATAAAAAAGAAATCATAATAGAAATAATGCTTTGTTTCCACTTTTATACTCCTTCCTTTTGGTGTTACAGCCAAAGACCTCCAGGAAGGCTGCTGTTGATTCTAGCCCTAGTCATGTACATAGTGTCATGCAATACATTTGTCTCCTGCCCTAATTACCTTACTCTGTTTTAATCTTTTTCCCAAGCAGTTGTCTGTCTGTTGCAGCAGGATTTCACCTCTGCTCAACTGACCTGTCCTCTAGGAGTGAGCCTGTATTGAATTAACTCAGCTTCATTTCAACCCAGGTATCTGTTCACAGCATCACTGAAAGCTTCCCCAGTAACACTATCTTTTTTTCCTAAGGCAATGAGGAAGTTCAAGTGTTCCATTTGGATATGAAGGTGACCAAGACCATTGTAATTTACACATACACCATTTATGATCCTCAGAAGCCGGCACTCCCTCAGGAAGGGAGGGGAGGGTTAGTTGGTTGGGTTTTATCTCCTTGAGTTAGCTTAGTAGCCTCAACAGTATTTGTACATCCTCAAATTTCCTTTTTGGTACAAAATAACCTACTGTAATCCCAGAGAAAGTCTTCAGTGAATTTAAGTGCCTTCACAGCTGCTCCTTTGGAAATCTGCAAAGTATACAACACATCAGCATCCAGCACCAATCCGTGTCATAATCTGCTTAAGATAAACTGCTTGGATTCAGAAATTCAAGGCTCGTGGACAAACTCGTACTGTGCTCCTTCCCACTCTAGACATTTTTCCAGTGCTTCTAAGTTGTCAATATTCAATGAACACATGCCACATAAAACATTCTGTTGATTAAAATCAACGTAATGAAAATGTACTCAGCATAAAACTAATCCCACAGAATCCCTAAAGGAGAATTGCTGCTGAACAGAAATGTTCAATATGAAATTTGAGCATGAGACTTTAATCTTCAACTGCTGCTCTCTAATGCAACCGTTTATCTTAATTTTATTCCACTCTCAGATTCCACCTTGGAAGCTCCTTGCTGCTTTGAACCCAAAATCTACAGAGCAACAACAAAGGCCAGCACAAGTATTTCACATGTATACATGACAGCAATGACATAAAGGCTGTACCAGCTTCTCAGCTGACTTACAAAAGAATTAGTTTGCACAGGCTGAACATCTGATTCAGCACACTCAGCTGTTCCCAAACATTGGATGCCAAGTCAGAGCAGCCATAATTAAACCGTGGGCTCCAAGGCTAGCAGAAAGTCATTTCACCCCAGATATACAGGGGGAACTCAGAAATCTGTAGATGCAACTGAAAGCAAAAAGAGTAGTTGTTGCAATGTCCATGTATATTAAGTAGGAATTTTATATAGGAGATGATGAAATGTGGGATAGAAGACGGCTGCTCTCAGAGGATGCCCTTGCCAGTCTTAAATCCTTTCATAGAGACTAGGAGAAAATAAATACTTGTCTAAAGTGATTTTTACTAGAAGTGAGGTAGTAAACCAACTTTAATACAGAACAGCGCAAAATAGCACTGATTTCCCAGAGCACATTCTTTATAGCACACAGTTTTGAAAGCATGCACAAATTTTCGAATTAAGATCCATAAACACCCGTGTGCATAAAAACTAAATCTGCAGAGGATTCTTTTTTTCCTTGTGGAAAGCAATGATTATACCTCATGAGTCGCTTTCTATTTCTGATATTCGTAGCAGATTTGCAGACACATTTTGTGAGTTGCCATGGTAAACTGATCTCCTCTGTACACAGGGTATATCAGCTGCCCTCCCTGCTCAGCAGTAACTGCCCTCAGAACAGGCACACTTTGCCACTGTGGGTCAGATTTACAAATGCAAATAGATGACAAAGCTATAGGATTTTGAATCCATATCAAACAAGAATTCACAATGACTGAGCAACCAACTAATAAAACTCAAGTCATCAGCACATTTCCTGCTTGTGAACAAGTACCAGTGACTGAAATGCAGAACTCTAAGACACTGCAAAGCCGAAAGGAAAGGAAAAAAAAAGCCAAACAGATCTTCAAAATATGAGTATTTGACAAATAAATGAACTGATTTCAAGATAAGCTAAGCTCCCAGAGCTTCAGCAGAAATTAATGCAACTGTTTCTGGCATAAAATGGGAAAAATCTGTTCAGAGAGTGAAAATAACAGGAGGACAAGGAGATGAGGCGATTTAAAACATGTTAGACATAAAGCAGGACAAGGAACAAGTTTCCTCAACACAATATCTTTACTGGTTTGGATAATGCATTCCCAGTTTGCACAGGTGATGCAGATTGCTTTTTCTTAACCCTCTGAAATTAGCACCTACCTGAAAAACTTTTTTTTTTTTTAACAGGATACTCATCATTTTTGGTTAAAATTGAGGAATGTATAAAACATCTCTTAGCATCTCTGTGCTTGGAGTCCACCCCCCTCCTGTGCCAGGACACAGACTGATTATTCCCAGTAGTCCCACCAAACTCTGGTGGATCCAGCAAGAAGCACAGTCTATCAGAGGCACTTGTGAGACTAAGAGGATGGCAAAATGCGGTGGAAGGGCAGGAGGCACCAAAGTACCCCTTGGAAACCACAACCTGGATTTAGCTAATCCTCAATACACACAGGGTCCTCCAGCTCCCCCAGATCACCAAACTGACCAGGAGATAAAAATATATTCCTGTATTTTATATCCCTTCCCATGTACACACAAGGCATGACATGAGTGGTTGGGACACCACACTGACCCTTCTTAAAACCCGAATTATTAAGAGTCATCAACAGGCTCAACGAATTGCAGGACTTCTGCAAACAGGAAAAGCTCCTCATCAAATGTCTGCAGAAAATTCTTGCATTCAAGCCTTATGAAAGTACCATCATGGGGGAGAAGAGAAAAACACCCCTACAAGCACTGTATCTTGGCAGTTCAACAAGTAGAGGGGAAACCACAGCGACAGAGGAGTGGTGTTTATCTGATAAGGCAATGACCTTATAAAGCAAAGACCTGTTTTCTGTCAAATTTTACTCATTATTGTTACTAAATAACATTAATTGAAATTTACTGGTGATACTCAAGTAATTTTACTCAAATGATCTCCAATTTCAGCTAAACACAGCAAACCTTTTTCTTGAGTCTGTTATGGATTCATGAAAAATCAACGATGAGCAAGCAAAAAGAGGTATTAGTTACATTCTGATTAGAATGAAAAACAAATGTGTGGTGATTAATCACATTCAAGTTAAGACAAGCCCATCCTGGAACAATGAACACAAGGGTTAGTTCTGGCTCCTTCAACACACCTAAACATGCATCAGGGTACACCTTCATTTTCACATCAGAAGAGATGTATTAGGGCAAGCTCAGCTCTTTGTTAACTCCTACAAGTCCAAAGCTAAAGTTACATCCCATTTATACTTAGAAAATTTTGATACAGGGTCTAGTGAAACTGATATGATGAACAGGCCCTGTGCTGATCATCGTGAACGAAGATTTTACATGGAAAGGGAGAAACATTTGAGTAGAATAAACAAAGGAGGTAAGAGTTTCAGCTGTGAAGAAATGACAAAGGAACATCCAATACTTACTGGGTAATAGAAGAGACAGATCAAATTCAATGCAGAGCAGTGTTACACATTTGGGGTGGGTTTTTTTGGTTTTGGGTTGTTTGGTTGGGGGTTTTGTGAGTATTTCAGTGGGGTTTTAAAATCCTACAAACCCCATGAAGTGATCACCTTGAATTGACTTATCACTCAGAAGCTGCTCAGATGATACAGTTTTGTAGCAACACTGCTTTTTAGCTTCTCCAGAGCAAAATGATACTTGGAATCATTTTAAAAGGAGCACAAAGAAGAAAGAATTATTCAAGTACTGTTTAAAGAAATCGTGTACCCACATTTTCAATAGCAATTACAAGTGAGACTCAGTCTCGAACATGATAGATAATGCTCTAAGCTCTTCCAGTTTTGCCATTAGTCAAAATTGTCACAGCAAGTAGCTGTTGAATGATTTTAAGCAAGCATAACACAGCAAAGACAGTACAGTTTGCAGTCCAGCCTATTGCACTGGACACCCAAACCACTCCTAAATACTTTACAGGCCTTTCCCATCCTTTATGGCTATTTCCACTCCTTAAAGAGATGATCTAGTGACAGTGTGGGAGAAAAACAGAGCGATAGCTACCAAGCTTTCAGCAGAAGGCTGAAGGGGAAGAGTGAGCTCCTCTTCCACTACAGCTACAGGGAATAAAACTAAAGCTCCAAGTATTAAAAAAAAAAAGGAAAAAAAAAAAAACCCAACACCTCCTCACCCAGCTGCAGTCGAATTGTTTGAACTCATATTTGTGATACTTTCTATACACTAAAAGTTTGAAGGGTGTCTCAAATGTAGCAGGGCAGGTTCCCAGAAGGAAACTCTACAGAGGATGATAAACTTGAAAGGTACCACCTTGAAGACACCATATTCAAGTCCCTGAAGCACAGAACTGCCAGAAGGTGGAGAACACTCTGGTAAAACACTGTCACTCTTCTTTATGTTCTTCAATAACTCAAACTACCTGTTGCAAAGAGAAGCAGGACTGGGGAACTAGCCTAGAGCAACCTCTGATCTGATCCAGCAAAAGCCCTTTTCTGACATAGCCCATTTGTGAACCACTTCATGCTTGCCCACTCTTTTTAAGAGGGAAGGTGAAAATCACTTAGAAGTTATACATTGGGAATAACCTAATTAATGTCTGTAAAATAATTGTGTACAAAATAAAACAATCACCTTCATAGTTTCCTTTGATCACGAAGTATAACATAACTCAATCCTGCATTTACTTGCACTACTCCTGTACACTGTACCTGCCTGCAAGCCTGTTTTATTTCATCAAAGCACAACAGCAAGACCATGTATTCACAACTTTGCTACAAATAACTGCTTCCTGAGGATGGTGGAGTTGTTCACCACTACATTATTAGCTGCTTAGTTTTCCAAATATGCAAACCCATGTTGCAAGGCGGGGGATATAACAGTACACTTTCTACTTGGTTCCTAGGGATTACAAAGTGATTTCCCTCTAGAAAACAGAATCAGTTTTTATGCTTTTACTTCATTTGCTAGTAAGGAATGCTCCCACAGATCCTGCCTGTAGACTGTTTTCTACCTGCACAGCTGTTCCCAGGCAAAAGACACTAAAATTTTTCCTACTGCACATGTGATTCAGCTGCAAAAGGGAACAGTGTTCAGGTTTCAGGAGATGATCAGAGAGAAAGTACACTTAAAGAAAGGCAGCACCTAAAAAAAAAAACAAAAACAATCCAAGCTGGAATTTTCCAGAGCTGAAAGGAGAGAACCAAATGTCTCTAACCAGCATTTGTTTTGCAGCTGTCCAGAGGTGTTCATTCATTTTCTGTGAACATAACCAGCACAATATGGCCTTCCTACTCATGCAGTTCAGAGCAGCCAAAGTACCAGGCAGCTACAAAAATCAAGAGAACATGGAACAACAAACATAAGATGGAGAAAACTGGGCTACTCGCTAACACATCTTTAATGAAAGTCTTAAGAATCAGAATGGAAAAGAAATATCCATTCTCAGGAAAATCCATTTTTCCAAGAAATTTCATCTCCTTATATTTGACCAAGACTGTCAAAGAAGTGAGCCTGAGAAACATAATCCTAATTACCTCATAAGGGAAAAACCAATCCAGTCACTTGGGCACATGTGAGAAATCCACAGAACATGAACATGCCCTTGTTGTGCAGCATGTGTTTTGTTCAGGCTGACTAAAACCCCTGAAAGCCACAAGCAGGCTGCCTGCTTTGTCAGGCATGAGGCAGCACTTCAGGAGCTGCAGGTTCAGGGGAACAGGCCAAGTTCTCAGTTGCACACACACTTCCCAGTGGCCCACGAGGACCATGGGATTACTGAAAAAGCACTGGCAGCTCAGGCCACTGATTTGGACAGACAAAGGCAGGGGTGAATGCTGAAGGTGGGGATCCACATCAATTTACACCAGCCAAGCAACATCCTGTAACAATAAAACATTCAACTTCCAAATCAGATAAGGTACTCAAAGTGAAAAACACATCTGCAAGCAAATGCTCCATCCACAACAGCTTCTACTTCTATTCTGAAACAAGAGGTTGATGAAAGTAAATTTAAGAGTATCCCTGCATAATTCTGATGTTACTTAACCCCAAAATACTCATGAAAAGAAAGGGTAGGCCGATAGAAATTTGGGTTCTTCGTCCAAACTGTGCTACTGTTTTTGTTCATGGAGAAAACAAGCTAACCCTGACAAGAAGTACTGAGGTTGTAATACATTTCATGTACTATCAATGAGGTAAGACAAAAAGAAAAATTAAAAGCAATGTTGTCATGCATATGCAAACACAAACAGCAGCCCTACAGACAGATCTGACGAGGTCCCCAGGATGTAGTTGGGTCACTGTAATGCTGGCTGTCATATCAAGAAGGCAGAACTGACAGGTGTAAGTCACAATTTCACTATCTACCAATCAGACAGGGTAAGAGGGGTGAATACTGACATGTACCACAGCCACCTTTGTCAAGGTATCTCATTTAGACACTCAAGACATTCAGCTGTCCTGCAAACAGATCCCTTGTTTTTTCGGTGGGGAGAAGGCAGGTACAGCTACAGCCCACAAAGTGACTCTCGCTTCCTTTTCCTTATTATTCTTTGGAAACACAGAGAAGCTCTTTCCAGCTGCGTGCTGAATGCCTAAGCACAGCTGAGTGGATCCTCCAAGGCAGGACAGGCAGCAGGCCATGTGCGTGGTGCCAGGGCTGCCTGGCCGCCTGACACCGACCCATCTGTCAGCAGCAGGCACAGGCAGGCAGCAGCTGCCTCTGCAAACTGCCAGCTGCAGGGCATCAGGCTCAGGAGAGGAGCAGGCAGAGCCAGAATGTTACTCTTTGGCAGCAATAAGAAAGACACAAAACAAAAAGAAATGAGCTTTTTAAGCGTTCGCAGCTTAGTACATAACATGGCAGGCTCTGCAACACAGGAAGCTCCTTACTTCCTCTGAGGGTGGCCATGTCAGAAAAACCAGAGTAAAACGAACTTGACTCTTCTCCTGGGAAGGCATGTACCTGCACATCTGACCCCTGGGAAACTGGCTCGTACAACTTATCAAAAAGCACCGTCTCACCTCAGTGCAAGACTAGTTTTTTCATAAGGGTAGAATGAACCAACTCTCACACCAAATCACCTTTTGGGGCAAGGGTTTGCCCACAAAGTCTTGCACTCCATGTTGATAATTTCTGTCTCAGTCTTAGCAAAGCTTTCAGTACGCATGCAGAGCAGACTATCACCATTTGATTCCATATGATGGCCCTTGGAGCCAATGGAGGTAACTCAGAGCCTGAATCTTACTCTTAACAAACTTCTTTCCAGCAAAACTTCAGAGGACTTATTCCAGCAAGTAAATTTACATACACAAGTTATGTACTAGATCATGACAGGAATAGGAAAAAGAAATCAGTGCAACTATATTCAGAGTTTGGCAAGGAACCCAACTGCAATAAAAAGCTGCCATCATTTGAGAATGACTATCAGGACTCTGAAGACAGAAACCAGACATGGGCAATGGACTAAATGCATAACTCTCAACCACACAAATCTTCTCCCAAATCTCTTCCCTTTATGGTCAATGGAGCAAGAGCAACTCAGGGCAGGACCATAACTGAGATGCTCTGATGTGCCCTCTGGGCTGGTTCTGCTCCCCATGGCAGAGGAGACGCAGTGGCTGACGCAGCGGCCAAGCAGCATGCCTGGCATCACTGGGAGGCTGACAACAAGAAACCCTGGCACCGGTACAGCAGCAAACCTTCACCTAGAAACAGGTTTTTACTACATAGTTAAAAGCAATTTAAGAAAGAAAATCTCTGCCTGATGACTTGAAGCAACCTGGCAGCTGAAAAAAGGCTTGCAAGGGTCTTACTGCTTTCCTGCCTCAAAGAAATCAGGGAAGAACTAAATCCATGCTGTTTCCTTGTTGCATCTGGAGCATTTTTTGCATTGGAGAGTTTTCTTGAGGCCTGGGTGGTTTTTTTCTGGGTGGGTTTTTGTTTGGGTTTTTTTTTTAAGAGTAAGACTAAAGGTCCTCAGTCTTCACAAATCAGATACAATTGCAAAATGCTTTTTCTGCATAGCACCTGCAGTTTTCCAGTTCAGCTTTTTGTTTTGTCTTTTCCTACTGAAAAATTGAGAGACTGGGAATTTCTGTGTTTGAATTGCTCCCACTTCCTGCCTTCCCGACAAGTATCCCCAGGGGCCAGCTGGGAACAGTATGCAGCACCCCAAGATAACAGGCAGCTAGTCAAACAGATACTGCAAGTTCACAGATGGTACTTCACATCCTGCTAGCTGGTACTAAATTGTAGGCATTTTAGCGGCTTTAAAAGAAAAAGATCCAACCTCACAGCTGTTGGGTTAGAAAAACTCCCCAAGTCCTAGTAAAGACCTGCAAATGACTGAATGTCAGCCTGAAACATGCACTGAACAGCAGGTAAGACCACACACAGCAGCAGCACACAAAATAAAACAGGAAGACCATGCTGACAGCAATGGGCAGACCACTAACCTCAGAGTGAAAATCCAGGAGACTCAGTCACTGCTACCAGAGTGCATTGCCTAGGGTAGCTATAAGCGCTTGTTATTCATCACTTGTACTCACTTTGTGTCAAAAGCACAGCAGGTGCTCACACCCAGGGCTTTCAGGAGCTGTTCAGAGTGTCCTTGTAGTGTCCTTTTCCCAGGTTACACCACCCCTGAGAGTATTGCAGTAGTACCTGGCTATTCCAGCACACGTATAGGGGCAGATTTTACTTGCTCACCCACTCTTTCTGGCTCCAAAGCATTTTTAATGTACAGTCAATTTTAACGTATTGGTACTAATAAAAATTACTAAGTTGTAATATACTGCTGTTGAAGAGAATAACATGGCTGAACTCCCTTGTGAGGGATTTGATAAAGGTGTTCTGGTTAGCTACTTACAGTATCTTTCATGCAAACATAGCCACCTTTTCTACAGCAAGTTTTTCCCAAGTGCAACACCAAGCATTTCAGGATAAGAGCACAGGGGGAAAAAAAAAGCTAAGAAGCCTCCTGATGTATTTCTGATGCAGTTACAAGGAACCACTCCTGCATGCTCCGAGCAGCAAGAAGTAAAAGGCAGTCACAGCTGGCTGCCATCCTGCCAGCATCATCACCCTCCCCGCCCAAAACAGCTCATGCAGCCCCCACACAGGGCAAAAAAAGCTCTGCTGTTCAAAGGGCTGAGGAAAGCCCCAGCCCCTGGGCATAGGTGAGATCAGTCCCAGGCCTTCTCCCGTGCCCAACCTGACAAGAACCTTTCCACACTCTCAGCTTCCTCTACTTCACACAAAGTCAAGGAGAAAGCAACTGTCTCCACAGGCGCTTAATTCTGAACAGGCTTTTAAGTGAACATAGAACCTGAATTCAGGATTATGGGAAGAAGTAAGGAAGACATCCAACATTTATGTTTCACTCCCCAGTACATAACCAAGTCAACTTGATATGCCAGTTTAGACATTCTGGCCATTACAGCTGGTGCATAAACCTTGTGGATAGCCACAGAGGGAAATGAACCTGCAGGAACAGGGCCTTTTTTAAGCAAGGAGTTTACCAACATACTCCTCTTTATGCTTTAATAGAACAACCAGAGCTAAATATTTAATGTCTGAAAGGTTAAAAGAAACCTGATACATAAATTCATACATACCAGACTTATCTCAAACTGCTAAATATGAATTGACATAGCTTATGACATCTAACATCTTCCAATAGCATGCTGCTCAGCCACAGTAAGTGCTGGGGTTCTAAATAAAGAGGTTGTAACTTTACCTCTTCGTAGCCTAAATTTTTGTGTGCTGGTTAAGTCATAGGCAGGAAAAAAAAACCTTAAAGAACCTGTTATCATTATTAAAAATACAGATGCTACACATAAAAAACACAAAAAAAACCAATGAACTAGACAACCAAAAATAACACCAAAACCAAAGAAACTATCCCCTCCCCTCCACACAGAACATCCACACCCACAAAAAGGACAGCTCATACTTAAAAACACTTGAAAAGTTGTGAAATAAAGCAAATTTTCCCCATTACATACTATCCCCAATTAAATATTGCTATCTCTCTCTTCCCCTTTACCAGACAGATACCATGATCTCCTCAATTTCATCAAGCTCATACAAGTAGAAAAACAATGACAATGAGTGGTGCTTCTTCCACCACTCATGACCACATCTGACCATGGCATGTTCTGAGCTCAAGACAAGAATTTAGTCTAAATGCTTCCAGAGGATCTGTCAGAATATTTTCCATTATAGTAAACACTATTATTGAAACTGGATTGATTTGGTGTATCTCACTTGACAGTCTTACAGAAAACAACATATATTACATCAGAGTGCTCTGCCACCTTTTTGAATAAAGCTCCCCTGTCTTTGAAGTATTTCTTTCATGAAATAAATAAATTGAGAAGCATACAATTTACCAATTGAATCATCTTAATTTCTACAGAAATAAAAGCAGCTGCATACGAAGAAGATGAAAAGAACATAAATGAAAGCAGAATAGAATAGCTAAAAGGCAAGGAAGGAACAGTACACACTACTTGAATGCCATTATGAAAATCAACAACAGAGAGCAACTATTTCTTGACTGCTGTATTATGAGACATGTATTTATCATTGCGTATCATAGCAGGAAGAAAAGTTATTAAACCATATGAAAAATCAGGTGAACAGCAGTTGAACAGCATTATGAAACCACATGTATTTTATATCATCTTCCACAGTGAGATCTTCAAATGGTAACAAAAGTTTCAGTATGTAGAAGGACTGAAAGAACATAGCCCTGGTCTAAAATATGAGACTTGTATACCAGGCCTTGCAGCAAGTTCACACAAAATTAGCAAGCGGCATTTGCTTGAAGCATCATTGACCATGAGTTTGGACATTTTGCTTACACCATTTTGAAAGATAATCATTCTGACTATGTTCAAACACGTTCCTCCTGACCTTGCATTTCAGTGACATGCATACATTTCCTTTTTTAATCTAATATGAAATAAACCATCATAAGGCATCAAAATATTACATGTAATGCTTAATTTTGAAGAGAAGAGAAGCCTAATTTCCATCACAGCATGATTCCCTGTTCTGTGAACTAACACCCCTTCTTCCCTTTTATTACACTGTATGTGCAGGTCAAGCATCTTAGAACATCTCAGAGAGGATGGAACTATACTTATCCTAATCCCACCACTGCAGCGAAACCGGCATTCCTCTGCTTTCCTTAAAACAAAACTGAATCAGAAGCTGGGGTGAAAACAACATGACATGAAAATACCAACATCTCCTATTCCAAACCCACAGCTTTTAAGTAACAGCTTCTATTTTCTCTTCCATAGTTTATGTCCTTAATTTTGTTTTACTGTTCTGAAGGGTAAAGCTTAAAACACGAGAGCATGCTGGACTGTTTCAAGAGAACTGCTCTGAATCCAACTCACTTGTTTGGTTTATATCTTATGTATAGAGCAGGTTTACATAGAGGCAGGAAACAAATAATTCTGTTCTTTTCCAAGCGTAATGCTAATTTATTTGAAGATATTTAATATGAACTTTTTTCCCCCTAATTAAGGGCTTGAACATGCTGTACTTCAGTCTACAGCAAAATGAATTCAAGAGTCTGAATATCGACCATAAGAGGAAAATCTGCTTTCTCTGTCAATACAAGTATCTATAATATAAGTGGGAAGTGCAAATAGCTAAAAAGGGAAACTATATGAGACCTACCAACAGCTATTGATATTCTATAAGTAGCCCTGACCTCATCGACATCAACTGTTGTTACCAGTTTTTTTTTTTAAAACGCGTCATTACAAGTGGCTATAAAGTATTTAATTTTTTGTACATAATTTTTTTAATCTTCAAGAAGCTATGTTTAGATTACAGGGGAAAAATCCACTTATAAAAATTCCACGTATCAATAATATGATACTTTATAATTACTTGAGGAAAAAAAATTTGCAACAAGTCTAAAATGGTCTTCCGTTGGGCAGTGGGAAGCACAGTATCGTACTAATTTCCCTTCCTGGCTTTATGAGGAGATGGTTTCTTTTACTATAGCACTGAAGATGATTAAGGTATTATTTTTGTTGTTTTTACTTAGTTTAGAGAAAGTACATGTTTTAAATCTCGCTATTCCAAGTCAAAAGTAGATTCTATCTTCCTTGCAGATTCTTTCACATGGGAAAAAAAAAAAAGTTGTCAGGAAAAAAAAGGGTCAGGTATCTGAATTCAAATACATTTCACTCAATTTCTGCAGCACTTTCCAGTGTGTGTTGAGTCAGCTAAACTTTCACATTTTAAAGCAATGCTTCCCAAAACAAGAAAAGCATCCTACTAGCATGCTCCAAAAATGTCCTTTAAAATATGGAAGGAGCCCATCTAATGCAACACTCCACCACTTCAATATGAAAATGCTGCTGCTAATGGAGCTGGTACCAGCTCTAAAGCCTCTTGGTTCTTCTTGCTACCAAGTCTATTTAAGTACCATAATTTAAATCAAATATACACAGCAAATCTTTGAAATCTACCCTTGTCTCAAACAACTTCTGAGATCCAACAGGATTGGCGCAGAGCTTTCTCAGTGAGACAACAGAAGCAAAGTCACAGGTTATGGGGAAGTACCACGGTTCATGCCCACAAAAGAGACTGACTAAACACATGAACAAGGAGTACAACAGAAATCTAACATTTCAATTTAAAGAGGTGTACATTTTTAAAGCAAAACCACAAGTTATTTATATGGATAGATTTTTCACAAAGTAATCTGATCTGGGAACCAGGGAATTTATTTAGAGCATCTGTGTTCCACATTCTCAGGAAAGAAAATTTAAATAATCCTAAAAGCTGAAAAAAGGTATTTTTATCACAGCCTTTGCAGCTATTTCACATTTCACTCAAAGAGAGCTGAACCAGATACTTCAAATCACATCTGGATGCAGGCCCCAGTGAGTACTGTGTGCACCGCCTTCACTAGAACTCAAATTATTCTATTAAAAAAAGGCTAGCCCTTAAACTCCCCCTGAGTTCTGGCATTCCTTTTCAGGTTTTTTCAATTTGTGTGATGTCAGTTTACATCTAATAAGTATGTTGTTTATTATCTTCATTTAAGTCAGGACTTTTACCAAGTTAGAGCAAGAGTCGTAGGAAACGTATCATGATTACAAATCCATAATGCATGCAAGATCCCTGTGTAGCACCGTTAAACCCATTAATCACAGTCTTTTTGGTCCCAATTATGCTAAGAAGATATTCGATAAAGCAATTTCAACTCACCTCTCTCTCTCCTGTTACCATCAGTGCAAAGAAGGCAAAACCACAGCGCTTCCGACAAATTCTCAAGGCACCTCTTTTGTTCCCTTTAAATTAAATCCGAATTGGTTGCAGGTTTTACTCAACTGTTAATGCTCTCCACATGTTCCCCCTCTCACACTGAAAATGTTTTCTATTAGGAATGCCTAGCACTGAACATAAAACTGTAAAATGTCCTTCAAACAACCCAAAGTTTCTCTCTTTCTTTGGAATGTATCACTACTTGACCAAATGAAGAGCTCAAAGTCCCACAATTAAGTTTCCTTTAGGAAAGCTTTTTAATAAAGCTCCTTTTCTTAGTATGTTCAGAAACTCCTTTATCAAAAGAAAGCTGTTTATTTTAAAATCCATTAAGTTACTTCCTTTAAAAAAAAAGGCAACACGGTTTTAAAAGTGTGAGCTAGAGGAACTTCACATTGTCCATGGCCATGAAAAACCTACTCCAGCACTCAGGACTCAGCAAATGCACATATTCTAGAAAGATTAAATGAGGTAATGATATTTTCAGGGAGAAACATCTCATGTGAGACAGTACCAAGAACATTGTTGTAGGCGTAAGCATGAAATGCAACATGGTGCCCTTAACCGTAACAGCCCTGACTTTTCAACATTTCAATGCTATACTCTTATGAGAAAAAAAAGAATTTTTCACCCTTTCAGTTCATGTGTTTCAACTTCTCTGCAACAAAGGGCCAGGTAAAGTTACAGACCCAAGACAAGATTTTGTCTTTGTGAAAGCACTGTGGTTCCACTAGGGAGGAACTTGTCCCTCCACAAGCTTGAGGTGCAAGTCCTATCAGAAAGTTCAATAGATGCAGAAATAGTTGCAGAACCTAACAATACCTGCTCTAACACAGGCAACAAGTCCACATAATGGATAACAGAAGGGAAAACCACACATGGAAAAAAGGACTAGGTGCATAGTTCAGCTATTACAGGACAAAAACAGCTGGCTTCTACTAGTCCCCTGGTTACACCCAGCTTAGAGCTTCCCTCAGGTATCCCAGAACACCACAGGCTCAAGAAGATATTTATGGCTACATTTCATAAATGACTAGGAGCAAGGGGATATCAAAAAGATAATCCCAAGAGTTCTGTGCAAAGGCTGGGTTAAGGGTGCTAACACTGCTGGTTACCACAGATGCCCTGCTCATAGGGGCTAGAAAGAGCCACTGTGCAGCACAGCAGTACTGGTGTCCCAGAGCTGGGAATAATCCACTGTGGAGGTAACTCTGCATCTACTCACATGCAAGAGCAAATAGAACAGGATGATAAAATGGTTGTAACAACTAATACCAAAGCTATATTATACATTTTGCAAGACTCTTGCAATAATATACTTGCACTCTGTTTAGGACCCTCACTGGATCAAGCTATGAAATGCAATATACACAAATATCTATGCAAAATATTTTGAATCTATTCATAGCTAAAAGGAAACTTTCCACAAACATAGAAGAGACGTACAACCATACAAAAAATGTAATTTTATAGTGGAAAAGCACTTAAATAACCAACTATGGGTCCTGGGTGTATGTTTTAGTTGGTTTTGTTTGTTTATTTGCCTTGGGGTTTTGGGGTTTTTTTTTAATATTAAACTGACACAAAAAGGTAGTAAACTTTAAAATAGTCCTAGCAAAATTTGCTGACCTTCCAAGCCACAGTACTCTTAGTAATCCCAGGTCAATACACTCATTCAGAATCACATCAACTTTTGTTATTTGCATTCTTCTTGTATTACATTGTATTAACATCTGAAGCTTATATCAAACTTCTTTTGGCAGAATCATTCAAAGCCATTGTCATGGATCCCTGTCCAAACATTCTCAGCATTGATTGCAACACTCCTGCTCAAACATCACAGGAATAAGCATTTTGGAAGAGGACATAGGGCTCTCTTGAGCTAAATACAGCATCCAGATATATAAGAGTAAATAGTGCCTTTTCTCTCAGAGATCATACCAGATTTTGAGGAAAAAAAAAATTTGAAGCAATGAACAAAAATGAAGCAGGAGCCATAAACAGAGTTGGCCAATCAAAGGACCTAATGGTTAAATCAAGTCCTTCTGCAGGAAAAGTGGAGCTAGTAAACATCTTTAAAACTTCACTGTCATAATGTTGCTGTGACTAAAACTTTCCATTTAATGAAAAGGGGCTAAAACTTTTGACATTGTTGGTGTTCACTCTCTGTAGTCACATTCTCACTTATATTAGGCTTTATCAAGACTTCAGCTGAGCCCTGCAATTGTTAAACATATACAAACCAAAATAATGTTACAACACAACTAAGTACAGAGTCATATGGTTGCCAAAAATACTAAAAAGACTTTTCCCACAAGGGTAGTAACTCATAATAAATGTGATTTGAATAAAAGGTCAAATTTGAAAGCTTGTGGGAAAAAAACCCTACAGCTGACACTATCTGATTTAAGGAACACACAGAGCCCACAAAGACAGCCATGTTCTGGCATGCATCAGAAGGGTGGCCAGAAGGGTGAGGGAGGGGATTCTGCCCTTCTATTCTGCCCTTGTGAGATCCCACCTGGACCACTGCATCCAGCTGTGGGGTCCCCAGCACAGGAAAGGCATGGACCTGGTGGAATAGGTCTGAAGGGCATGAAGATGCTCCAGTCCTCTGGTTACCTCTCATGTGAAAGCAGAGACAACTGGGACTCTTCAGCCTGGAGAAGACAAGGCTTCAAGGAAACCTGACAGCAGCCTTGCAGTTATCAAAGGGGTCTTTTAAAAAAGGAGAGCAGCTTTTTGTATTGGTGGCTAGCGACAGGACATAAGGCAAGAGTTTTTAACTGAGAGAGGGCAGATTTAAATTATAAGTTAAGAAGAAATTCTTTACTCAGAGTGGTGAGACACTGGAACAGGATGCCCAGAGAAGCTTTAGATGCCCCATTGCTGGAAGTGTTGAAGGCCAGCTTGGATGAGACCCTGAGCAACCTGTCCCAGTGGGTGGCATCACTGCCCACAGCAGGGGGTTCGAACTAAATGACTTTTAAGGTTCCTTCCCTCTCTATGCCATGATTCCTCCACTAAGGTCTTGGGACATCAACAAGTACAAAAATACATTTCTCATTTTCAATTAGTTATGTTCTGTGAACATAACTGGTTTCAACAATGCTCTTTTGATGTAAAGAAACATTCAGAATATTGAAGCTGGTATTAAAACCACTTAAACGTATTAGCAATTAATTAATCCTGATAACTTAATCAGGATTACGCCATAATAGGAGAAGAGAGTAATATTTAAAAGAAAATTTGTTCCTTCATGCTACAAGTCCTTAGTATGTACATAATAAAAATAACTCAAATTGAGAATTAAAAAGAAAAAAGAGAAAGTATTAATGCATAAAACTCAGGTACTTAAGAGGCACTCATTTAACAGGAGAGAAAATAGCATAACTTCTGCGCTTATTAAATATTGTTCCTTCCCTGTTCTGGGAACCAAAAACCCGACCCCACTTCACATGGGACTTGCTAAGTCTTCCCACGTCTCAAAAATATCAGTAATAGTAGTAGGTGTAGTCCATACATCCTCTGACAGTGAAGCCCAATGAAGTCTCCAGAGATTTGAAGTCACTAACAATGCAGAACTTCAACTGGACATCTGAACATAAACACTTCTATTATTTCCCACAATTTGAAAGTACAATGAGTTAGGAAGAAGGAAAAGAATATTGATCCAACTTCAAAATGAGAGAGTTTACAGCGGGAGAGCTATTTCTTTACACCTATCAGCTCTTAACAACTAAGTAAAACTCTGAGTACAAAGATGACAGGAGGCTCTGCAGAACAGTCACTACACAACAAACCACATCTTCTCAGAAAGCAGCCCAAACTACCTGTTGGAGAGTTGGCAGTCACTAACATTGCTAACCCCAATGCTTTCCATGGAGATTGTGAAGACAAAGCAAACACCCAAAGCATGACTGTTTTACTCCACGTAACACCATCTGATTCCCCTAGCTCCTGGCTTCTACTCCAAATACGTAACATATCTTTTAACATCTAAATCTAATGCTTGCATTTCAAAAAATAAATTAACAGGCAGCTGATGGGCACACACACACAAGCAGTGCCCATTGTGCCAGTGAAATAACCCTCTTATTCTGTGACAGGTTTGACTTCCAGGCACAGCTCTGCAAACAGTGCCAGTACTAAGAAACACAATGTTCCCTGACTCTTTCAAACTATCCCATACCAAAAAATAAGACAAACTTGATATGCAAAAATGAAAAAGAGAATAAGAGAAAAGAAACTACATTACATCAAGCTAAGGGCTGAAACAAAAGCTTACCCCAAAAATCTAAACTTCAGCTGGGGCGATGGAAATTAGAACCAGAACTTGCATTTGGCTTTTCTGACTCTAATGAACCAAGCCAAAAGCCCATATCCAAACACACTTCTTCTCTAGGAGTTTGAAATCTGGATTCAAGTTTTGCAGCCTGGCTTCCTCTGTACTCACTGCTGAATGCATCACTGCTGCCAGAGAGCAACAACACCTGACAAGGGACTACACTTTCATACAGAACAATTAAGATACATGCCCAGTAATATGGCTAATTTCCCACAGTAAGCTTGAATGAAAACAGATAACAATGCAACCACATGTCAAAGCTCAGAATCTTATATGCTCCAATTCCTCGATGGCTGCACTCTGGAGAAAAAAAAAATTACATGAAAATTCTTTTTATAAAACCTCAATCCGGGAAACTTATCAAATCTTGTCTTGCTGCACTGGCCTGTTTTGCCAAATATGCTTCCAGACCTAACAAGAACAATCTTCTCCAAGCTGTTCTTAATTTCACTCACATTTATAAAATCAGTTTAGACTTTGCATCATCTCTGTTCCGCCTCTAACACTTAACACGTATGCTTGCTCTACTGTTCTTCCTCAAGTCAATGGTAGTAGAGGAGAAACTGCTCCTGCACAAAGCAGCCTAGAGATCATTCTCAGTGAGAGGTATTTGTGGAATTCTGTAGGTTGCTTATACTACATACAAATTCTCAGAAACACCATTTTAGAGCATATCCTGGGGGCAGGGGAAAACGTTTGGCTGTATTTAAACATTGAGCCCTCCAAAAGTCACTGTAGAAATGACACAAAACTCTGACTGTCCCCTCTTCCTCTTAAGGAACATATCCATATTTCAAAGCTTCAGCTACAATGTCTTGAAGCAAGCCCAGCAAGTTAAACATATTAGACTCTTGAATCTACTACGGAGAAGCTGAAAACAACTGTGGCACAGACACACAGGATTTTTAACTTTTTTTTTTAAACCAACCTCAAATAGCATCTGTCATACTGTCACCAGGACATGAGCATTAGCTTTGCCACTGACAGTGCTCTGTAGAAGGCTGGAGAACATATTAAGGTCATCCCAGACCATCAGCCTCCATTCATGAAACCTTAAAGCTCTTTTGACATGCACGTTATGACATTCATTCGAGTTTTCCTTGTGACAGCATTGCTTTAACCACAGTTTTTAAGACACTGACACTGTGATAATGACAAATACGCGGCCAAGAGCTGCAAGACTTGAAGTAATAAACTTCATATGCTATTAAAATATAGCAGTTAGCTGTCAGCCAACAATTCTTCAGATCCTATTCCCAATCCAGAACACAGCCTTTTTCAGGTGAACACAAAGGCTGTGACAAGACAGATAATTGAATATTCTTCAAAGAACTACCAACCATCTGACTTGACTGTCAAATGCTATACTTCCCTGTGATGTTTAACATGCTTTAAGGGTAGTGTAGCAAATACAACCTAATTTCAGCACACAATAAACAAAAAAAAAAATCAGTTTATTGGCCATTACTGTCAATTTGGAACACAGCCAAGTCTGATTCATACTCCTCAGATCTGCTTCTTGGAAATCAATTCTGTTTATTTGTTCTCTTTTCAGGCATGTGGAACTTAACTTACCAATGCAGGCATGGACTCTCACTGACAGCTGGGTCCTCAGAATTATGCTGTGCTTCTTGCCTCTCCTAAAAAGAGAAGAAAAGTATGTAAAGGTATAGTGAGGAAGAAAAGTACCTGGAAATAAACAAGCCAAGCTAAGCCTAGGAAAAAAAGGGTGATACACCTTGTTGATACACCTGAAATACACAAATCCTCCAAGCTAAAACCAGAAAATGGAAGAATTGAGTAAAGATGGTTTATTTCAGAACTGTAGAAGGATAGCCCAGAGTTAGCAAAGAAAAACCAAGTCTATATTTTCCGACATATTCTTCTCATACTGAAAAACTAATCAACTAAAAGAAACTGCTAATTTAACAAATAATGGATATTACTATCATCACATTCTCTCCTGTTTTAGCCATCTGTAGGGTACAATGACCTCACCAGCTCTCTGCTGAAATCTACAGGTCTGTAGCGATTTGCTGAAAGGACAGACAGCAGGTATACCCAGCCATCAGAGACTGAATAAACACAAGGACCTGAGGAATCAGCACAATTTTAAGGCCTGGACAGATTCAAGCCCATTCCAATTTACTATAGTTTTACATTTTCTAAAAATCTAATGCATCATGTTTATCATTATAAACAAGGCCTTTTTTTTGGGGTAGGTCTCCCAACTTCAGGAGTGATGCTACTTCTTCCTCTACCTCACCTCCTTAAAAAGACCCCTAAAAACTTAGAGCAAAACAGAGCAAGCTCTCTTCTACAGGCTCCGCTCTACACTATCATTCCAACTGTAATACTTCCCAGGATAGAAAGTTCTCACACACAAACAATTTTTATCTCCCACTAGTTGCACTGGTAATATTTCCAGCCTACCAAAATCAGTATGATTCAAGCCCCAGAAATTACGAAGAAGACAACTCATTTATGATGGTACATTCACCCCCAGGCCACACCATGGGCATCATTACAGAGGCATTTCCTAGGGCTTAGGCATACTAGATCTACCACACAGCAGCTAATCATAAGACAAGTCACATGTAAATTACTAGAAATTATGCAATTTCCTGATTAATAATTTTGACTATTATGCAATATGAATAAAACTTCCGCAAAATGAACATCACCTCTGAAAATTACTGCATCGATGATTCTACACATACCAATTTCCTGGAAAGCATATTACAGCAATAAATGCCAAAAAAAAAGGGGTAACTTGAAATGCATCCCTGATTTCACCAACTCATGAACTATTGGCCAAATAGTAATTTACAGGCACCAAAAAGCATGTCTGTAGGCAAGCTTGTCATGATATCTGGGCAGGGAAGGGGGGTACCACAGGACAGGCAGGCAATTTTCATTGAAATAAACAAGTAGGTTCAAAAATACACAGCAGAAAAGACTAGTTCCAACAAACAAGATCCATTCATTAAGAACAAAACCTAGACATGTAACAAAGCCTGTAATCTCCTCTTAACTAAGGCTTATATTTTTATTGATACGACCTTTAAAAAAAATGTTTCAGTGAGTGCAGCTGGCTACTGTTAATTAAAAAATATCCAAGAAGTATTTAACAGAGTTAATTTAATAGCTGAAATTTAGCAGTAGACGAGCAAGTAAATTTCACATATAGTGCTGACATAGCATTGCATTGATCTGTGTTGAGATCAGAACCACTATTGCTATAAGATTAACTTCTAGTCTTTGGAGTTACCATGACACACAACTTTCTCTATATTCAATTTCTCTAATAAATTAAATAACCACATGCCAACAGCTCAGTGAGTGCCTGTCTTATGGAATATAAATGCTTTACTTGGCCATTGTTTATGTACCACATAGTTTCATTCCATTATACATTTTAAAGTCTTGATTTAAGTGACATTTTGAAAATAGTACCTCAACTGACTGTCCTAAACAGTGACTTGTTTTGAAGTAATGCCTTGGTCTGAACCAAGCAACCCCTTGACCAGAAGGAAAATACCAAAAACGTTGTTAGACGGACAGAGAGGAAAAGCATTAACAAACCAAATAATAATCATTTAATCCAAACCACACATTAAAAGAAACCAACACATCTCTTAATGTTTCAAGGGAACTTTGAAAGGAAATTTTAAGAGAGTCTATTTTAGTAAGATATGACATCCTTCTTCCCAGACCTATACTACAGACCTGCTGGTATCAAAACTGGGATTTTTACACAAATATCCAAATCATATTCATTAATATTATTAGCAAGACAGACCACAATAATTTCCTTGACAAAGCTCATCTTTGTAAAATAGGAGAATGCATCAATTAACATACCATTTCTATTTCAATGTTTTCTTTCTTTCAGGAAGCAGCTGTTCAGACTTCCCAATACTCCTCCAAAGGGCTAGATATTTCAATTCCATTAATTTAGCCTCAAACAATCCCGATTCTGAAAACACATTACTGTATCATTTAAAACCAAAGTAGAAAATCACTTTTCCAACCTTCCTGGTGATTGCTTAATAACTCAATAAGGAAAACTCATTAGATTGAAAGGGTTAATTCTACAAAAGGCCACACTATGTCCTTCTGGGCTCCTCCTGTTTTGCTTTCTACATAGTACTTGACAACCATGGAAAAAGCTCCAGTTTTATAGCACAGCAGCAGACAAATGGCAATGGTTTTAATAACACCCTATAGTCAGACAGACAAGCAAGCTTACTATTCTTCATTGTATTCACTCAAAAAATAAAATCTGTGGCAGACATCTGCATCATAAAAAGGCCATCATAAGCAGAAGCTGAGTCCAATGCTGTTAGCTCACAAACTATTTGTATCTTTTCAGTTAATGAAACTACGAGTGTCTAAGCTCTGCTCTTAGCCAGGGTCTGTACAGCTTTCTATTTCAGAAATACTTCAAGTACATTAAAAAATGTTACCCCGTAAAGGCAAACTTGGATTTGTATCTTTCATGCAGTGCTACACACATTCATATGGTAACACAGCAACCAAGATCGATGCATCTTGTTGGGGTGATGCTGTTTTTTGTTGGGTTTTTTGTTGATAAAGAAATAGATTAGAATAATCAACCCTATCCTACCCTCAGAGCAGTTTTCAAGTAGCATACTCCCATGACTGATTTTACTCTGCTTCAAGCAGGGATTTCATCCATTAAGATTAGTGCTATCAGTCAGTTGTAAACAGAGATAATTCTTGAGGATAACCCAGAAAAATAATTTGCTGCGCTAGAAAGCATGATTATGCAAAACCTTTGATATTCTACGAAGGAGTTTGTGCACACAGAAGTCTGGATATTTAAACTAATTAGTATCCTTTCTGTCAGATCCCAGCCAAGATTCTGGAAATACAGCCTAGAAATGTGGTGGAAAGCCAATACAAGAAGTCTCAATTTGAACTGGCAAAAGCAGTAAAGGGACTGTAAGAATGGGGGACCAGAGGTTGGACTTGACCTTTCCTGCCGCGCTGGGCTAAAGCACAGCTGATGCCTTTCCTCAGCCTACTGTAGGCAAGCACTGTAAAGAGCATGCGGTTCCCAGGGCCAGCCTGCTTTTAATTTGTCAAACTACACAAAAACCTACAGGTTTGCCCTCTTAAGTTTGACCAAATCAAGGTAAAGAAAGGAAAGTCAAATCATATACTGGCAAACATTGTAGGTACTTGTTATTTTCGTTATTTAGTTATTAGATGGGAAGCTTTGCTGCTCCCCCAGCCTCCATCTCGCCCCCATATTTAGTTTTTCACACTGCTATGAAGTGCAGTATCAATCAATCGCTCACAGCAAGGCCAACTCAGACCAGAGGAAATCAGATGAGCCAGGCATACATTTACCTGACATCAAGCCTCTCTTGAAATAGCCAAATGATTTTTTAATTATCCTTCATAACCACTACCAAAGCAACCACAACGGGTTACTGAACCCAGCTAACTAACTAACACCACAAGCTGCTGCCTGTTTATCCCAAAGAGGTCAGAGGTCGGATGAAGACGAACTTCAACCTGATAACACAATCTATTTCCAGATTTGGACAGCATTCAACATCAGGCTACAACTTACCAGAACAACAATTCTGCAGCTAGTTCTGCCTGATATAACAATCTAACCATTACAAAAACCTATGTATCACAGATGCTGCTTTCAAAACACACATGCACAACACACGCTTCACATTTTGTTACAGCTTCTCATACCACTCAGGTTTATTTGTGGGCCATTAACCATCTCCAATAACCACATCCATGTTTACCAACAGAAGTAGCTTAATGAGAGCAGCATTCAGCAGCTCCTGAGCTCAACAATCACTGACTCCCACAAAAGAAACCTAGACTACATTGCGCTTTTGCTTTTCTGTTTCAGAACTCATCCATTTCCATCTTCACTCGCACACACCTTTTAGGGAGTGGAAAACAGTTCTGCAATGGGGTATTGCCTCACAGTCGCTTCATAGTTGAAGGTACTCCTCAGCAGCAATGGAAAACAAACTGCTCCTTGTTGAATGCATAAAGGATGTAATTTTTGCCAATGTTCAAGCACTTGAGTCTATCAGATTTTCCCTGAAAAAGATCTGGAAGGCAGCACACACACAATAAGTAAAGTGTTTTTTAACCTGCTATTCATTAGAGAGCATAAATTCTAGGCTTTGATTTCAAAGGTGCTAAGATACAGTTTGACTGCCATTTCACTATGCTAGGCTTCTCCATTCAATTTCAGATTGAAGAGATTGAAAAAAAATTCTGACACTCCCAAAAAAATGTTGTATAAAAGCCAAGTCTTAAAAGTGACAGAGTCCACATGTACATTGACAATGGAATTAACAATCTCCCTGAAACTCAGCCGAAAATCTTAGCCAAACAAGTAACCTTTTTGAAGTTCTTAGGTGATTATTATCTGAAGATCCAACTGTCATGTTCAAGCTCATGTTACTGCCATTGAAAAAATGGAAGCAGAAGAGCTCAAGAAATAATATCAATAATTAAAAAAGTCTTCTACATGCTAATACTCTTCAAATGCATGACAGCACTAGCAACCTATTCTGGTACATGACAGGCTGTACAGGGCAAACACACTCATCCTGAGACGAAGTCAGTGGGCTTTTCTTTCTTACCTTATTTTTTCCATCTAAAAAGTTAGTGTGAAATCAGAATGTGTGTCTGCATCCTGTTCTTGTAATACACTTTCAAGTCATCTAATTATTTTGCAGAGTGGTTTTGTTCAGAGCATTCCTGGATCACGAGACATTTACCCAAGTAATAATCATTTGACAAGCATGGATAAAAATAAGTAAACAGACAGCAACTATTCACATCTGCTCACTCTGCATTAAAAAAAACAAAACATGAAAATTATTGAAATTTTACTAATCCAAATAGAAATAATCCCAGCATATTCCCTAAGCAAAAACTGGGCAGCCAAAATCTGGCCAATGATTATAGCAAGAAACAGTATGCCAAAGAATGAAGTATGCTTAAATGTGTAAGTTTTTTTCCTGGCTGATTATTCCAATATTGCATCAATACAATTTTACCAGCTCCCACTAAAAAACTATAAGCCACCCAGAAAAGTTACTTCTGAATGCCATTGAGTTGAAGAGCATCCTGGTTGACACACCATTGTGTGTACAGCTGTGCAAGTAAGGACTACCTACAGACTGTCACTGTGAGGTGCTGGGGTTTTCACATTTCCCTAACTCTTCACAAGTGCATTTACTAGGCAAGGTTCTAATTTTTTTCTTCTTTTTTTTCCTCCTCTTTTTAAATGGAAACAAAATGGGATAGAAAGAGAAGGGGGAAGAAAATAACAAACTCCAAAGTGTTGACTGAATCAAGGGATTCACCAAGTATGCATTATGAGCCACAGAAACAGCACCAAATAATCTATTACTAATGTATTCTGAGTATACATCAGTAAAAGGTGCAGTCTTCTGCATACCTCACCACAAGGTAATGATTTTTGCGAAAAGCTTACTCATCACTTTTACACTCTCTAAAATGCAAAGAGTTCAAAAGGGCAGAAATGTTTGTTTCATTTGTCCTTTTTAGTAGTTTATGTGCAAGCAAACTTCAGAAGCTGGAAAGTGAGAATTCCCTCCCCACTTCCTCCCTGTACTTTCTGAATCACCATGCTGAGTCTTTCTCAGTTGTTAATGGCTCAATTTCCACACATTAAAACAAAAACCTTCCAACAGCCCCTCAAATATTTGAGGGCTGACTGCTGCCTTCACAGTCAGAAAATAACCATTTTTCAGGACCTGTCATCCATAAACAAACTATGTCCCTTCCCAACCCAAAAGCTCAACTCACATAATTGTTTTAAGCGGGATGTTTATCCTGTCATTTTGTGAAACACTGATAGCATTTTCAATTAAACCTCCATCCTATATTCTTGTATTAAGACAAGACAAACTTTTTGAGCTGGAAAATGGTGAAGAGAATTACATTAGAAGAGCTATTTTAACAATAATATTGTTTCTGGGTAAAACAAAACCAAAAGCCTTGTTTCCACACTTCTTGTCAACCTTGCATCACGTTCTTCTTCCGAGATGACACATCACTTGACCAATGCTTTCCAGTTCTTAGGTTATGTATTTCCCACTGCTGTCAGTAACTGTCACACTCCGGCTACACATTCCTCCCAGAAATCTTTACACCAGGTAATTTCTCGTCATATGGTTTTGCTATCACCTGTACTTTGAAGCTCACATTCCATGAGGATTTTAATTTAACACCTCTTGACACTTGGAGAAACAGATCCCTTTGAAATACCTGGATTTTTGGGGAAAAAAAATGTTAGAAGAACTGGAAACCTACAAGGGCAAAGGTAAAGTAAATTAACCTCCAACAGCTGAGTCACTTGATGTTTCCACATCTTCAGGCAAAGAGCCCCCAGGTGCTCCCAGCCACACTGTGGGACCCCCAGTTTTGGTTCCAGACCACTGTGAGGGGTCCGGGTGCATGAGGAAATGCATTGCAGCAGGTCAAGGGAGGTGATCCTGCCCTTCCACTCAGCCCTGGTGAGTCCACATCTGGAGTGCTGTGTGAAGTTCTGGGCTCCTCAGGACAAGAGACATGGAACTCCCAGAGCACATAGAACAGAAGGCTACAAGGATCATTAAGGGACCAGAGCATCTCTCTTAT
The DNA here is from genome assembly GCA_013396995.1 of Dicaeum eximium. Classification (NCBI taxonomy): domain Eukaryota; kingdom Metazoa; phylum Chordata; class Aves; order Passeriformes; family Dicaeidae; genus Dicaeum; species Dicaeum eximium. Next base: position 1,685,628 of record VWZP01007619.1, on the reverse strand, counting down.
GGGGGAAGGCTGAGGGTGCTGGGCCTGTTCAGCCTCCAGAGGAGACAACCAAGAGAGGATCTCATCAGCGTCTGGAAGTATCCAAAGGAAAGATGTCGAGAGGGCGGATCCAGGCTCTGCTCAGTGGTGCCAAGCAATAGGACAAGAGGCAATGCGTAGAAACTGATGTACAGGAAGCTCCATTGAGTCATAAGAAAGAATTTCTTGACTGTGCAAGTCACCAAGTACTGGAACAGGTCGCGCATAGAGGTTGTGGAGTCTCCTTCCTTGAAGATATTCGAGAGCCATCTGGACACAATCCTGTGAAATGGGCTCTGGGATGACCCTGCTTGAGCAGGGAGTTTAGACTACAAGTCCCACTGTGGTCCCTTCAAACCTGACCCATTTGGATATTTTGTGACCAACTTCATTAAAAGTTCCATAGTTCAAGAGAAGAAATGAACAGGACCTGAATAATAACTTCGTTTCTCACAAAGGCCCCTGATACCTGACATTAATCTGACTTACAGTTTCAAAAGAGCCATCTCATTTTTTTTAAGTTAAAAAAAGGCAAAAAATCAACTCAGTTTGTAAACAATAGTTTAAGTAACTTTTTATCAACATTTCCCTTTTACTAGAAATCATTTTCTACTAACTTAAGAGAAAAAGCCTCTTCTTGTATGGTTTTCCAATTTAATTGATGATACTAAAAAGATAACCAAATGTAGAAGATATTATCCAAAGTAGCACAACACATTTCAAAGCAATGCCCTATTCACCTAATTGGTCAGAATTTATGCTTTATCAGAATGTGACCATTTTAACCAGGCTCAGCAATAACTACTTAAAAGCTGTCCTACCTTGCAGTAGAGCATGCATATGATTATGTAGAGTACATGAAAATAAAGTCCACTTTCCACTGATCAACATAATACTTTGTGTCTCTATCTGCTCTTAGAAGTTTGCCATTAGCATCGTATTTGGCAAGGGCTTCTTTCTAACTTGACATACAAATTCTTGAACATAAAATACTGTTCTCAGGCCACTTATGTCTCCATATTAACTCCACTTTGGAAATGGGCTTTATATTTACTGCTGGGCCATCAATCCTTTTGCTAGCAAGCACAATTACTGAGCAGTAAATGTGAAACAAACTACTCTATTGCTGTACTGCTGTGCTCTTAACCCTGGCAGTATTCACTAATTTTCATGGCTTCATTACCGGAGATCCTGGGCTAGTCACAGATTTGCAGTGGTTTAAGCTGTTAGCTCACAACTGGAGGTTAAATTGGAGACATTTATTTTTATCAGAAGCAGATTACCACCTTAGTTTAGTCAAGGGTAAACCAAACAAACACGCACCAAGCACATGGACAAACTGATTCCCATGGGATAAAAGCAAGTGTGAGCTTGCTTACACAAACCTCTGCATTTACCACCGTAGAGGAGCACATAAGGAACAGTTGCCACAGATTGGGAAGTGTAGCTAATTCACAGCTTTTATTAATTACCCAGCACAAACTCCCTCAGCTGCCCACACACTCTGAGCAATATTACACTGGTTTGCCCCAGCAGACAGTGAGTGCCCACGGTGCTGGTACTGTTCCAGGCTGGGATTCCCAGATCAGTGGTTCCACTCACAAAAGGAGTTCAGAGCAGCCCTGCAGCACTTTCTGGCAGCACTACCTGAAGCCCCACAGATGATCTGTTTATGGAGAGAGGAAGGGATTTCCTCCTCACAAGTTGAAAGGAAACGTCTCCAAGCCTCGAGAGCCGCTCCCTTAACTTACAGCTTTGTCATCTAGAAGGAGGGCAGAGTGCAAACACAGCTATTAAGCAGCTTCAATGTTAATAAAATTAAATGGTTTTAAATAGAACATCTGGCATCAGCTGTTTCCATAAGCTGTTTTTATTTAAGTTTCCACCATAAAACCCTGGACTTCTCAGCTGTTTTCACATCTAAAATCTGAATGTCAAATTAGACTATCTTTGAAAAAAGATGTCCTAGCAAAAACTGAAGAAGAATTATTCACACACTTTTTGGTTTGGCACTTGATTTGGTATGTAACAGGCTGGGAGAGAGCTAAGCACAACAGTATTTTTGCAGTGGAAATTATTTTTTAATAAAAGCACTCTTATTGCATTCATTTGCCAGCAGTAATCACTGAATTCAAAAATAGCCCATCTTCAAATGTTTCCACAGGTACCTTGGTACAGATGTAGCTTTTTCCCTTTATAACTGAGTAAACTCTGGGGCCGAGTGGAAGAGAAAGAAACAAAGCTGCTGCAATAGTGACAAACAAAAGCTGTGAAATCATGACTCAAGTGGTTCAACACCCCAACATTTAAACACTCTCACCAAAAAACCCAAAAAAAAAAAAAAACCAGGGCAAAACCAAACAACAGAACATTTCATAACTTGGTATTTGCAGTGCCATCTTACACCCCTAAATCTGTCATGAGCTTTTGACGCCACTCTCACAGCACATGGATCAAGAGTATTGTGCCCCTTGACATCTCATAAGCCTCAACTCCAAGAGCTGCCCACGACCTGCCCCAATCAACTCTACTAAAACCAAGCTGCTGCTCACCCCAAACCAAAAACACACAGAGAGTAAAGAGCTCATCATGAAGCCTCCTTGTCCAAGCCAGGGGAGCCACTACTATGGATGCTGGCTCCCCCACAGTCAGAAGGACGCAGTACAGTTTCCAAGACTGGTGCACTTGGAGAAGAGCAGAACCAACTCTACTTGCCTTTGAAGGACACGTTCAGCACATCAGAGAAAGTGAACACCATCCATTATGGCAACTTTTTTTTTTGTAGGCTACTTGCCTGAAGCTTCTCCATCTAGACTGGAATGAAGCTGTAAGGTGCACAGACTGCACCCCCATCTGACATCCCCAGCCTTCTACTACACACACTAACTTGTGATCGCTGTAATTTCAGTTCTTACTGTCACATTCCAGACCCCTCCTAGAAGCACACAGCAAAACAGGGCACCACAGGTTCTTTCCAAAAGCTTACATAGACTTTGCTCACACCCAAAAACACAAAATGAAAAGTGGCTTGCAGTCTCTGACCTCAATATATGCAGAAGAGATTTACTTTTACACCATCAAGCCAGGTTTAAAGCTGAAACTACATAAGAAAACAAGACTTGGCCTGCAGTAAAATTTTTTCAAGTTTGTTATTATTTTGAAGATGTTTGCTTTCTAAATACATACAGTACTCATTTTTTAAGTACAAAGCTAGTAGCATTTTACTACTAGTAGGAACCTTAATTTGTCAGTCATTTCTTTACAAGATACTGTGTCCAGGAGATCCACCGACAAGAAATCTGATAACTGGTGAATAATTCTCATGGTGGAACTTTCAACTGTTAATTGCCTCCATCCTGCTTTCAGAGCACATCCCTCAAAGTCACGCATCTCGTTTGTCAGGCCTACAAAATATATGCATATTTGTGTAATTAGTTTGATTACACACTCTGGAAGCAAAAATGCTCAGAGATGCCTTGCCAATTGCTCTAAACAGGGAAACCCTATGGGACCAGTAATTTTATTTCATTTTGCTGTCAATAGTTATTGCAAGATAACTATGAAAACTAATTACTACAGTTCCATCTAAAGATTTCCATAATAATATTTTCAATATTTTATCTAAGAATTTTTTACATAAACAAAAAATCGCATAAGGTTTAAGAAGCTAAAAAGCTGCATAAAGTTTTGAAAATAGAGGTAGTCACACTTATTGCCCTCAATCTTTGTGAAGTAATTTAGAACAACTTTCTCATCCATAAAAACTAATGTATTTCTTTAGGAATGTGAAATTTTGATCTGTATCACCATTTATCCTGCAAAAGTAAAGTTTTAGAAAAACATCCACTTCAAAGTGCATGTTCAGCATCTCAATCTGATACATTTTAGACTGGAGTACTACTCCGTAGAAATTCTTACACATTCCAAAAATAACCATAACCTCTCAGCCCAGGTTTTTAGCTTGATGTTTCTAGGGAGCTGTTTTTCTTGTGTTTTTGTTGGGATTTTTTCCTTGCTTTGTTGCATGCTTTTTATTGTGAACATCAATTGCATTTTTCAGATGCAGCATTTCATCAGACCTAATAGCTAAATATCACAGAAATCAAAATATTTGGGCAAACTAATATATTCCTCACAATATGAGTAAATGTCAATAAACAGTCACAGTCTCCTGTTAGTAGCAACACAATGACAATCTTTGCCTGTGCCTCCCCTATTTGTCTTGTTGTTGGCACTAAGAAATATTGAAAAGACATCAAGACAAAGCACAGAGAGAAAGCTATCAGAAGTTGAGAGCATTTTCCACCCGTGACCAAACACAAAAGCATTCTGTTTCAACTAATACAAAATCAGCGTCGAATCTGCTGGATTTCAGTACTGCTTCAAGAAATAAGCCATACCATTTTTGTAAGAGAAAAACTAAATTAACTTCCAAATGCATCACCAACATCTTTATGTAAACAAGTGACAAGAAGTTCTTATTCTCACAATTGTGCTATTTGCAAAGTCCAAGTGGGAAAAAATACAGTACATAAGCAGGAAAAGAATGTTACAGATCCTTGCCAGACTCCACTGTCTCCAACAGACTCTGAATCAAGCCCAGAATGTATGGCACCATCAAGAGGGACAAGGTCTGTCATGGGGCTCACCCAGCCAAAATGGCTTGAGATAAAGTGTCTAGACGGAATAAAGAAACATGAGCGCTGAAGCCCTTTATCAAAAGCACTTTAAAAGAGTCCCTGCTAAACAGAAGTCTTGAAAATATATTCCCTGAAGAAATTTTCATTGTTCAGAGCATACTGCCTGAAGAAACTCTTGTTCCGCATTTTAGGACTATGTTGCCTTGTGGGCCTGTTAAGACACACCCACAAAGAGCTTGAACAATTATATAGTAATTTAAATATATCAGCTTCTTGATGATTCTTGTTTCTTGGTAAAACCTCAAGGAACCCAAGGAAAGCAGTTTCACCTGTCACCAACACCTTAAAGCAGCCAGCCTGACTAAATCACCTCCATTGTGCACTACCCTACACAACTAGCATCCACCAAGTAACTTGTGTTGGAAACAAGAGAAAAAAGCCAGCAGCTAAGCAACCCAACAAGCAAGTGAGCCATGAACACAATCCAGACTTGAAAATAAAGGTTGTTTTCCTACGTGCTCCTACTGACCCCTTTTGCTGGTTCCAACACCTTCTGCAGGGCCAGCATCATTTCTTGGACAGATGTTCATCCTGGCTCTTCCAAAACCAGCCCTCACATAAAAACAACCTGATTCTCCTGAATCCCACAGCTATTCTCAAGGGTGAAAATGGCAGCAGGCAAAGTCATGGAGACAGGGAAACCCATCCTATCCCCACCCATGTTTTAGTTAGCCCTCCAGGGTACAAGGGCATGTGTGTTGGCTTTTCTCCTTCACTAGATAAAAGTTTTGATTCTGCTGGAGTGGACAGCAACTACCAAAAGCCTCTTTTCACTATATTCAGTAACAGAACAGCATTTATTTGAAATTGCACAAGTACATATGTTTCTTATACAGGTTATTTACAGATAGGCATTATAAATCTCCAGCAACTGCTACCATTCTCTTGTTTCCTTTTTAAGAAAAATCCTTCCTGTTTTCCACTATGGTCATCCAATCTCTCACAGAGATAACAAATACCTACAGCCTCTCAAACCAGTCAAATTTTTTAAGACTTTCTGTTTGTGTTATTTTACTTACACATCTTCTTTCAACAGTCCATCTTCATCATTTTTCCCTGGATGAACAGGAACTTTTGGCAAAAAACAGCCAGATTAGAGGACATTCTGGCCACTTTGAGCAGGAATTTCCACAACTAAGGTTCTAAAATTTTTAAAATGCCATGAATATCCAACTACTAAAGCCTTGACTCAGTTCAGCAAGCTTCAGTGACCCTGATGAGCACAGCAGCTTTGGCATGGCAGAAAGGCAGGTCCTGAGGTAGCCTAAGCTCAGAAAATTAAAAGCTTTGAAGCTTAAGAGCAGGACCTTGAAATGACCCAGACAGTAAAAGAGAGCGACTAAATGGCTTCTGCAGCCAGTCCCTCCCAGACAGCAGGCTGCTACTGTTAAGCTCCCAAGGTCTGCAGCCAGAAGCTCCAGCTCAGTGTTTTGAGGGAGCAGGTCTCAGAACTGCAAGGCCCAAAAATGAAGTTTAATTTGCTAGAAATACAGGACAGACGAAGGCATTACTGACTGCATTTGCTAACCTATACCTACAATATTCCATTTTTCTGAATAACCTCACATAAGCAGAATTTACCATGAAATAACAATGTTAAATCCTACAGAGAAGCTTATCCCACACACTTCCAAAGCACTGGTGGCTCTTGTTTCTTTTCTTCTCACAAAACATGGACAAAAATGAAATGCAGAAATCCATCTGAAACCTCACCACCACAAAACTTCAAGCAGCAGTTCTATGTTTTTTGTTTTGTAGGGATTTTCTTCCCCAAGGAGAGTCACTACAGAGAAAATTATAATTGTGTTTCAGGAACAATTGACATCATTGATTTTACATGCCCAAAAGAAGAAGAAAAATGAAACAAGGTGGACAGTAGCTTGCCATTTCAAGAGCCAAGTTTGGCAGAAAAAGCACCGGATAGTCTCTCATTTGCCAGACTGCTTGGCAGCGTGAAATTGCTACTGTGGAGTGTTAAAAGTAGTGAAGTAAAAATTACCAGAGACACCAGAGGAAGGGAAAAAAAGTGACAAATCCAAAATGTATTGCTACAAAAAAAACCCCTTAAATTACTTACTTTTAACTCATTCTAAATATAAAATTAGCTGGAAATATGAATTTGCTGTTCTTTGCAGTGATTTCTATTACCAATTCACAAAACTGAAGACTATATACATTTCTACACTCAACACTCCTACTGCACGCAGAAGGAGGCTCAGTTCAGCTTGTACTGGCTACTCTGTCTATCAACAAACTCTCTTCTAACTTATTTCTAACAGAACTGTTCATCTTCTAATCTTTATATCTTCTAATAAAACACGCCCCAAACTGGTATGTGTGAATAAAACATCCACAAATGCACACACATTAATATCTGGAGATTATTATTTAAAATTCTTCTCCACATAAAATAATCTTCAGAGGTACAGTTCAGATTTCCAAGGCATATTCATCAGAGGCGAGACAGCTACCAGATGTGGAGAAGGAGTATAAGCAAAAGGGCTGTATCTCCTACTGTTGAACAACTCTGACCAACTCAATTCAGTTAAACACACCCATAAAATAATCACAACTATCCAGTCCAATATAGTAACCAGAAAGACAAAAATAGATCTAGATTTCCTGTTTATTTTACATCTTAAGACAACCACCTGAAATGTCCAGGAAAGGAAAATTCCTCAAAAAATCTAATACCCTATGTGCATTTACACAAACACACACTGATGCTAACTTGTGCTTTCACTTTCAGTTCTCAAAGAGGTGATTATGAAACCTGTTCATAGCAATCTATGTGTGCCAGCAATAACTAAATAAGAAAAACAAAACAAGACAGGAGAATATTCAAAAAACAACAGGCACCCCTATCCCTTGGACTGGCTCAATCAATTCCAGGAGTAAAACAAGAAACCAATACAGGTCTTTTCTTAAAAAACATAACATGGAATACTTAACTATCAAGGCAAAATAAACTGAGTTTAGAACTTCAGGAATACCACCCCAATATTATCCTCTACATGACTAATATCATAAGAAAGAACTGAGTTCTCCAAACAAACCATCCTCATTTATCAAGTTTCAAAGACCAATAAAATCTTATTAGACTAATGAAGATACTCATATTCATACATTTCTTTACAGTATGTCATATTTTAGATAAACTGTAATAGTGAACATCATAGAAGAGAGAAGCCATAAAATTCTTCATCATACAAAGGGGCAGACATACGGGCATACAAGGGAAAGATTTTTATCTTCTGTTCCTATGCTGACCTGAACATACCAAGTTAACCAGATGCTGATTTATAAAAACTTAGTAAACCTTTACTTACCCAGCATCCTCCTGGAAGCCTTCTAGCTCATCTCTTTGCTCTGCTAGGGTGGATTCTAGATCCAGATAGGTACCATTATGAGACAATTGCAGGGTGCAGTCATCAAGCTGTAGAACAAAATTCAGACCATTAGATTAGAGCAGTCCTTCTAACATAGCTCTAACATTGCCTTCCCATTTTCCAGGTTCCCAGACAAGATCTCCCTAAAACAAAAAATAAGTTGGGAGCAGGTAAGAAGAAACACTTGGCAATTTACTCAGTTCCAAACCCATGTCCCCTAGACCATGCTTGCTCACACCACTAACACCACTAATATCAACACCACTAACAAACAGTGAAATTTAACAGAACATGCAGAAGACAGTAAGATGGTTTTACCATGGAGTACTTAAAATGTAATGCAGAAAAATTAATCTCAATGTGTAGCTAGGATATAAATTACTCTTCTCACAGTACAGTTTTAAGTACAGTTTCTGAGCCTCTGGATGAAGACAGAAGGAAGGAAGAGCTGTTTTATTGACCTACTGAACGGCCCCTATGAGGACAGATATAGCCAAGGGACAGTGCAAAATATGGCAGCCAAGAATTGAGGTCCTGCAGTGAGGGCAAGTACAGTCAACCAAGTGACAGATTTTTCTGGCATTCTACTTTTAGGGCCAGGCACTAACCAGCCTCAGAGGGTGCAGGAACAACATTCCTAGGCTCTGGGTGGGGGGGGACTGGAAACCTGTTCCAGGCTTCCTACAAAGGTACTGAGGTAATCAAGGACCAGACCTGAAAGCAGATAGCTGCTCACAATGATGCTTTAAGAGGAAGGAAGGGAGGGAGAAATTAATCAACCATCTTTATTTCTTTTGTCTTCCCTCATCTTCCCGTTTTCTATTAATTGTTCCAGCTGCTGTTAAAAAGCCAGATTTGACCCAAGTTAAAAAATAAATTTTCTGGGGTTTTATTTGCAGGGTGCTTATCACGATAGAAAATCTAGGATGAATAATCTCAAAACTCCAGCTAACTCATTGAGCAGGAACAGAAAATAATTACTGATTGAGAGGGAAAACTACAGAAGCTGGGAGAAGAGCTAGAAGGGAACATGAGCTCCTCTCTTACCATGACATAACTCAGTGTAACAAGTGACATACTCAAGTAACAAGTAATGAAGAAAAAAGCCTTTCTCAGGGCAGAAGAACAAGACAGTATTTACCAAGGGGCAAGTCAATGGACAGGGTTGGCCTGCCTCACCACTAGGGAGGTAAGTGACCATCAGAGAATCCAGCCCAGAAACATAAAAATGGACATCAGTGAGTCCAGTTGAACAAGCTGCTGTGACCTTCGTGTGCAGCACTGCACTGGGGGTCCTTTTGTAACTGCTGCCAAGCCCATAAATACTGTAAGCTCCGGATGTGTTGTGCAAAATTCAGATACCAAATCCAGTCTGACAGCCAAACAGAACAGAGAACCATTCAGGCTTAAGAAGACCTCTATGATCATCAAGTCTCACTGTTAACCCAGCACACGTTCACCACCAAAGCATGTTCTTCCATGCCACATCCACATGTCTTTTGAACACTGCAGGGATGGCAACTCCACCACTTCACTGGAGAGCCTGTTCCAACACTTGGCCACTCTTTCAGTGAAGAAATTTTTTCTAATAATATCCAACCTAAACCTCTGCAGGTGCAACTTGAGGCCATTTCCTCTTGTCACAGAATCACAGAACAGTTTGGGTTGGAAGGGACATTAAACATGAACTACTTCCAACCCCCAATGTCATGGTTTTCCTGCTGCACAGTGGGTTCCAGTTCCTCCTGTTGGTTGCCCATGCTGCATGCATATGTGTAGATGAACTTCATTTGGGTGATGAACCCCACTGCCCTTTCAGGGGAAGAAGCTCCAATTCCTGCATGAGCATTCCCAAGCATTTGTGCAGTTTCTAGCACATCAATAACCCTTGTTGCTGCATTGATCTCCATCCCCTACCACGAACAAGACAGCAGACCAAAGGACCTCATTAGCACACTGTTTCTCAAACAGCGGCACGCTGCCTCCAGATATGTCTTCAGTGATGGAGATTTTATCCCCTCACCCCTCCAAGTCTTATTTAAAGCTCTCTCACTGAATGAGACCTGCTAACTCCAGTGGGAAGACCCTTTCCCCCTTTGAGACACATGCACCCTGTCCCCTGCCAGCAGGCCCAGTGCCATGATCAAAGAACCCGAAATGAAGATGTTTCATTCCTCTGGATTTAGCAGAAACAAACGGACAGATTCATCGTATGCCTCCGCTACCAAAAGGCAACCATGGCAATGGTGGTGTAACCATACATCCCTGCTGCAAAGGCCACTTCCAGAAGAGTCAAATATTCAACACCATACTTCATGACCATTTTCTGCCACAGGCTGAAGCCAATGACTCTCTGAAGGGGTAAGGAGGGGTCTGAAACAGCCAGCAACACAAGGAAAGATAATTACCGCCCTTTATCACTTCTGTGTATTTTTCTTTATGTACTTTTTAATACTTAGAAAGAAAAACAATTAAAATCTATCCTTGAGTAATTATCTCTTAATTTCCCATCCAAGTTTTGATTCTCACTACCTGTGCAGGAAAAGTGTAATAAGCAGCCACTCATCTTATCTGGCAGTCAATACCCTAAACTTGGTCACTCTGTTTCCTGCCACTGATTTATATACAAGAAATGAAGACAAATTGTCTATTCCGGATTAACTGCATTGGAAATACTGTAGACAAGCTCATTTACAATTAGTGATAGAGCATGACTTGCAATTTGAAAGAAAAGTTCAACCTCTGGAGAAACAACTTGACCTCCTCTCTGTAGCCCATTTCAAATTTGTTCCATTTTTGCTTTTCTTTTTTGGATTTTTCCCTGGTGAAGGAGTAAGCCATTAAATAAGGTGACATAAGATTTTACTCTAATTCCTAGGGATTAAAGAAAGCAAAGAACCTATAAGTGCAACCCTCTGATATTAAAAATACAATAGCATTGCTACTCTGTCTCTTTCCAGTTCCAAAGGAGATTATTAACCTATGCTAAATTCAAGATACACTCTTCAGAGCAGAAAGACTAAGTACTACTCTGGGAAACTTTTTCCAAGTAGTTCAGGGTATGTAATGAAATGCTAATTTATTCAAAGTAATGCCAAAAGGCAAACTACTAATTAGATAAATGTTGTGCTGTCTCTATGGAGATTAGGAGATTTGCCCACAATTTCCATTTATACTGCATAATTAGAGAAAAGAAGTTGTGCTTTACTAATATCTCATGACTTTAGTGTACAAAAAGCACTATGGGAACAGGAAGTCCTTCACGGACAAAGTAAATAAGAATAGTACATTGTACCTATGTTCACCTCATTTTCATAGTTTCAGCTGAACAAGCTATTCATTCAGGCCTTAAGGCACTTTACATTGCATGCTGTATTTGTTAATAGGAATTATGGTAATGCAAGAAATGGCAATATCTTTTATTTCTATTACTTAATGCTGAGTCTTGCAAAAAAGTTGGGTTTTCTTATTCTCTTCCTTGTGTACAAGCAAAGATGGAAGTGATCAAAACAACAGCCTAGAAGTCAAGGTAAGTATTAAAGCAATGAACTCTTAACATCTTCCTTACATAGGATTACTTTGCTACGCTGCCTCCAGCTTCACTTGTACACATATATTACGGGCAGAATCAAAAATCAGAAGCCACTTCATGAATTATTCTTAATTAGTAAATTGCCTGCATTTTCCAACACAAAGGACGGCTGATGTTCTCTCATTAGTCCTTATTAGTAACAATGCAGGATGTTGGTCCCTCCCCTCCATTCAACATTAATCCCTTGCTTATCTGCTATACATCACTTCTCTTGTCTCTGGAGACTGCCACAAATATCCCAATTTAGTTCATTCATTGAACTAGAACACATCTAGTTCATTCATTACATGCTTCTCCCACTGATCATAATTCACATTGAAACCCTTTTTCAAAAACATGTTCTCTGAGGAACATCAAAAGGCAGAATTCATACTAGCAATATTTTAAAGAACATTTAACTGAATAGAATGAGACTTCTACTCAGCTTTTTAGAAATTATTCTATCTAACCTTTTTCATCATAATGTTCTGGAACCATTCAGTATTCCTTACTAGTCCCAAAATTCCTATCTGCATTTTGTTGTTATCGAAGTGCACAATTCATTTATATGACTGCCAAAAGGTGAGATTGTCCAAGGCCTTTTCAAGTAGTAGTTGCTTAGGTGCTGATTCACGGATTTATAGCTGTCTTTTTGGACAAGAGGAGAACCTGGAAAAGGCTACTTAAGCAGCACTGACCTCACCAGCTACTCACTGATTTTCCATAACTGACCAGAAACACAAACAGTGAGACAACCAGATGCTTGTGTATAACAGCCTGACATGCAAGTAAAGCAACTAAATTAAACCACTCCTTCTGCAGTAAAAGTTTTAGAATAACAGAGATGTTTGAAAGTTTTCAGACTGTAGCTCGTATCCACACAGTAGTAACTGACCCACACACTACAGTATCTACGCTCCAATAAAAACTGGCATAAATGGAAAACCATAAAAGCACCTCACACAAACACCACCATTTAAAAAGTTCCATACATATGGATATAAATTATGTGTGCATTTTAGATATTTTTCCTCATAGTTTTAAAAATAACAATTGCCTAAATTTGACAGACACATGCAAATTGGCTGAAGAGGAAGTACATAAAAAGATCATAAGACTACAAACAATATTTCGACTGTTATATATTTACATCTACTCTGGTTAAAGTTTCACTTAGAGAAGTTGAGCACAATTCATGACACAAAAGCAAACAAACATTTGATTAAAAAGTTAAAATATGAGAATATTCAAAAGCAGAGCATCCTACTCCTTCATATTTTGCCATTTCCCCCATTACAGAGTGAAACTGCACCACACAAAAGGATAGGGCTACCCTGGCTTCAATTATTGCCAGGAGCAAGCATAACAAGGCCAGAGCTGCAGAGTTTGATCCTGGCTCTGATTCAGGGGTCACCCCCACCTCACCAGCACACAGAGAGCCCTCAGCAGCAACACACCCTTGCAAAATGAGCACATACAGGTTGGAGAAAGTCAAGCAACCCTCTCAAGCAAGTGTTCCTCCTAGGCTACCAGTAAACCAAGAACATATGGCAGAAGCTGAGTTTGTCATCCTCTCTCCCAGATAACCATATCTAGCTAGTAGTGGCTAGTTCCTCCTCCTGTGGGCCAAAATAGTTCATAAGACAAGACCATCAAGCTTAAGAAGACACAAAAGAGATGAATAGTAGTACACAAGTGATGATTTTTTTTTCTCATTTCAAGCACTGACCCACAGAAAGAGGTAACAGCCATTTTTCTTCATAAGGAAGTCCTTATTGCCATCAAACAGGAAAGCTCATCTTCTTTTTGAATTTCACAGTTGAAGTACATCACCAAAAGGAGCAAAGAAAAAAGGGGAAAAAAGCAGAATAGCAGGGGAAAAAAGAAGAGCAGCAAGAAAAGGAGTTTATCAGCCAGTTAGCTGGTGCTGATAAATGATTGCTGCCACTTTCAGAAACTAAATGAAGTAACAGAAATAAAAGTAGATAAAAAAAAATAAATGTGCATTCAGCCATCTTTTTCATCTACTGTCTTTAGCTTCTTAAAATCCAAGATAAATACCAAAAAACCAAGCATGAGGGCTGTCAGGAAAGAAGAAGAGCGCAATTCCTACGTCCACACACCGACTGAGGACTGCTGCATGCTCCTCCTCGCACCCCTGCAAGGCTCCATGCATACATCAGTCTCCTCACTCAAGAAGCCCACTGGACACATAATTCAACACAAAGTCTGCACATATTTTACTGTGCCAAAAGAAACTCACAAAACTGTTTTCCTCCAGAAGGCTTTGATGCACCAGTATATATCCAAAATGGACGTTCGTTGGGTTTAATGTCTCTGTCCCAGGGCAGCAGTATGTTGGCAGAGGTTAAGGCAGGGAAATGGCAGATGCACCCTCCTGTCTTCTCAAAAAGGCACAGCAGACCTACAAGCCATTCTCCTCTTCCCTGCTTATTCTAAGACCACAGAGTTGTATTTTTTCAACCAACAATCGCGAGAAATGCTCTTTTCTCACATCCAACTCCCTGCCCTGAGAAGCCACTCAGAAGAACATATTTTGAACACATCTCTCCAAATGGTGTGACCAGTAGATTGAGTGGGGTGATTCTCCATCTGTGCTTATCTGAGACGCCAGCTGGAGTACTGCTGGGGTAATCCACTTCTGTGGTACTCAGCCTAAGATGTGACCTACCAGAGGGTTCCAGAGGAAGGCCATGAAGATGGTCAGAGGGCTGGAGCACCTCCCCTGTGAAGAAAGGCTGAGACAGCTGGAGTTGTTCAGCCTGGAGAAGAGAAGGCTTCAGGTAGACCTCTTTGAGGCCTCCCAGTACTTAAAGAGTGTTTTTAAATAAAAAGGAGAGCATCTTTTTTTATGACTACATAGTAAAAGGACAAGGGGAACAGTTCTAAACACAAGGAAAAATTTAATTAGATACTAGAAAGAAATTCTTTACTCAGAGTAGTAAGGCACTCTAACAAATTCCCCAGAGAAGGTGGGAATGTAGATTTGCCATCAATCAAAATTTTCAGGGCCAGGTTGGATGGCCTTAAGCAACCTAATCTAGTGGGTGGCATCTCTGCCTATGGCAAGGGGTTGGAACTAAATGATCTTTAGGATCCATTCTAATCCACACAAATCTATGATAAACAGATAAATGGAACAAAGTGTTACCAAGTTGGCAGGAGTGTGTGCCAAGATAAAGCCAAGTACCCTCTTTATATTACCTTCTATTTAAATAAAAGTAGGTACCCTTCAAAAACACAGTTCAAACAGTGATCAAGGAGTCCATTCATGGGACAAAGGGCCCTAAAGAATGAGATGAGAGGAGGATACTCTTGTTTACTGGTGCAAGTACAAATCACCAAAACCACTCAACTTGGCAGTCACTCACTGGAATCACAGCCAGCTCTCACCAGATTTCCAGTCATTTGAGCTAGACCCACTGGACAGATTACTCTGTTCATTCGGTTGTTACCAAAATTTACAGAAGAAGGGAATGAGAGAGGGAGAGATTAGAGTAATCCAGTATCAAACTGCAGAAATAAAAATCCCTCTTAAATTCTAGCCTTTGGCACAGCCTCTGAAAATCCTTCTCTTACTCAAATGTCTTAGCTCATCTTTCATTTAAAGATGATTGAGTTACAATTGTTCTTATTAGTGGTGGTGCGTTCCTTATTAACCTACAGCATGTGCTGCAGAGCAGGGTTGATGAAAAGCAAAGTTTCTTTATGCTCAGTTTTCCCTTTCTAAATCCAAAGCATTGTTTGGCTTTACACATCACGAGTCTGACGCATTCACACACTTGAGCTATGCAGTTCTTAAACACTCTGCCTTCTGGTTCAGCTGTTTCCAACACAATGGGAATCCTGTTACCAGGGCCAACAAGTCTCAGTTTTCCCTTTGCATTCCCATACCCTCCCATTCTTTAATAAAACCAATTACTCTTCAGGAAAAAGCAGCTATTCCTACTCCCTAGCCCAAAAGCTCCATATTTCTAAGAAAAGCAGTACAAACAGATTGGCAGAACAGAATATTTAATACTGTGTCATCCACAGCTTCACATGAGAATGACCATGCTGTTTTCAGAATGCACAGTATTTTAATGCTTTTCAAATAATACTGCAGATCAGCAGATTCAGGTTTTCTGTACCTGCACACAGCCAGTGGTCTTTTGGTGGCACTTTAAAACCTAACACAGTTGCTGTCACTGTTAGTTGTCACCAACTGAAAAAAAATAGGAATGGTCTAGTTGCATCCAACAGATCACAGCAAATCCAACCATTATTTATCTGGCTTCAGTTACAACCAACTACTCTCTTATCTCTCCCTTCTCACTTGAGTAGGTGCTACCTGGTGTGTGTCACATCATCATCACTTTGGGCAATATGGTGGAGATAGAACAAAGCACCTAGGCCAGGACTGATGCCACACACCTTTTCTTGGGTAAAAAGCTTGACATTCATGAGATAAAAGGAAAGCAAATAATCTGTATATAACCACATGTTAGTGCACAAAATTATCAGTGGACACTAAAAACTACTCTCATTTTCAAGAATGACAGCAACCCCACACACCATCACTATCTTGATCTAAAAGCCCTGTGTGCCATGTAGCTCCGCTTCAATTACATGAAACAAAACTATACTGCTTCCTGCATAACCTTCTCCTTTTTAAAGCTAATTTTTTAACCCAAACTACCTCTAAAAAAAAAAAACAAAAACTACCCTTTAAAATTGCAACTAAACCAATACTTCTGTGAGGTCAGTTTTAAAAGTAAGGTCAGGCACAGAGGCTATACAGAAGGTCATTTTTGGTGATGGCAACTGTCATGTTCAGTCATCCATGGTCACAAGTCAGTAGGTTGCCAAACTCTAGCAACTTTGCTCTTCCATACTCATTTAGAGGTTGATGGAAAGACCTCTAGTAAATTCCCAGATCTTTTAACTTTACATTATAAGAAGTAATCCAGCATGTACAACAGTATTTCAGCATCTTTCAGAGCCCTTTAGGGGCGATTAGCATATCTTGTAGTAGTTATTAATGCTAATGCACATGTGGTTATTTTTAGCACAGTAATTGCCATTGTCAAAATATTTCATAACTTACTCTCACTTGGCAGAGCTTATGCGCAGTCACAGTGACTGAGCCATGCCTTCACACAAAAGATAATCCAAAGGTTTTCCCAACTGGATGCATGGACAAAGGAGCACAATCACTTTAAAAGCAACTGCTACTCTGATATGGAAATGGTGGTATTTTGAACATAGCCTGCACTCCTGGTCTGAAACAGCAGCTTTTATCTCTGGTCTGGTAGACGCCACAAAATACTCCTGAGGTCAGGTAATACAGGGCATGAAGTGAAACAAATGCCACATTAGATCCTCAAGAGCCACTGGAAAAATACACTGCCAATAAAAATATTCTGCTGAAATAACAAAGGCATTGAAAACAAACACAGAAAGCTGTTATATTAATATTATGGGTTTGACTTAAGAATAACAAAAGGAAGTTCAGAGTTCAAAATCCTGAAACTGCTATTTCAGAGGTCTCAAATACAGACAACACCAGGGTGAACACGCAATGAGTGGATGCCTACCTGTTGCTATTCTTGGGCAGCTTTGTCACTGACTATCAGACCTTTTGCTTTGTGATTCCTTTTAACACAGCGCTCCCCAGGGAGCAATTTAGAATTTATTACAGCATCTGCCTCCAAGTGTGACACTGCGGCTTCCAACAGGAGCCACATAGGCATTGTTAGAAAGCATATGATGGCTTAAAATGTCAATAGCCATGGAACAAGATAGCCAAATTCATTTAGTGTTACTGCAATGTTTAACATTAATTTTAAAAAGGCTAATGGAAAAAGCTAAAAATAATTGCAATTCTGCAATTAAAAAAGGCTGATAATAGCATGTGGGATGGGGAACTACCACACCTAGTTCTACCATTTAAAGTTATTTAAATTTGAGATGATACACAAACCAAATAGGGAACAGAATTCAAAAAAGTCAAATTTAGACCAAAAACCTACATCTCCTTAACTCAAAAAAACCACATTTTTCTCACAGTAAACATAGCAAAACGCATAGCATGAGAATAACCTAACCTCCACATCCATTCAAACTTTTTGGCATCTAGATTTTTCAAATAACTTTCCCCATATGTGTTCAGCTTTTCCTGACTAAGAAGACAAAGAGTTAGCTCCCCTCATCTACATGATTAAGGACATCTTCAGCTGAACAGAAAGGAGAGAGGCCATAAAACCAGGATTCTTTATTTGAAAGTATATACAGCTTTTTGGCTGATACACAGGGGATGCCTCCAGCTGACAAGCTCTCATTAACATTTGGCTGGAATTACTGTGAAGGTATCCAAGGAATTAGAAGTAATCTCAAAAAAGGAGATAGGTCAAGAAAAGCAAGAAGAGGAGGAGGAAAGAAAAGATTAGGTTCAATGAAGTTTATCATCTGAGGACTCTTTTGTTCAGAGTGTGTCTAGCTGTGTGTAGGAGAAGCACAGAGTTAAAATTTCAGAAATCATTATTTTAAAGGTAAGTGGTAGTCCACAAAGGCAAAAGTTATAACTACTTCACAATAATTCCACCTGTCTTTTATTATTATTACACCTTTTATTAAACTGAAAACTGGAGTATTTCGTATTTGAAAAAGGATGTTTGAAGTCATGTAGGAGAATGAATGTATAAATTGCAGCCTTGTATTCTTAACATATGACCCTGAGTAAAAGCTTCCAATTGATATCCTCCACCTTGCACACAAGGATTATACCATTGATATTCTAACTGCATCTGCGACTCCGCAGGTTGCTCATGTTCTATCACAAACCTAAAATACTGGACTACTTCAGAACCACCCACGCAATTTACAAATATGGAAGAACACACAGAGTAAGCCATTTCCCATCTTTGGCTGTGCTAGTTTCATTGTCATAAGTGGCTGAACAGCTACTAGCCAATATACCACCAAAAAAAAAAAAAGACAACAAGCAATAGCACAGTGTGCAGATGACATTCCCATCTATATGACCCACATCAGCATTCTTTTAAAAATGGTGCAGCTGAAATGTCACTCCAGCAATGAGACATACTTAAAATCAGTATTTGATAGAAGAGGTTATTTGCATCCATGAGCACTTCTCTAAGAAAAATCAAAACTGAGGAAAAAGAAGAAAAAACAGGGGCAAGATACCAGGCCATTTGAAAATCTAGAGCAGGAAGGTCCTGGGGGAAAGAAAACAGCTTCAGATAAAGAAGAGTAGGAAATGGTTCTGGACTAACAGCAGTTGTAGGAAAATTCAGAAACCTTTGAGGGCCAAAAGAGATGGGGAATTAGTGAGTCAAAGACTGAGCCAGTACAAGATATAAGAAGCCCAGGATAAAGCATCTTGTTTTAATCTAACTTGGACTCAGAAGCTTCTGATCAGGTGTTTGAAAGCTAAAAACCCAATAACAAAACCAAGAAACACTAAAAAACCAGCACAAACCCATAGGTTTAGATAGAAAAAAATTACTAAACATATTCACACAAAGGGTTTGCGTGAAATATAAAACAAAATCAAGTATAGCAGCACTATAAAAGACATCATACATTTGTCAACACAATTTTTCAGACATAGCCTGAACCTTGAAGGTTTAAATGAAAGACCTGCTCTCCTAACAATATTAGAACAAGTACAGACATCAACTCTTCCTAATACTTAGACTGCCTCTTAAAGGCTTTGTGGTTTCTAAACCAAACATCAATTGGGATGTCATTAAAAGAGCAAGATTAAAGTTTATGAGAATGAAACTCAATACAAGAACACTGAAAAAATGGGGAAAATACATGTACCCTGAAGACCCACTTCTTAACTTCAAGATTTTAGAAAAGCACAAAGGATCTCAAGTCACATTTTCTACCCTTAAGCAGAATTTATTTGGCACTTGTGCATCTTTTTTTTTTTAATCACTCATTTCTTCCTTGTTTGATTAGCTGCCAAGAAGTTTCAACCCTCAGCTTTAAAACAGTTGTCTGGACTAGAACATGCAAACAAAAAAACCCTCTCTGAATTCATTAGGATAACATCTGAATAACACTAAAACAAAAAACCACACTCGTCAATGCAGTTACAAGTCAAATAATAGGTTTGTGGGGAAAGAACGAATGCAACACTACCAGCCATATCTCAACAATATTCATTCCTTGCTTACACTGATGCCCCTGTTTCAAAGTTCATCAAGAAAATAAGTAAAAACGAATGGCTTTAATAATAAATTCCTGATCTATTTTCCTTTACAGTGGACAGACTCTAAAAGATACCATGGAAGAGTAGCTAATGTCCTAAGGGGGAAAAAAAAGACTGGAACAGTTTAGGGAAATAGCAAGTGAGGACCATGGTACTTAACAACACCAACAAAAAGAAAGTTATTCTTTTAGCCTGAAAGAAATGCAAAGCTGTTTAAAAGTGAAGACTGAAGTGAAAGAAATTCAGAACAGTACATAATAGGTCAATAAAGCTCAAAATTAGACCAAAGCTTAAATATCAAATCTAGTTAAATACTTTAAGGAACAGGAAGATTAATTTTTCATACTTAAAAGCAAATAAAACACCCAGGTTTCAAGACATCAGCCATCCAATATCTCTTATTTAAATTGGTTCATTAGGGTGGTACTCCGCATAGGTTATAGACTCATAGGATGGTTTGCATTGAAAAGGACCTTAAACATCATCTAGTTCCACCCCCCTGCTATGGGCAGGGACACCTTCCACTGCACAAGGCTGCCCAAATCCCCATCCAACCTGGCCTTAAACACTTCCAGAGATAGCATAGCCACAACTTCTCTGGGCAACCTATCCCACTGCCTCACCACCTTCTCTGTAAATCATTTTTTCCTAATATTCAATCTAAACTTACTCTCTTGAAGTTTAAAGCCAATCTCCCTTGCCCTATCACTACAGGACCTTGGAGAAAGTCCCTGTCCAAGCCTCTTCCACCACGTATAGGTGCTATAGCACCAGAAGGTGATGTAAGGTCTTCCCCAGCCTGAACAACCCCAACTATCATAGCCTGTCTACAAAGGAGACAGGCTATGAGAGATGCTGCAGCCCTCTTTGTAGCATCTTTGTAGCCCTCCTCTGGATCCTCTCCAATACATCCATGTGGTTCTTATGCTGGTGGACCCAGAGCTGAAGGCCGTACCCCAGCTGGGGGACAGATCCCACAGGAGCAGGATCTCTCCAGATGGCACCCCTTCCCTCCCCATGACACAGCTGGGTGTCATCAGGAAACTTGCTGAGGGTGCACTCCATCCCACTGTCCATGCCGATAGCAGTGGGACAGTGGAACCACGACCAACACTGAAGAAGGCTTCAGGCATCTCCTCTACTCTTTTTACATCCTCAGTACAACCTTTTAAACTCTTAAACTGACATGCATTCCACCTTTGTGTCCTCTCTACCCTTTTGTGATTGGTCAGTGCCCCTCAGCACTCCATGGCTCATTACCTTCAATACCAGTCACCTCTCTGACACAGCTGTAGCCAACTAGGGATGAGCCTGGGCCACAGCCCCACTCCCAGTTACCACAAGCTGTGTGCCTACAACACATGCCACAGACAAAGATCTTGAATAGTGCTGGTCCAATTACCAATATCTGAGCAACACCACTCATCACTGGTCTCCACTTGGGCACTGAACCATTGACTGCAACTCTTTGAGCAACACCATCCAGACAACTTCTTATCCACTAAGTGGCCTGTCCATCAAATCCATACCTCTCCAGTTTAGATACTGGGACTTTATATGTTATTTTGTTGAATGCTTTGCACAAATATGGGTAGGTGACGCTGGCTGCTCTTCCCTCACCCACCAACACCAGAACGCCGTCGCAGAAGGCTACCAAATTTGTCAGGGACTATTCGCCCTTGGTGAAGCCATGTCAGTTGTCATCAATGCCCTCATGATTTTCCATGTGCCTCTGCATCATTTCCAGGAGGATGTGCTCCGTGATCTTGCTGGGCGCCAAGATAAGACTGGCTGATATGTAGTTCCCTGGGTTATGTTTCCCCTTTTTCAAACAGTGACCCTTCACCAGAAGGCCACAGCTTCTCAGACACAATGGATAGTGGTTTATCGACATGATCCTCAGTTCCATCAGGACTCATGAATGTATCTCAAAAGGTCCCATGGATTTGTGCACTTTCCAGTCCTTTAGATGGTCTCAAACCTGATCTACAATAGACAGCTCATCATTCTCTCATTACCTGCCTTTGCCTTCTGCACCCTGGGTGGCATAGCTGGAGCACTTGCATTTAAGACCAAGGTAAAAAAGTCATTGAGTACCTCAGTCTTTTCCATATCTTGGGTCTCCAGGTCTCCTGTTTCCTTCCATAGAAGCCAACATTTACCCAATTCTTCCTTTCATCACCAGTGTGCCTGCTGAAGCTTTTGTTGTCCTTGACATTCCCAGCCAGATTTAATTATGTCAGGGCTTTAGTTTTTCTAACCCAATTCCTGGCTGCTTGGACAATTCCCTTGTATTCCTCCCAGTCTACCGGTCCTTGCTTCCACCTTCTGTATGCTTCTTTTTAGAGTTTGCATTTGTCCATATGCTTCTTGTTCATCCTTTAAGACCTCCTGGTGTTTTTGCCTGACGTCCTTTTTCTGGGGACACATAACTCCTGAGCTTGAAGAAGGTGAACCTTCAATATTAACCAGCTTCTCTGAGCTCTTCTTTCCTCCAAGGCTTCATTCCATAGCAGTCTACTAAGCAGCTCCTTGAAGAGGCCAGATTCTGCGCTTCTGAAGTCTATGGCAGAGAGCTTCCTGTGCATCCCCCTGGCTGCCTCAAGGACCTTCAACTCCACCAGCTCCTGGCCAGTGCAGCTGCGGCTGCCTTGAGCTTCACATTCCCCACCAGCTCCTCCTTGTTGATGAGAACAAAGTCCATCATAGCACTTTTCCTCAATGGCTCCTCCATCACTTGGAGAAAGAAGTTATCATTAACACATTCCAGGAACCTTCTGGAGTGCTTCTGCCCCACTGTTTTGTTCCTCTAACGGATAATGGGATGGTTCAATTCCCCTTTGAGGACCAGGGATCGTGAACATGAGGCTTCTCCTGTTTGTGTATAGAGGGCCACACCTACCCGGTCTTCCCGCTCAGGCAGCCCCTAGCAGACCCCCACTACAATGCTCTCCCTTTAATCCCGACCCATGAACTCTGTGTTGTGTCCTCACCCAGCCCCAGCCAGGGCTCCATGCACTCCAGCTGCTCATTGACTAGAGGGCAACAGCCCCTCCTTGTGCCCCCTGCCTGTCCTTCATAATGAGCCTGTAGCCATTCATTTTAGTCATAGGACCCATCCCACCATGTCTCATGCAAGTGGCCAGCTTCTGGCAGGTCTTGGCATTTCCCTACGATTTCCCCATCTCAGGAACCCACCCTGTAGGTTGTGACCTTCCTCTACTGTGGAATGTGCCTGCATTACCTCAGTAATCCCTGTAAACCACCTGGCATTAGCTACTGCAGATCAATGACATCAGTTATAGCTTTCTTCTACACAAAAAAAAACTACCAAGTACCTGTATTTTGCTATGAGCATAAAAGTTCCTAATGACCAACCCACTTGGGCCCCTTGTTTTCAGTGCTTGCTGCCAACATTAAAAAAAACCCCAACCAAATTTGAATGACCAAAGAAAAGCATAAAGAGCAGTTCTGATCAGTGAAATGGATCAAACCCACTAAGACTGCACACGGCTTTCTGCAGTACTAGACAGGACTTACAGAAGTCTGTCCAATTGATTTCAAGTGTATTTGCCTACAAAAAAGATACTTGAAATGGTCACAGCCATCTACAAGACCTACATATGTACATGGCACCTTTATGTAACTATGTGTCATCATCAGGCAAGCTGGAACTTTGTCAGCTTCCCCTGTCCAGCAGTTGCAACTATTAACGTAGATCATTTTGGCAATCTACCTAACAACAAATGGTTGGGTTTCTTTGCAATGCAATTGGGTATCAAGCTGGCAAAATAGCCAAAATAAGCTGTTTGGAAGTATCTGGTGCACCTTGCCACCGAACACATGCATCATGGAAAAACTCTCCTTTAGACAGCTTAAACAAGCAAGGGATGGGAAGATGCTATTTGAAGATTAAACTGTCAAAATTATTTTACAGATTTTACAATAGTCCAGGGCTATTGTGCAGATCTGCTCCTTAGGGGTGTGCTCATACGAGCTGGCCAAGACCACACACAGTTCTCCGTTCCCAAATTAATTCATGCAATATTTTGTACCTCAGATAAGCCTTCATACCCATGTGGTTGAGTTCAGATGCTCCTTGCTGCTGCCTGTAACAAAGTAACTTGGAATACCCTATTACATACAGAATATGCCCTGAGGCTGTATGGATTATCTGGTCTAATCTTTCCCAGAAGGTGCAGGAGCACCAAACTTCAGGACTCTTAAAAAAAAAGAAAGGAAAAAGAAAAATAAAAAAGAAAAAAAATTAAAAAAAGAAAAAAAAAGAGAAATTTTTAAAAAATCCTCAGTAAGGACACTGATTACACTGATTTATGGCTTTGAGTTAAACTTTGAGTTAAATGAGAATGTGGATGTGGTTTATGAAGGGAACACCGCTGCATGTAGACACCTTTAATACTAAAAGTTGAAAAGAGTTTTTATGTTTTCACATGGAGAAACATGCCCATACTTGAAGTTCGGAACAAAGCTAGGAGCAAATTTAAAACAGTGGGAAGAATCACACTTCCCACAGCAGAGGCAACCCTAAGATGGTTAACCCACAGTCACACAGCAAGCTTCTGGCACATTCAGAAAGAGCAAATGTTCTCCCAAGCCTTAGATCAAGGCATTCATCACAAGCTCATCCCCTCTTTCCAAACATGGCCTTTTGGTACTTGTTTTGAGACCCAAAAGTTTCAAAACAAAGTATAGGCTTTCTTCTGACATGAAAATTAATTATATACTACCTTACACTAAAAAAAGCATCATGTTAACTAGTAAATGATGAATAAAATAGGTTTCCCTTCCATAAAGCCGCTTTAACCTCATTACAAAGTATTTGGCTCAAGTAAAATGGCAAACTCACTGCTCTGATAAAAAAAGCACTCATTTTGAGCAACTAGTATGAAGACATACCCGTCTCTCCTTCATATATTCCCTCTGTAATCACCATACCCTTCAGTGACTTAAAAAAACCAGTACCACAGCAATAAAACACAAAAACAAGTAAACAACATATTCAAGAAAAAAAAACAACCACCCATTAGTCTCTCTCTTCAGAATTGATTTTACTACAAATTACAACAAGAACTAATTTATTTTCAGAGTGATCTTAACCACTATTACACTGCAATAACAACAGAACTTTACCTTGAAGCTGTTGCTATTCATCCTTCCAGTTTCATTCACTACAGGCAAATGTCTCACATAGCTCACACTCTCTAGTGGGAGGTAGCTACAATCAAAATCTCTGAAATACGATGCACAAAGCTCTGTTTTATTCATGGTGCTTTTGTTTGCCAATTAATTTGAAAGCAATTTTTACAGTGGAAAAGAAACATGGCTTGTTTAATCTGTCCTCTTAGACCACACAGTAAAAGGACAAAGGTATAACCCCTATATAATTTTAAAAATTAACATATAAACAACTGTAGTTTGCAAAGCATCAGAGCCTTTGGTGCCATTCTACACTCACAATGTATACACCAGTGTAACTTTATCAGCTCTGCAGGGGTGATGTCATCTTCTCCAAGAGCTTGTAAGTGAAATAAGAAACTGGTTCTTTCAATAAGCAAGAAGGCCCAATCCTTTTGTTTCGCTTTCATAGAATCATAAAATCATTTAGGTTGGAAAAGACCTTTAAGATAATCAAGTCTAACCATTGACTGTAGCACTGCAAAGTGAACCCTTAAACCATGTCCCCAAGTGCCACATTTACATATCTTTTAAATACCTCCAGGAATCATGACTCTACCACTTCCCCAGGCAGCCTGTTCCAGTGTCTGACCACCCTTTCCATAAAGAACTTTTTTCTAATATCCAATCTAAACCTCCCTGATGCAACTTGTGGCCATTTCCTCTTGCCTGTTACCTGGGAGAAGAGACTGATTCCCACCTCACTACAGCCTCCTTTCAGGCAGTTATAGAAAGTGATGAGGTTTCCCCTAAGCCTCCTTTTCTCCAAGCTGAACAGCCCCAGCTCCTTCAGCTGGTCCTCATAAGACTCGTGCTCCAGACCCTTCACCAGCTCCATTGCCCTTCTCTGGACACACTCCAGCACCTCAGTCTCTTTTTTGCAGTGAGGGGCCCAGAATTGGACACAGGTCAGTGTGGTTTCACCAGAGCCTAGTACAGGGGAACAATCACTGCCCTGGTCCTGCTGGCCACACTGTTACTGATACAAGCCAGTTGAACGCCAGTGCCATTGGCGTTCTTGGCCACCTGGGCACACACTGGCTCATGGTCAGCTGTTGTCAACCAGTACCCACAGGTCCTTTTCCACTGGACAGTTTTCCAGCCACTCTGCCCCCAGCCTGTAGAGCTGCCTGGGGTTGTTGTGGCTGAAGGGCAGGACCCAGCACTTGGCCTTGTTTAGCCTCATGCAGTTGGCGTTGGCACCTCGATTCAGCCCGTCCAGATCCCTCTAGAGAGCTTTCCTAGCCTCCAGCACATCAACAATCCTGCCCAACTTGGCGTTGTCTTCGAACTTACTTAGGGTACACACAACCACTCATCCAGATCAGCAATAAAGATATT
This sequence comes from Dicaeum eximium, assembly GCA_013396995.1. Classification (NCBI taxonomy): domain Eukaryota; kingdom Metazoa; phylum Chordata; class Aves; order Passeriformes; family Dicaeidae; genus Dicaeum; species Dicaeum eximium. Next base: position 1,659,171 of record VWZP01007619.1, on the reverse strand, counting down.
AAGCAGGACTGGTCCAAATAATGAGCCCTGAGGAACTCCACTTGTAACTGGCCACCGACTGGTTTGCAACTCCATTCACCACCACTCTCTGGACTCGGCCACCCACACAGTTTACCCATTATTTTTTCAGCGCACACACAGTCCCCTCTTGAAACACTAGTCCTTCTCTATTTATAAGGGGCAAAACAAGGACTGAATACTGGAGATGCATTCAAAAGGGAGTCTGTGAAAGAGGAGACAGTTTTGAAATTCTCTACAGGTGCTTTGCTGTTGTAGTTGGTTGGTACACAGCCATGGAAACCCTGGGCACCCAGGAGCATTCCTGTGGCCATGGATACTCACTCTTCTCCTGCTTGCAGTACCTCTGGATGACTTTTCACTTCCAGAGCAAAAACTAAATTTAAAAAGAAAAAAAAAAAAAAGCAAGAGGCAACATTCAAACCCATCCTGGCAGTGGTCCAACAGAAAAAAAAAACCAAACAAAGCACAATCCAACAAACAAAGATCCACAGATTGGAAAAATGCTGACAACCTAAGTAGCAGGAAGTTTTCGATGATCCAAAAGCCACTGTGAAGCCAAATTAAAAAGGAAACAATGGCTATGGTTCCTCAGCTTGGCCAGGCAAGGAATAGCTAACTCAATCATCCTAAAACAGGAGAGGAATGAAGCTTTTTGTCATGCATGAAGCAGGTTCAAAGTAAGAAATTAGAAATACAGGTTTTCCCTCCATAAAAACAAGATAAAACAAAACAAAGATTAATAAAAAAAGCCCCAAAAAACCTAACAAAAAAATCAGAAAACCTTTTCACTAAGTGGGCAGCTCAGTGCAAGAAGCAACTGTGAGCGCAAGACCTTCCTACTCTTCTTTTATTTTGAAAATGATACTTTAATTTCTGCAGCAGAGGCATTTCAGGTTGGGCTTTTTGAGTCCTTTTTTTCTGAAGCATTTCATTGCTCTTTGCTGGTAGAGCAAACATCCTGGTAGTTATTATGTTTAAATACATGCTTCAAACAGTTTTCAGGTTATTTGGTTTTAGACAGAGAAATAAGCCCCAGATGTTTCACTGAGAAGGTTTTCCACCAGGAAATGCATGGCCCTTCCAGATGTCTCAGATATCTAAAAGTCGAAACTTATTTTTTCTTCGTGACAGGCATGAATATGCTCTTTCCAACAAGTTGTTTATGAGATTATTATAAATATATCCAAAGGCTATAGGTGCAGATTGCACCAGATGTATTTGGGATTATTTGAAAGAGTGAGCAGCAATTAAATCCTCCTAGTATTTGCCTCTTCGAAGTGTTTTGCATATCTGTATCCTTGTTTGGCATACTATGGCAAGCGAAACTTGACAGAAAGAATCTAATTTAAAAATACACCATCTCTATTTTTAACTACATGAAGTAGATTGAAATGAGGGCTGGTTTTCATTTCTGTAAAGCTTGGACAGTCTTGTAGCTTTAATGATGTGTAGACCTACCTTTTAGGTAGTAAGATGCAGAACCCTTTATGATCATGTTATTTCATTAGCCAAAATTGATATCTCTCTCTGTTTTTCCTCATTGATAGGTAACTTTCGGATGTCTTGCAGGCAGCAACTGCTCCCTTTCTCCCCACCTTTGCCAACATTGTCTCTGTACCCCAGTTATCAGCCATCTTCCCTCTCAATTTTTTTGTCATGTTAACATGATCCAGTTAAGCTATCACAGGGTGCTCTGACATTCAGGCCTCAGAGTTTCTACTTCTATTTCAGACCTGAGCAAAGGCTCACCATCTAAGAAAAGAACGCTACTTTTCTTTGCAGCTTTGTCTTTTTTTTCCTGAGACAGTGGCACAAGAATTCTAAGCAATGCTGGGAAGAAAAATTAATACCACATGCTTTTTATAAAACAGGAAATACGTCAGCTGTCATCTTGGGAAGCACTATACATGACCAGGTTTGCAGGTTTATTTAATGTACTCTTGATGGATTTTTCTGGCAGCAGCACCTCCTACTCCTCACAGATATACAGGCACAATTCCCAAAGAAGATACTGGGACTCTACATGGCCACCTGTAGGAACAGACGGATTTTGCATTCAGATTTCTTAGACGGCCACAAAAATATACTGACAAATATCAAGCAGGAAGAGATGAAGGTCCTGATTTTTCAGAAGGAAACAAAAAAGTGTTCTCCTTAGTGGAACAGGAGTGAGTCTCTATCATATTCATGGTTATACACCAACTTCTCATTCACACCATAAGTGCAGTTCTTCCATAAATCTCCACGGAATCAGCTTCAATACTCCCGACTCCCAGAGCAAAGCAGAAAGTTCTGGCAACACAGTTTACAAGGATATGCTTAGAGTATCTTCAGAGCTAGAGCTCTGAAGGCAGTCTTTTCTTGTCTCAACTACCTGTTTTTCCTGAACACCCAGAGAGAAGATCATATTTAACTGATTTATATTTTTTATAAGATCAAATGTACAAAATTGTATCTTGAGCTGCACTAGCAAAAGTTTTTAAATCTTGATTTTACATTCATTGGGGCACAAAACACTTCTAGTAAGAGAATTAAATTAATGAGATTTCTCTTTTTTTCTCTCTCCTTTTCCAATTAGGCATGATATGTCTATGTTTATGAGATGAAATTGCACTATGTTTGTAACAAGAAATTGCACTGATGAGTAACTGGATGAGTAACTGCAAGCTCTGTAAACCAATAGAAAAGTTAATAGACACAAGTCATTTGTCCTGACTGCCCTTCCAGAACCATATGAAAATATTGATTACTAGTGAATAAATAGTCCTTCTTTAGAAACCACTTATTAAATAATCGAGGTGGGGAGTTGTAAACAGCGTAGGGTATAGATCTGCAGTCAATTTCTACTATACTTTGCAATTATTATGTAAGTGGTAACTTTGTCCCTGTGGTGGAGGGGAGCCACAACACAAAGTCCATAATTAAAAACAAAAGCCAAGAAGGGTGCAAATACATGACATACAGAAATCCTGCAAGTGAAGATTTGCAATTTAAGTTTATGTTGGACCTCTCAATCCCAGCATTAGGCTCCCCTCATTAACTTTGACAAACTGGATTAAAGATTTCATCTGTTGGGCATATGGAGTAACTTTTTCATCAATACTTTTTCAGTACTGAGATGGTCTAAACTGTGTACCTCAATGGCCCTGTGAGCTGTGGGGGTAATAGCATTCTCTGCTAAGCAAAGGAAACCATTCAGGCACAGGTGACAGAAACAGCTCTTCGTCACACAGTTTTGTGAGACACCAAACCATAAAACTGGCTCCATACACAACAAGGCTTCCACAGTACAGAGGGTGCCATTGCAGAAATGCATGTAAGAGAACCTCAGTACATAATTGTATAATATGCCAAAGGCTAACCCAGGTATCCATGCTTCCCTCCCACTACAGCCTTGGTTCAAATTTAGCTTCAGGCGACACAAGTTAATTTGAGAACAGTGGTACATTTCACATAAAACATTAAAGAGATTCTTTTCCCTGGTTATAGACCTTTTAGGTACACTATGATCATCTTTCAAAGAGTGTAATCAAGTCATTCAGCAACTTCTACTCCAGAAAGATCAGCCCTGATTGCTAAACAACGGTGTCACGGTGACAAGCTGACCCTGCTTTGGCCTGAATAGACAGTGGTTGCTCAAATCCCAACAGGATGTGAAGAGAAAGGCATCCATGAACATTACTAGCTATGGTTGATTTTCCGCTGGGAGGATTTTTGGTTGACAAACCACTCTGCTGAGCTACCCTTAAACATGTCCAGCTTCACATACTTCTGTACTCTTTGGTAGCATTTCATTTGCTTGCAAAACTCAAAAAATACAAAAAATGCAACCGATTTCATTTAAAGCCTATGGCAGTTGTTGGATGACTGTTATTGTAAGCCTAAATGATGGCTTGTGACAAAACAATAATTGCAATACCAAATAAGGGTATTTACTTTTTCCAGGAAAAAAAAGAAGCAGAACTATCAGGTTAAATAGACAAGTACAAACCAGAAGCTGCTTATTCTTATATTATGAACACTGAATAATTTGACAGTATGATGAAAAACCACTAACAAAGGGGTAACAGACCACATAAGCATGTAATCACAAGAAAAAGCAGAGTAAAGCATGCATACAGGCATTAAATGTTCATTCAGTAGCCAAATGACAGCTATAATATATTTGAAAAAAGTACCTTGGGTTTGGATAGTAAAACAATTACTGTAATTTACACAAAGATAGTGCACAGAAACTTACTGTTTAGGCCATTATTTCACTATAAGAGCTCTTGGAAAAATAACATTTTAGAATCCAGCTGAACTGCATATTAAGGCCATACTCGTGGCCAACTACTCCACCACATAAAATTCAAGATGATTCAAACTTGCAAGAAAAATGTCTCCTCTGACCCATATCTAGCAAACCTCAGTGGAGATAGCTAAGCAAGTACAAAAATGGCTTTCAAGTACCAGTCATTCACCACTGTGCTATGGAGATACAGAGGAAAATACCAAAAGTACTTATTGTAAGAACTGGAGTCAAAGTTCTAGCCAGCACTGCGTCATCAAGAGCATGGAGAAAATATCCCCACCTTTGACAACTGTCCTGCTACAGTCTGATAAAAAAGATTAAAATTATTTTAAATATATTTTATTTTAAATATATATTTGTGCAGAGAGCACCTTACAGATCTAGAGAGTCTTTCACAACATATGCCAACGTGGTGTGTTCCTTCAACAGCAAGTATTTTGCAGATAACTGTCTTCCCATCATTAATTTTCTATGTGTCTCCCAAAAATGAAGATAGCTCAAAAAATCTTGTTCTCAAATCAAAAGTTTAATTTATATGATATTTTTATTTAGGCTCCCATTTATATGTTCCTTCTTTACTTTCTTCAGTTTAAATTACTTGAATTGAATAGCAAAAAATACTTTTTAAGCGGAGTTCTTACTCAATATAATTTCAAATAGCAGTAACATTCTCACAGGAAACATGACAGTTAGAAGACTCTTAGGGCCGTTAGAAGAAGTACATCCCAAAGGGAAGTCTTATTTACACCTTTCCTGTGTGAATGATGGGATTCAACATGCCAAAACTAGGGTGATTACAGATTACAGCATGGGTCATATTGTCAATACTGTCTTGTATATTGGATTTCTATTTTTAATACCAATGTGGAATCGTCCACATTTAACAGTGACAGCCCTCTCCGTAGATGTGAGAAATTGATATAGATCCCTTTGGGCAAAGGAAACTGAAAGTTGGTAAGAGCCCTGTTCAAAAATCAACTGCTTAAGCAGGTACTGGCTTGACTATCCTGACAAATTCTGTAAAACTTTTTATCCCAAAAACTTGTTCCAACAAGCATTCAACTAACTACTTTTAAACACATGAGGTTTTACACTTAAGACAAAATAGTCCATCTAGATACAGTTTTATCACACCAAGTGGGCATTTTCAGTACAATGGACTATTAAAACCATGCATATTAAAACCATGGCTTAAACATGTTTCACCCAATATACAGTAAAAAGTCAGTTTTCCTCACAGCAACTTTAGACACTTGCTGCTCTGACACTGGTGAGACCACGATGTAAATATAATTTTTCCTCTGGACAAATACAACAACGGGATACCAATTCATAAGTGAAATGAGTTGTGAAAGTTTTCTCAGAGGCTGGCTTAAGTATAACAGTTAGTTCAGGGAAGTTGGATAGACTTCCTATCTTTTTCCCTGGCAATAGACGTATTTCTTAAGCTTATTTCCACTTATAAAAGTTTGAAGAATTTAAAGACAACAAAATAATTCCCCTGCCTCCAAATAATAAAACAATAGATTATGTACAAACTTTTTTTCTCCCAAACCAGAAGTAAACAAGGTTCCAATAAAAGATTGCTCATCAGCTTAGTACTTTGTTTTGTACTTTAGGAGACTATGCTAAGGTTGTAATATAACACTCAAAAGAAAACTGCATAAACAAAACATTAACTCTATAATCTGCAGCAGCAATGTTGCTATTTAAACATCATGCCAATTTTGCCATTAGGAGACATTCAGCTGAAAACCTTCTCCTGGAATCCCAGGCACTGTTCTCCTCTACCAACCCACTCACTCCTGCACTCAGAGAGACAATGGTCCATGCCCCAAAACCTTTTGTGTCTCTGGGAAGATGAAATGGCTATTTTCTAAGACTTGGAAAGGAAATAAAATTTGTTTTGCATTCTTCATTATACCACAAACATACATGTGCATCCAGGGGTGAGGTAGACTTTCTTTGTATTACAAGGCTTTTGTTTGGCTCTTCCTTTTGGTCTAGCATAGCAGCTCTACCAGTTCTGCCCTTCTATACTGATGTGCTTCAAAGCTTCAACTCTTCTCTACTTCAAACAGAAGCCTTGCACTCACAGGCCTCAAAAAATTAACAAATCATCTTTATGTGGCCCACTACAAGCACGTCTGCAACTAACAGTAAGCATTTCCCAAATGTAACTCAGGAATGTGGGCAGGAGTACAAGACTTTCAATATTAGGTTGTACTGCAGAGTTCAGATGTAATTTCCTTACTTGCTTATCCCTTTGTTAGCACTGGAGGTTACAGCCACACCCCTTTCATTAACAGCCCTCCAGAAATTGCTTCTGAGAATCAAGCAATTACAATTCTATTTCTGACTTTTAAATAACCTTTTTCTTAAAAAAGAACAGAGTTTCCTTCCTCTGTTACCTGTAGTGCAAGAAAGGAGCAAGCCCTGGTTACTCAAGACAGTCGTCCCATGCACCAAATGCCCATCACCATGGTGTCACCCATGAAGAGCAACACAGTAGTTACCATCAGTCACCAAAATCTGTCTCCTTGAGGAGGCTGATTCACAGTAAGCAGCAAACCCACATCAGCTTTAAGCTGAGCTTGTGCCTTCTGAAATAGCACAGGCTGCAATAGCAAAAAGCAGAAAGGGGATGGGTAGAAGAATGAGACATGGCACAAACCACATAGCCTGCTTTGCTACACAGGCTTTGTAATTGCCCAAACACCTCCATGTGTTTGTATAAACATTCTGTGGTTGGGGATTTGCACTCACCTCTCTTCTCCACAAGACAAACAAACTAAACACAGTAATTAGCTTCAATAGTATCTGATTAGGTTAATAGGGTTTTCCATTTCCATTAGTAGCTCATAAAGGCAGACACTAATATGAGCAGCACTCAGGTCATTGCCCAGTGGTGACAGCTTTACAGTCAAGCCAAAACAGGTTCCACTGCAACAGCAAACATGAGTCAAATTCCCTGGTAGGACAGCCACAAGTTCACACAACTATGCTCTTACAGGCATAAGAACATTCAAGCCAAACCACCCAGCTTGCCCAAGCTAATTAGAACTTCTCAAAATAAATCCCAACAATATTTAGCAGAGATATCCAAAAATAAACAAGGGGTTTGGGTTGCTAGAACAGATTTTCCTACAAAATATCTTGACATAACACCTACTCAAGTTACAAGTGACAAAGTGCAGTCTACAAGAGATACTGAATTTGGCTAGCAACCTGCTCATGATTGTATTCTTGTTTCTGGGCCAGGAAAGCTTTACAGACTTTGTTTTCCTTCTTATTGTGTACCTTCACCCTACTCCATGAGTCTTTGGTTGTCTCAAAAATTTGCCTTCAGAAGCAACTTGAACCATACAACTTATTAGTAGTGACATGGAAATAGAGTATGAAATCAGTCACTTTATTTAAACTGTCAAACATCCAGCTGGTTAAAAAGTACCACAGGGGCATGGCTTCAGTAATGACTTCCTATGACTCACCCAGAACACACTTCAGCCTTGACTTATTTTGAAGAAATGGACAAATAATCAACATGACAAAACAAAGGTACGATTAATTTTACTATGATTGCATTTACATACACACACAAATGTCCAGGAAAGTAATCTTTTTACAGTAATTATTTGTAGCTTACTTTCCCTTCCCTGATTTTAACAATTAAACGCAGAGACTGAGTACCTGTCAGCCTTCATCCCATGGTTGGTCCTTCAGAGGAATTCAATGAGGAAAAAGGTTGGGTTTTTTTTGAGTATTTCTTCAAACCATAATTTATGAATTGGTGCTTAATTATCACAGACATTTAGATTACTGTTTTTATTTCAAAAAATCTAATTTGGTGGATGAAGAACATGAAAGCATAATTTTAATCAATCTCCCTTGAAACTTCTTAAAATAACACTAGCTGATGACTACTCACAAGATAGCAAGCTATTTCCCTCTTCTCAGCTGCATATATCTTTCTGAAATATTTGTTGGAATATCAGTGACAAACCATAATAACATAAAGGAAGTAAATATAGCTCAACTTACACTGCACTGAAAAATATTTCTAATCTCCTTTTTGTCACTCAAATCACACCTAGCTGTAATGATTTCCAAATGCTACAGTCTATTACCAGTGGCTTTCCCACAGAAGCAACATCAATCTAAAGAATGGGTTTAAGGCAAGGACATTCTTTCAACAGCCTACCAGAACTATCAAAGAATAGTATAGTAGGTAATTTATTTGAGCTGTAACTATGTGAGCCAAATTCATCAAGTTCAGAAAATACCTTCTTCAAGCATTAAAACCTAGAAATCATGGGACAGCATTCTGCCTATGGCCTTTGTCAACTTTTAATTATGTCATGTTACCAACAGACTGCCAAAGCAGAGTGCAACTGATAGCACACAGCATGTCTGAGTACAGCCTATTTTTAGGCTGCAATTCAATCAGCACTCTTACAATGGCAAGGATTAGAGTCCAAGACAGCCACACTGCTGTTTATAGGCCGATGCAATTACATGTTGAAACATGTTGAGAAAATATGGTGGCAAACTCGAGTCAACGTTGGGAGGAGCAGCACCAGACAGGCAGCTGCTCGTGGCAGCCAATACCTTTACTGGCAGAGCACACACTCCCCTCTCACCCATCGTCGTTAATAGACCACAAAGGAAAACATTAAAACAAATGACAGTTTTACTCCAATTGCTTTCAATATGATTTACCACTAATGAAACACAGGCAACATTTTGGCAACCTTGAAAATCAATGTCCTTCTACCTTCATTGGCAAGTGTTCAGATGCCTTTAGCTTCTCCAACTCTGAGCAGCCTCCTTCAATCCTACCTGAGAATGCTGCCAATGAAGAGACAGCTCTGTCCTCATTCTGGCTCTCCTGAACTCTTGTGCTGAGGTAGCAGTTACAACATTTGCAAGAATGCTTTTAAATACGTGTCTTTTGTAACACCAAAAAAAAATTAAGATTTTCAAGGCAATATATTTTTACACATCCAAGTGCTAACTCTTAATTTAAAATGTTATGCTCTTGCTGTGTTTTTAATCTTCAGGAGTCACATTTTTGGGCTTCTCCCGAAACTATGCAGACAATTTTAAAAAAAAAAAGAACCTTGCAGTGTAACAGACAGAATCAGACTTAGGACCTATAGGACTTAATGCTTTGAGACTATCAAAACAAAAACAGGTGACACCACAATGCAATCACTTATTCTCTAGGACACAGTTAAATTATTCATCAAACAGTAAAGACTTTCATACAATAAAACTATGGCTGAATACTAATCAGTGACATGAGGAACCTTACGGCTGCATTCCATTACCAGTTTCCCAGGACCATTAATCTTTTTTGATACAGTCTCTGAAAAGTAGCCTAAACAGAATCCTCTTCCTCTTCATCTTTATACAAATGGCCATTAGGAAACACTTCCTGCAAACCCCTCGATGGAAGAGAGAAAACGCCTGAAAGGAACACGTACATATTCTGAAGACCTTCAACCTAAGCAAATTATGGGCACATCTAATTAGCAAAGAAAGAATTCTGTATCTTGAGATAATTCTCTCCATTATAACAAGCTCCCAGATTTCAAACATACTACAGGTGGTCATTTCTCCAAAGGGCACATTTTTGAGTGCTGATCACTTCTCTTTAGCAAGATGAAATCAAGGCACCAAAAAAACAGATTCAGAGTCTCTGAACAATAAGTTCAGAAACTCAAAGATATGGGCACAACCTAGGTTTAACATAAATTCACATTGATAACCAGTGGCTTTTTCATCCACATTTAAAAGTAAGCAAAAAAAACATTAAGAAACCAGAAAACCTAAAAGCATAATTCAGCAGCATCTTAACTGAGACATCCATCTTGTCTCAGAAACTATACTTCTTTAACTTCTAAAAGATGAGGATTTTTTTTCTGTGCAACTCCCAGCTTTGTCTGAAAAATGACTCATTTTTCTTCCCAGACAAGCTCAGTCTAGAAGCATAACTACAGTAATGCACACTTAAGGCAGAATAACATCCAGTAACCCCACCATACAGTAGCTGAAACAAGACGGCAGACAAGTTGACTTTTTAATTAGGCTAAAAAAAGCAACAATTGAAATCACCATCTAAACAAGAACACATGACTGTGTAAAAGGCAAGTATAACAAATCTAAGCTCATTACTTGCAGTTATTCAACCTCGCTTCTGTGCAAAAATAAAGAGGACATAACCAAGTAAAATAATGAGCAATACTACGGTATAAAGTGAAGGCTGTATATAAGACACTACCGGAATGCTCGGGTCACAGGCAAACACAACTGTGGATACTAAACCCAGAAGACTTGTATTTCTTTCTGCCATGTGTAGTCACAGACAAAAACACCTCATGTATTATAATCAAAGCAGAACAAAAAAAATTCACAATAAGATGAGAATCCTTTAGCTGCGACCAGCAATGATCATTGCAATACATTCATCATTTGGAATACAGGATAAAACAGTCACGTCTGTCTGAAATAAAAGACACTGCTTTTTCATCTGTGAATGAAGCCTGCCTGCCTTACTCATAGTCACTGGGACTACAGGGCACTTGCATTTATAACTGAAGTTTGAATCAACTAGTAGCATGGTAGACTACTTGAAAAAGAATTATGAAAACACTAAAATAACACGAGTAGAGACTGAAAAGCAAAAACAGTGTAATTTAGCAGCACCTTTTCTTCCTCAGTAACACAGTTTTTTAAAAAAACACCTATTTTCAAATCACATTACGATTTCCTATAAATATGCCTAAAGGAAGGAGTGTGATGAAATGTGCCTCATGAGGAGGACTTCTGAAATTCAGACAGCCTTAGGACCAGCACAGTTTCATAACGAGACATATGCGAATCTGCATCTCCTTGGCACTCGCCACTATAAAGCTTCCCAGTCGCTGCATCCTTTTGAAGGTGACCAACTTTAACAAAAATAAGTAAACCCAAACCAAAACAGAAAGAAAATCCTGCAAATTCACTTTCTTTTCATATACAATAGTCAGATAACCAGGTTCTTCCTGCCTGTGAGGCAGGGCAGCACATAAAACTCTTACAATTTCAGGAGTCTGAAAGAGGTATCCTTAATTCTCTGCCTGGCAAACCTGGAAGGTCTCCCGTAACAGAGACACCAAGACCTCCTATAAAGAGGGCTAAGGACTCAAGATTTTCACAAGGCAAGTCCCTCACAATGCTAGAGCTGAAGGGGAAAATAACAACCCTTTGTGTGGGGAGTCAAAGGTCATGCTCCAGGGCCAGCTGCTGCAGTATGGTAATAAACAGAGCGTAGATACGTGGGTTTTTTCGATTTCTTCACTACCCGTAAAATGCCAAGTCTTTCCAAGTACTAGAAGTCTATTAATGTCTACCCCATAGCTAGGATGGGTTCATCACTGGCACTTGGAGAAAAGTCAGAACTTTAATTCCACACTGAGAAAAAACAGGCACAAGTCCCCATCTGGCATTTCACTAGCACAGATGAGATTCCTGTTGGTTTCCTGATTGCACACTCCACTGTTATGTTCTCTTCTTGCAAGCCTTGCAGTAGTGAAGTAAGAAAGAAGACACAATGTGCTTTTTCAGCTTTACCTGGCATATGACACTCAGATAAGCAACCCGGCTGGCACAGCTATGAGAGCTACAAATGCCTTCTTTGCCAGCCCCCAAATCACGCCAGGAGGTTCACACTGAACATGCAGAGAAACCCCACCTGACAGAGTCCAGTTCATCTTCTTCTTGTCAATAACAAAGCCATCCAAAAAAAAGATAAACACAAAATCCATGGGCACCTCAACAGCAGCTGGAGCAGCTACTTTACTTCTGATGCTGCTACTTATGGCTGCAACAGTATATTTACAATTCTAAAGAAAATACTTATTTTCTAAATTTCACTTACACAGGTTGAAGGGCTCATCAGTAAATCTGAAGCAACTAGCTTCGAGGAACAGCACTAAAATGTCCCTCACTTTTATTTTTTAACCAATATCAAAGTTACATAAAAAACTTTTTTGTAACTGGCATTGTCTGTAGCTTTTAGAAGAGAAGACAACACAGAAACCAAGATGAAAGTCAACTTACTTTCTTTCCTAAATAGGGAAATATAAGTTATCTGTAAGTGCATTTTATTCCAATATAATCATGCATGCTGTGTACAAGAGGATAAGTGAATTGCTTTATCTGTATCACCAGAGTTAAAGCAATACAACTGCACAAGATACTGCTTACTACTTTTGTGGCTGCTGAACATAAACTTCAAGCCATACACAAGCCTCCACTATTGCATGTAATCACACAAACCTGACTTTACTTTGTATTACAACTTGTTTATTTATGCAGCTTCTTCTTATCATCCCAATACTACGAGTTTAATTGTTTGTAAACACAAGAGTTTAATTGTCAGTAAACACAAGACAACACTGTCTGTTTCATTTTTCCAAGCATATATACTTTGTCATATAAACCCTTCTAGAATTACAACTGAAAGAAGACAAAGCTGCTTTTCCAGTCACCCCAATCCTTTCTGTTCAGCCTAATGATCACTACCATGTAAAATGATGAACAATGTGACCAAAAGATCAATAATAATTCATTGCCCATATTTAACGATAACAACTAGGCATGCAGGACCAAAGTTAGCAATTTTCCAGGATTCTGTGGAATAAAATAAATAAATATCCTCCTCACAAAATACAAAATAGAGGGTCAGCTAAGAAATATACAAAAGTCAAGTAGTCATACTGAAAGTAAAGGAAAAGATCAAAGACTTTTTTTTTTTTTAAGCATCCTTAAAATGCTGGGAATGACAGAATTGCTTCTTTTTAACTTGGAAATTGGAAACTGCAATGCATTTTTGTGTTTATATATTGTTAAGCTGATGACGTAGACAGTGAACTTCCAAGTCTTCAATAGTTTTATATGCCAAATAGTTGCAGATGTTTCTAGGTAGCTGGGACTACTAGAGAGCTCACTGCTACTATTGTCCCAACTTGTTCCACTGCTAAAAATATGTAACAACATTCCTTGCTGTCTTGTTAATAACTGTAATACAATATAAAGTTAATATTAATATAACGCAATCCAGGTTGTGTGGAAAGTGATGACAGAGGTGTAAGTAGCTGGCACTCTTTCCTCTGAGCTGGTAATGAAGTAATATCTTAGCACATGGGCTCAGGCTACTGAAGCAGCATTTACCAAAGGAGCTGTACAGCCCCAGCCCAGACCACTTCGGGTCACTCAAAAATACAAAACACCTTTTGAAAGAGTAGAGGTACCAACCTGTCCCGGCTGAATTCCAGCCAGAGAAATGGACTGTAAAACCAAGCAGGGTTGTCATCAGTGACAATGTGATGGATGGGTGAGTTACAGCCCGTCTGCCTTGCACGCATTTGCACAGAGGTTGTAACGCTCATCGTCACAACCCAGTGAGTGAGATCAGACAGAAAGAAAGGGATTCTCATTTAGACCCTAATTACTGGCAAGGTAGGATGGCTGTGGATGCACTAGGAAGTGAAAACTCTTCCAAAACATTGTGAGAACTTCTGTTTTTATTTAGAACAACACAGGAAGAAGGAGATTGCAACATGCCAAGTCCCACATCTCTGACTATTCCTTTACCAACATAGATATGAACTGCAGTTGTCTTATTTTCTTGCTCAGTTAATCCACTAGTAATCTTCACACAACAAGAATCTGGATAAAATGAGGTATCTACAAACTGGTTTTGAGAGCAAGCAAAAAAATTTGGAACTGCAAGTACGAGATTTGTGGTAGGATAACATCAAAGTCAGACTTCTTATGCTTAACGTCCTTTCTCTGACTAAGAACCTCCAGGAAACACAGGATGATGTGAGTTTCCAGAGGCCTCATCTGACCAATCTGTCATCTAAAAATTTTGTGGAATCCTGAGAGCTACCAGTACACTCACTCCTATCATTCTTGACACGGACCTCTACAAAGACTCTTGAGCTATGATCAGCCAAATTCAGTGACCTGCAAGAGAGGTGTCAAAGTTAGGAATTGAATCTCTGGGAGGGATAGATTTGTGCCCCTGCTTTTACAACACTGCTTTTGTGCCCCCTCTTTTACAAAGCTGCTTTTACAGCTTTTAAGCCTGGATCAAACAACTGAACTGCACTACAACGTGTCCAAACTGTAACCTGTCAGAAGAACCTTGCAAGAATTTCAAAGTCATCTCACCTTAAACTGCCAGAGGTAAAGCCAGGCATTTGACAATCACTTTCTATCTGTTCTACAGGTATTTCTTTTCCTTTGAAGGCCCACATGACAGAAGACAGTCAGCTGCTGGAGACTGAGAAGCTTTTCACAGTTGTGTTTTGGGACAGGTGTTTATACTCCCCCAGAAAAGTGTGCTTCACACAGGACTCTGATGCAGCTTGTGCTGTCAAGTCAGGAGACAGAGCAGTATCCTACCCCGCTCTGCCCTCATAAATAATTCCCTATAAAATTCAAGGACACGCGTCTGCTACAGAGTCAATCTCTTGAAGGACAGGAATTTGTCAGCTCCAGAAATACTTGAATAGAGTCAGAATACTTTGGAAACCTTTTGGAAACAACCTTTGTGTTTAATTTCCTCTCAAAGGATGAAAAAAGGCTGATGTCCACCTGCCTCAGACAGAATAGGACAGACCTATGTGTCTTTCATAGGTCTTTCCCAGTCCTCAGCAGCAACACTCACAGAAGATATCAGAGAGTTTCCCTGTGGGTTCGTTTTCCCTGGGAAAATGACAATATTCCACTTTCCATCTTCTATTCTTCAGCTCCCATTAACGACATAATGACTGACACAAAAATACTCTCTTCAGAGAACAGCTGCTCTATTTGCCAGTACCTACATCGGGATCAGGATTTAAACCATTCTTTCTTCTTTTTCTTCCTAGCCTCTATGGACCAACCATTATTACTTAATGCCAAGGAGACCAAGGGAAAAGGAGCCAGCTGGTAAGCTTACTGCTCTCAGAAAACCTGAGGCTGCTGCCAGAGTATAGCCTGGCACAGAGCTCAATGCCAGAGCTGAGCTCCATGCCAGGACACAACCAGTGGAACTATTCCTGCTATCAGTTTACCTCACACCATGCCTCAGAGTGAGCCCTGGCTTTCATGCAGGGCTAAATCACAGCAGCTGAAGACGGAAACGTGGATGGCTTCTTTATGAATGAAACTCCCGAATCCCTCTAGCACTCACTGGCCTTATTTGCTTATACCACTGTTTTCTGAATGACACTGTTCCTAATTACAAATTCTTGGAAGGGATTTAAACACAAAAGTTGTCTCCAGTTTTCTCAGAGGGAATGGGAGATCAAAACAATTATCCTTATGCCACTGTAACTCTCCTTTACACCATCACCACCAGTACCCCATACACATGGAAAGATTTTTTGTTGTTGTTGTTGTGCATTGTTACACGAAGTATTTAAATTACGTTTTCTTGATAAATTAGGCAGCGTGATGTCCTATATTATTGTAAAGATGCATTTCTTACAGAGCTGCCCCAACACTGAACACTACTGTGGCATGTGAAAACAGACTATGGTAACATACTCAGCATTCTTAATTATGTGAATAAGTTATAATGAAGAAGATCTCTAAAAAAAGCACACCACTTGATATTGGCCATGTATATATAGCTACTCTCCTGAGCGACCTTATGTCAGCAAGTTGTAAGTATCAAGTAACTCAAAGCAATTCAAAACCAACAAACCCAATGTACCGAATTAGATTCAAAGAGCATTACTGGCACAGGGCCTGAGCCACAAATTTAGACCCAGTTTTGAATTTTCCCAAGGTTCACAGAAATGGGCAAAAGGGACATCTGAAGTCAGAGTCCAAACTAGATCCAGTTCCACTTCATAAACAGACAGTAAGAGTGACCTAAAATCCTCATAAACAATAAAAGCCAAATTCAAAATGGCACCTTAGGCAGCCACATCAATATAGGCAAACCACAAAAACTCTGCAACGTGGCATAGTTACTCAGAAAGAATGTGTAGATGTGGCTAAAAATACTGTAACAGGATTTGTGGTACCTCATTGCGTCATCAACTAGGATGGTGTGTTATCATCTAGGACCAAATCACTCATAACCACAGGGATAGCTGAAAACAGCATTCCTGATGGCAGCGCCTTGCCCCATGAGGCTCAGTCTGCATGCCAGGCAGAACTGAGCACAACCCAATGAACAACAAGCTGCTGTATCCAGAGACATGGATATAGAGAAAAGAATGTGCACAGAGAGAAGCAGGTGAAAAAGAGGGAGGGGGATACAATCAGGCACCCAATTCCAAGTGAAAGGAAGATTGCAGAGACTCCTCTTATCAGTTTTCCCTATCAACCAGCTTAGGTGCTCCACATTATTCAGGGTGGTAAAGACCATCCCAGATATTATTCTCAGAACTCAGTTTCTTAACTTCCCAGTGAACCTGCATAAGGATCTAAAAACATTGCTGCTCCGAAGACAGTGTGTAGATCTAGACTTGCATGTAAACCCAAGTACAAGTGTAAATTGAAAGAAAAGAAGCAGTAAATGCGAAACATGCGAAATTAAGTTGTACTTTCAAAGAACTAGAGTGAAGTAATCCTGCCCTTTGGAGTTAAGCTAGAACATCTGTTGGTAACATAAATGCTACTAATGGCATACTACGACAGGTCCGAATGTCAAAGTATCTTTCATTTACTTTTTAAATGGTTTTCTTAATAATCGTTTATAATGCTTAACTTACAATGACTTTCAATATACAAGTTGTTTTACTAACTACAAAAATACCATCATCACTACATTCTTGTCGTTACTAATTTCAAGGCAGCAGCGGCGAAATCTGACCCCACTGAAGTGAGCTGGATTCCTGCTACTGACTTCATCCTATCAAGTACATTCCACAGCAGTACATCATCTACAAAATGTGCAAATCACCCAGTGGTGTGAGGGCAATGGATTGGCAGCTCTGTTCAGAGAGTAAGTGAATGTTCACCTAAGCCAAGAGATGGCAACTTAAAACTCTCTGGAAAAAAGCCTAGCACTGATCATTCAAACCTTCTGGCAAAAAGGCCACCAGTTTATAAAACTTCAGAAATTATTTAGGCATTTGTGTTCCTACACATTTCATCATCATCATCATCATCATCATCATCATAGAAAGGCTTGTGTTGAAAGAGATTTTAAAGTTCCAACTCTCCTGCTGTGGGCAGGGACACCGTTTGAGCTAGAAACTCCTAGGTCTGTTTCAAGACATTTTGTTCTAGTCACTGTGATGATACCAAATGGACCATCAATCCATTAGCTCACTAATTTTCAAAGTAATTATCAATCAAACCTCAGATGTGTCAATGTGAACCGACACCTGAATTTCAACCCATGCTCTGCTTTGACAGCTGCATTCCTCTGGGATCAGAATTTGCCCTGATCTCTGGGTGAAATGGAGCAAAATTCTTCTTAGTCAAATAATGTGGTGATCTTCTACTGACCAGTGAATATGGTCTGGAGGAAAAGCTGCAGAAAGAATATGCCCACCTCCCAAAAAGAAAACAGAAAAAAGCAATACAAATCAGTTTATTTACAGAATTAGAGGCACAAAGATGAAACGCCAAACACAGAAATGCTGCCCTCACTGCAAGTGTAAACACACAACTATGCTTTCATTATAATGAAGAAAGGTAAACAAATCTAATCAACCAATACTTGCGTTTCTTTCACCTTATAGAAGCCAAAAGATAGCCAAGGGACATAATTAAGGCACTCTAGAAACAGGCAGCGGCTCTGCAAACACAAAGGTAACTGTAACCATGTAAGCAGATTTCAATGAGCCTGCCTACACCCTCACAATGGAAACAAAGTATTTGGAAGAGCCAGAACCTCAGATTAACAAGTCACTGGGCCGGGACTCGCCTCTAGCAGATCAGCTGTCTTTCAATAGCCGGGTTTGCAGCACCTCTAGGGACGTAGTCTGCCTCTCACCCAAAGTCTGCAAGTCCCCTTTCCAAACATTAATTAAACTTGAGAAATGCTGCACGCAGAAAGACTGGGCAGGAGTTAAGCATATACAAGTGGCCATGGATTTTGGCTGGCTCCTAAGACACTAAACTAAGGTGGTGGTGGTGTTAGTATAAAAAGTTATAAAAAATTGCCAGGGAAGTATTCAAACCAAAGCAAAATATAACACA
This sequence comes from Dicaeum eximium, assembly GCA_013396995.1. Taxonomy (NCBI): domain Eukaryota; kingdom Metazoa; phylum Chordata; class Aves; order Passeriformes; family Dicaeidae; genus Dicaeum; species Dicaeum eximium. Next base: position 1,640,657 of record VWZP01007619.1, on the reverse strand, counting down.
GTGAAATACCCCTGAAAATGAGGCTGAATTAACTCTAAACCCAGATTTTAAACTAACTCTTTATTTACTTCATTAGCTGTCAGAATCCATCCTGCCTTTCTTTAATTAGCTCTAACTCAAAAAAAAAAAAAAAAAAAGAAAAAGAAAAAAAGCCTTCCATGAAAACAATGGGACCACTCTCTGAATTGGGGACGATTGAGCACATGAAAACAGAATTGACCCAGCACACCAAGAGCTTCCAAAGTTTTTGTGCTTTAGGCAGAGCTCTGTTCACTGGATGCTGTATCCTTGGCAACTATTATGCGAGGAAACCGTTCCACAAATGCAAAACTTCTGTCTGCTCCATGAGCTTTTCTCTGAAATACTTTTATGGGGTTTTGGATATCCTTAAATCTAAGGGGACACACAGCCCTTTGTCATCTTTCCTCAGGCTCCCATGAGCATAATACAACAAGTGATGTTAAGAGAGTATTTTCCTCCCACTTCATCACAGAGCAAATAAAAGTTTTACAACTTCTACTTTGTAGGAAAAGAAAAAAAGTGGGCATTTTTCCTTTCTTCTTTAGTGCACTCTGCAGAACTAATGTGCAGATACAAGATAATAATGAAAGGACATTATTGTTATGTCAATCAATGGCATTGCTTTGAAAACTAAAAATTCAAGGATAATGCTTGGGTGCTTGATTTGAAGGGCAGCACTACAGATGCCAGCGCATGTATTAGAAGCAGCATGCAAGAAGAGATAGGTAAGACTTGAGAAGGGCCATGCTGCGGCTCTTCGCAAGAGGGACTAGTAGCACCGATTGTTTCAAGAGCAGCAGACGCTGCTATTTTTACCAAAGCCCCGGCTGGAAATGCCTGACTTATTAAACCTCACCACGGCAAAGCCGGGTCCTGCCGGTGCGACCGTGCCCGGCGCAGCCCGGCCGGCCCGACGCACCACCTTATCCCGCAGTATCCGCAGATAGCCAGACAACGCCAGCGAAGGAGAGGCACCGGCTACTTGATACCCAACTTGGCCTTTGGTTTGATGAGGTTTTTCTTCTCCTGGCGAAAGCGTGAGGCAGCTCCAGCTAGAGCAGCCCTTGAGAGCGCTTGGGAGAGCAGCAGAGGGAAGCCCTCCGCCGTCCCCCGGGGCCTCTCCCCAGGACTCACGGAGATGCCGACACCGCCGGGGCGAGGGATAGCGCCGGCGGCGGCACGGGGGCCGCCCGCCGGCCTCTGCTCCCCGCTGCCGGGCCCCGGCGGAGAGGCCGCTGCCCTTCGCCCGGCTCCCCACTCACATCCCCCCGCCCTCCCCGGGACCTTCTGCGG